>ULGN01000007.1:1082619-1360895 GCA_900518985.1 Yarrowia alimentaria | reverse complement strand
AGTGGAGGTGGCCACGGGGTTGGCGACGACAGCGGGAGGGGGAGCCATTGTGTAGTGGGATAGAGATAGTTTCACAAAGAAGTGGGACTTGTTTGGAAAAAGAGACCAGAAAGGGGCGCGACCAGTTTCCTTTTATACCTGACAAAACGCCAGCCCAATTGCCTGCAGCTGGCAACAACTGGGTTTAGCTTGGAGAAGATGATAGAAGAAGAGATAGGCTATTGGACGGCTTAGGAGATTACGGTATGTGCGGTACAGCAGATCAAAGAAAGCGGATAATACCGCGCCTTATTCTTTTTTTGGATTGCGCCCCTCTTTTGCCGCCCAAGTTGCTTCTCGAGTGTGCAATTGTCTTGGAAAGCAGGGTTTTGTTTGATATCCGTGTCTCTAACGAGATTCAACACTTGGTCGATTTGTTTTGCAATTCTCCATTTCGTTCGAGTCCAAAATGACCTGTCTGGTAGCTAAACTGCACTCATGCAGCTACATGTAAGCGTGGAGTCATGGTGTCGAGTCATAAGTCGACGACCCGCAGACGGAAATACACCGTGAAACGACTCAATTGGATGGTGAATCGACTTTCAAAAAAACTGATATACTTTTGCGACCGATAACCTCAATCTGGGTTGCTGAAATACCTCTTTTCCGTCTTTTCGGACCCTCCAGCGCCACTGCTTCCCCGTGGGGGGTTACCCTACATGACTACTTATGCGTCTGGCACGCATGCATGTGGAGACATGCCTGAGTCGTCTGAGTCGTCTTGAGTCACATGCGGAACAGGGTGTGCAGCCGTAAAACCCGTGGTCAGAGGTGATCACCTGACCGACCAGCAGAATTGCAGGAGTATTTCTTGAGTGTTCTAGTAATCTACTTGCCTTGATGGAGTACTAAGACGGCCCCCAGAATTAAAATTGCTAGCTCCCACTCTGTTTCATTTGACTCACCTGAGTCTTAGTTTGAGTCTTAGTTTGACTCCTTCCCAAACCTTGTGTCTGACAAAGAAACCAAATGGCATATACGCGGAATGAAAAATAAGCCGTTTAAAAGCGTCCGATACTGTACTCAAACTTACATGAGTGGTTTCCCTGGTGCCAAGCTGCAGCTCCCGTTCTTGTTGGTCTTGTTGGGGCGGCTATAGCTCCCGGAGTTGTTTCTCAGAGGCAATCATCCTGGTATCTGTTTTTCGAAAGTATCAAATATACGTCGCACACTTTCTCTTTGGGAATGAGCTGACCGTTCATTTTAATGTGGATAATGCGGAGACACAACCGTTTATTGAATGTGGATAATGTGGGTGAAAGATGTTGCTGTTTGAAGACTCAAATCTCAGCTATAACAGTGTGTTTGCAGCTAGTTGTGCAGCTAGTTGTACTTCTGTAGATATTGTAGGCAGTAGTTTCAGACTAGTTGCTACAGAGCAAGAAGTCACAATGAAGTACGAAATGTTAGTTCTGAATTCACAGTAGCAACAGAACTAGTTCCAACAACGAAACCCGATCAACAATAATACATGTCATAGACTACAGATGTACCCAGATTATCGTGATTGAAAGGTCGTCTTGAAGTCAATTGGTCAATTAAAGGTAACCAACTAGATTACAACTAGACTCACTTTCATTTCAGTTGAGGCAGAACCGAGAAAAGCAAAGTGTACAGTGCCGAATATAAGTTTGAGTGTCGAGGCGTCCGTGGAATTTATGGGTCTGCAGCTATAGGCGAGTCGGTGTTTTATGTTTCATTTCTGTCTAGACTGTTGTTTCAATGTCAAGGAGGAAGAGAGTGGTTTTTGTTTTTATAGTAGTTCTGTGCAGAGTACTGTGTTGTAAGTACTCAACAACTTCAATTATTGGACCCTCAACTCCTAGTTATATCTGGTAAACAACTTGTACCAATTCCCTCTACCAAACAAAAGAATGAAAGTAAGGAAGGACTTCAGTATACATTTAGTCTTCAGAGCCTTGTACTGCTTTCAACCCTCTCTCTCGGCAATGCTCGATAACGACTCATCTTACAATCTACCAAACCAGTATTGGAGTACATTCTCAACCGTCAATATCATCAAATCTACTAAACTATGTACATTACCAAACCCTCAAATTCCCGTACTCAGACCGTCACTGTGAACGGCTCAGTCTTGCGCTTGGGATATCGTCGCTCCTTTTCTCTGTTGAAAAAGTCCTGATCCTGCTGGTGTCGTGACTTGGGAACATTGGGATCTCCTTGCTTGTCATCCTTGGCCTGGTCTTCAAAAGCCTGGGCAATCTCGCCGAAGATGTCGTCGGGCAACTGGCCCGGAACGGATGCGGGACTAGGTCCTGCTCCTCCTGCGGCAGTAGTAGGCCGTCCAGTTCCCACCTGCACCACTCTGTGCTTAACCTTGAGCTCTGGCTCCTCGTGTGATCCCTCCAGGGTGTATGTGTCTCTGTGTCGCTCTGTTTCCGTGGCCCGAGTCTCCAGAAAGTCGTACTCGGGAGATGAGACGTACTTGAGTTTGCTGGCCACTCCCTTGGCCAGGTTGTAGTCCCGAGAGATGTTTTTTTCACCGGCCTTTTGGGAATCCAGAATTCCCGCGATTGTGCTGGGATTGAGGAGCGTTCGGGGACGGTCGTAGTCCTCGGCTTCGGCCTGAGCAGCACTGTCGAGACTCTCTCGGGCCAACAGAGCTGACAGAACCGGGTTGTTTTTCTCGAAGCGCACCTCGCTTTCTGTGAGTTTGACGGCGCCCAGGTCCATGATCTGCTTGGCAAAGTGGTGGTCGCCTCCGTCTCGAATAATGTCCTCGTTCTTGGTGATTGAAGCCATGGGGGCTGGAGTGGACCGGTTGGGATCCGAGTGCTCCTGGGCAATGTGCTGGTGCTTGGTCTTGACGCTCAGATCGATGGCCTTCTTGCCGGCTTCGGCAGCTGGCTGGAACCGCTTTGCTTTGCTTGCTGATGCTCCCATAGTTGAATCTGGGGGGTTTCTGATTCAGGTACAGAGTAGGCTGTGATCATTACAGTAATATAGTGCGTTGCTGGAGTGGCTGTGTGTTCGATTCCTGAAAAGTTCTTGTATTTAGTGGAATCTTTTCATGGAGGTGGAATCGACAAAATTGCAGTTATTAGCTGAGACAAAGCAGAGATGAATCTATGGAATGTTTCTACAAAGGAACACTCTTGCGGAAGTTCTACTTTGTGTATTCAGAATGCTTTCTAGTACCCGCTTATACAGTATGGTAAGTAATGTACTGTAGCTACAGTAAGAGTCAAGACTCAGTTGCCATTGCAATTATACACCTACTGAATCAGTCTTAGAAAACGTAGATTTCGGGTCCAAAAACAACCAATAAACAACAGGTTCACCAGCCAAAATATTCAATCGGTCTCTACAACTTCTCACTCTCAAAATCAACCCTCGCCACCTACAATCTGAGCTTACTAACTGGCCTACCTCCAAACCCAAGGTTTATGCATGATTAATTTTTCAAAACCTTTTTCCAAAATTATTTTGCAATCCGCACCTCACACACAACCATGTCAGACAGCGAAGTTGAATACGACATTACGGGGGCGCTGAACCCCGATAGCGGCTCGGAGGACGACTACTCGAGCGACGACTCGGATGCCGAGATCCAGGACATCATTTCCGACGATGAGGAGACGAAAATCAAGAAGCCCGAGGCCGGAGTCATGTCCTTCCCTTCTCTTGAGCTTTCAGATGACGAAGAAGGACCCGCAACCAAGAGAGCAAAGAACAAAAAAGATAAGCGAGACGACTTGGACGCCTACTTTGGTGCTCCCCAAATGAAAAAGGGCAGTGCTGGCTCCTTTGCTGGTCTGGGACTGTCTTCCAACTCCCTCAAGAACATTGCCCGAAAGGGTTTCAAGCAGCCCACTCCTATCCAGAGAAAGACCATTCCTCTGGTTCTGGAAGGTAGAGACGTTGTCGGAATGGCCCGAACCGGTTCCGGTAAGACTGCTGCTTTCGTTCTTCCCATGCTGGAGAAGCTCAAGGTGCACTCTGCCAAGGTGGGAGCTCGAGCTGTGATTCTGTCTCCCTCTCGAGAGCTGGCGCTGCAGACGCTCAAGGTGGTCAAGGATTTCTCCGCAGGCACGGATCTGCGTCTGGCAATGCTTGTTGGTGGTGATTCGCTCGAGGAGCAGTTCACCATGATGATGTCCAACCCCGATATCATCATTGCGACTCCCGGTCGATTCCTGCATCTCAAGGTCGAAATGGAGCTGTCGTTGGCTTCGGTGGAGTATATTGTGTTTGACGAGGCTGATCGGCTGTTCGAACTGGGTTTCGGAGAGCAGATGAACGAGCTGTTGGCTTCTTTGCCCAGCAACAGACAGACTCTGCTGTTTTCAGCCACTCTGCCCAAGACCCTGGTGGAGTTTGCCAAGGCTGGTCTGCACGACCCCGTGCTGGTGCGTCTGGATGCGGAGACCAAGCTGGCCGAGAACCTGGAGATGGCGTTTTTCAGCATCAAGGAAAACCAGCGAGACGCCTGTCTGGCGTTCATTCTCAAAGAGGTGATCAAGATGCCTTTTGCCACTGCTGCGGAGCTCAAGGAGCTGGCACGGCTGGAAGAGCGAGCCGAGGACGACGGAGACGACGACGAGAAGCGAGAAAGAGACCGGGAACGAAAGAAGCGACCCAAGTTCAAGAAGGAAAGACTCCCTCCAGCACACGAGATGCCCACGGAGAAGTCGACAATTGTCTTCTGCCCCACCAAGCATCACGTGGAGTACGTCATTGTGCTGCTGCAAAACATGGGCTACGCGGTGTCTTATATCTACGGAACCCTCGACCAGCATGCTCGAAAGAACCAGCTGTACAGATTCCGAACCGGAAAGACCAGTATTCTGGTGGTCACGGACGTTGCTGCCCGAGGTATCGATGTGCCCGTCCTGGCCAACGTTATCAACTACTCGCTTCCACCTTCCCCCAAGGTGTTTATTCATCGTGTTGGACGAACTGCCCGAGCCGGAAACCGAGGTTGGGCCTATTCGATTGTCAAGGACAACGACGTGCCTTATCTGCTGGATCTGGAGGTGTTTCTCGGCCGAAAGCTGCTCACATCTCGAGATTTCAGACAGCAGCACCCCAACGGCGGAGATCCCGACTACATCAACACGCTGGTGATTGGAGCTCCTCCCCGAGAACCTCTAGACATTCACGGGGAAGAGATCAAGCAGATTGTGGCGGACTCATACGAGCTGCAGCAGCTGTATGACGTTGCCCAGAAGGGTGAACGCATGTACAACAAGACCAAGGGCTCTGCTTCCCAGGAAAGTGCCAAGCGATCCAAGCAGGTCATGGCTCTGGGCTGGGACGACCACCATCTCCTGTTTGGAGACGACATCGAGACTGCCAAGGATGCTCTGTTGAGAAAGCTGGGCGAGAAGCGAATCAGAGAGACCGTGTTCGAGTTCCGAAAGTCCAAGACCACTTCTGGAGCCGAGATGATGGCCACCAGACGAGAGCAGTTGGCACCCATTCAGCGTCGAGCGGCTGAGCGAAAGTCCATCCAGGAGAAGGAGCGGGCCCAGGGTCTGGTGCACTCCCAGGATGCTGAGATTGCCCGAGCCTCAATGGCCGAGAAGGACATGGCTACAGAGGCCGATCTCGAGGGCTTTGACACCGCGGATTCCGCCAAGAAGTCCAAAAAGCGATCTTTCCGAGATTCCGAAAACTTCATGAGTCACTACGCGCCCACCAACGACGACAAGGGCTACGCTGTCGGCAACTTTGCCGGCGCTGCATCAAACGCCACGTTCGACCTTGTCAACGACGGTACCGACATGCAGCAGAAGCAGGGTATGCGGTGGGACAAGAAGAAGGGCAAGTTCATCAACGCCGGTTCCGAGGGAGGCAAGAAGTTCATTCGAGGCGAAGGAGGACAGCGAATTGCCGCTTCTTTCCGATCTGGACGGTTCGACAAGTGGAAGTCTGCTCACAAGGTTGGCAACCTCAAGGTTGGAGCCATGGAGGAGGGTGGAGGACCCTCTGGACGAGTTCTCAACGCCCGGGAGTTCAAGCACAACAAGCAGCAGGCTCCCAAATCTGCCGACAAGTACAGAGACGATTTCTACAAGCAGAAGGGCAAGGTGGACGTTGCCAAGGACGACGGCCGAATCAAGAAACCCCAGCCTCGATCCGAGCTCAAGAGCACAGCCACTGTTCGAAAGGACCGACAGCAGGCCGAGAGACGACAGCAGAAGAACGCTCGACCATCTTCAAAAGGAAAGGGTGGTGGCAAGGGCAAGAGAAAGTAGATGTTTTCTTCTTGAGCCTTGGAGAGCTGGTAGTGGCTTTATTGCAACTTCCAGCTGCCTCCTATTTGGCTGGCTTAGGGCTCTCGCTCTTTACCAGCACGTGCCGATTCTTTGAATCACCAAGAGTTACTCAGTGCTAGAACTAGATCTACACGACTCATACTTGCACACTATAAATATTATACATTTTTCATTGATTATTATTCCTGAATTTGGTATTTTGATGTTGCGCTAGTGAGACATTAATGGGTGTCTGTTCGAAATAAGTAATTCATTTATATATACAAAAAACATGAAACTGTCCAGAAACTGTTCAGAAACCGTAGACCTTTTCTTCTCATGTCACACGCTTACTAATCAACTTTGCAGTTTAAAGTTCAACCTCCCAACCAGTAAAAAAGCGTCAATATATACACATTTCCAGATATCTCAGAATCAACCTGAAAATGCTCCGACAGTCCGTTCTCCGTCTTTCTCGAGCCGTGGTCGCTCGACCCGCTCTCACCCGGTCTTTTGTGCACGTTGCCCGACCTCAGCTCCGAGTCGCTCCCGTGTCTTTCATCCGACAGTACTCTTCTGCCCATGTTCTCACCAAGGACATGATTCAGGAGCGAATTGTGGCTCTTCTCGAGTCTTTCGACAAGGTCAACGACGCCAAGAACATTACCGCCACTGCCAACCTTACCAGCGATCTCGGACTCGACTCTCTGGACGTTGTCGAGGTTGTCATGGCTATTGAGGAGGTAAGTATAGATTGTTGAGAACAAGCTGGAACCCTGGAATCAGTCACACGCGTGATCCCTTTTTGCGTTGGTTCACATGTTGTTTTCTAGGTGTGATTTTTGTTGGGGAGAACTTGGGGAACTCGGGAATCCACTGTTCACGATGTTTAATGTCATGATGATGATATCTGGCTACTTCCAGCTGGTACCATCCGGTTACCAAGTGTGGGGGTGGAATGGAGACCACGGTGAAAGAGGAGACAATGGTGCAACATACTGGTGTATCGGCGCTTATTCGTGTTCTCTTACTATCAACGTCGGTATCCAAAGTGCTAAAGCTAGGGTGAACAGATGGTTGCAGCCATGGGGCTCACATTCTATTACGTGGCGATTCCCGCGAGTTAGTCCAGATGTTCCCATTGTGATACCATGGTTCAACCGCATTCCGTACCTAGTCGGATCATTAGCTTAGAAAACCCACACCAACCCCCAGTTCCCCACAAAACACAACTGCCAGCGGATAACGTGTTTTAACATTCCATACTAACTACAGGAATTCGGCCTTGAGATCCCCGACCATGATGCCGATGAGATCAAGACTGTTCAGCAGGCCATTGACTACGTCTCCGCCCAACCCGCAGGTGAGTATTAAATGATGACGGAAAAAAGCTCGTGGCGCGCCAACCCCTGATGCCTTTCGGAACCACTATGATAACGGTTATATCCGTTTGTTCTGTGGGCTAGCCAGACCCCGTGGATGTCACACCGTGTGTGGGGGAAGACACTACTACTGATAGCCGCCCGTGTCTGTTTGGCGTGGAAAGATGATAACTACGTGGCCCCCGTCGTGGTGATGCCGCGCCAGACTACGGTATCTACCCCGCTAGGATCGTCTATCAGTTTCCCCAAATTGGCATCTCAGTGCGCTGCGATTAGGCATACCCCACATCTACCAGCCCACGTGTAGCTTTTGCTTCTCAGTGGTGCGGAATTAATTTGGGGTGCTGCTTGGTCTTATCGCTGAAACCTAAGTGCAATTTCGATGACGTAAGCGTCCACGAGCTTCTGCACTGGAAGATGCCAAGCAAAAACAAAAGAAAATCTCGCTAACCCAGCTGTTTAAACGTGGCCTCTCTCTCCACTAGGCTAGAAACGCCCCGCCACTGTATATAAAAATATTGCGACCTCTCAGCGGCTAAAGTGTTATCTAGCGAATAAATTTTGAGTTTTCCGAGGTAAGAGACCGAGTTGTAAGTTTTTCGTCTCTCCAAAGTCACATGACCCGTCTCTCTAACAGCAATAAAGAAGCAACGAGTTGCACTGCTTGGCGGCACGAGCCGGGTTCCGAGTGCTGAAGTTACATGCGTCATGTCGTGGGCCGTGTGCAGCAACTTTCGGTAAAAGGGGCTGGGTTTGTGGCCCAGTTCACGTGACTGCCATTTAGCCGCCCAAGGCCTGGCCCCCCAGCCTCCGACCGGCTATTTGTAGATGCCGTGCTCCCCCTCGTTTTTAGTGTGCACGAGACCAGGTCTGACAAGTTAAATAACTTTTTCCGACCTATTTTTCTCGTTGACGCGGTCTGTCTTTGCACCTGATTTGCCTTTTTTTCCCTGCACTTTTGCCGACTTTGTTAGGTCTGTTTTTTTAGCACCGAGTCTAATGGTGCCAGGGTAGGTTGAGATAGGTAGTTGCAGGCGGCGTTAGGGCCGTCGGAAGGGGGGTTTACTGGGTTGTGCCAGAGATACTGCGCAGATTGAGGGGCCCTACTCTTCGTTTGGACCTCTTTTGCCGCTCGTGTAGAGAGGATCTTTTGTAGGTCTTCGCTCTGCCAAGAGTGTTATCTTAGTTTTAAACTTTAATACTCTCTTCCCATGAGATTGAAAAAAAAATCTTTAAAAAGTCCAAGCCTATCTCTTGACAGAACATGGCCCATCGGTGACGGTCATATAACTGGAGCGTTTTCTTCGATCGACAGTCAGCTACCACCCACGCTATATTCCACCAAAACACCAGCAACTAACACTCTTCATATTCGCACACACCGGCTACAAATAGCTAACACATCACATTCAAACACCCCAACTACAAGCGGCCTCATCTACTCGCGACTTGTTGGCAATACTAACAATCCATCACATTACTTTCAGCCTTCTATCACACCATGGACACCATCTTCACTGACCCGGACTATGTCCCTGGAACAGTGCAAGTTATTGGACAGAGAGACGATGACAGTCTTCTCATCAAGGACGAGAACGGAACCGTGCTGCTTCCACAGCCAACAACGTCTCCTAACGATCCTCTAAAGTGGAGCCTCTCGCGGAAACTGTGGCACACTCTACTTGTGTGTTTCATTACAGGCTTCACAGCTGCCACATCTAACGACTCTGGAGCCGCTTCAGACGGTCTGCTGGAGGAGCTCCATGTGGGTTACGACGTACAAAATACCGGTTCAGGCGTCCTGTTCCTAGGAATCGGGTACTGGTGTCTGCTAATCTCGCCGCTGGGATCGCTGTATGGCCGAAGATTGCCCTATCTGCTGGGGTGCATCTTGGGTCTCATCAGCGCACTTTGGTTTGCCCGAATCAAAAACATTGGCGATCTCATTTGCTCGCAGCTCTTTGTTGGTGCCTCCGAGGCAGTAGCAGAGGCCTACTCCCAGGTGTCCCTGATTGACATCTTCCACGATCACCAGTCGGGTTCTGCGATCGGTATCTACGTGTTTGCAACCTCCATGGGTACCTTTCTTGGCCCCATGCTGGCTGGATACATCCAGATTGGCCAGAGCTGGCGGTGGGTCGGCTGGTGGGCCCTTATTATTGGAGGAGTAATGAGTTTGGCGTTCCTTTTCACTTTTGAGGAGTCGTACTTTCCCCGAAACCTGGTCATTGCTTCCGAGCGAGGCCAGACCGGTCTGGACGACGAACAGCCTTCGGAGGCCTCAGAACCGACGAGTAAGAACGTTGACAGCGAAAAGGACGAGTCGCTGCCCGAACGACCCTCCTCAGGCGAGGGATCAGTGTACGAGGTGCGAAGTGCTATCCACCCAGTCCAGACCGCGGATTCGACCAACGTCCAGACCAATCCCAAGGTGCTGGCATGGAGAGACATTGCTAGACCCCTAAGACAGCGACTCCAGATCATCACACCAGCTCCCAACCTCAAGGGCTGGGGCTTCAAACAGTACTTTCGGCGGCTGTGGATCACCATGAAGGTCTTTTGCTACCCTGCAGTCATCTATTCGGGAATCCAGTGGGGTGCCCAAGACGCGTGGCTGACTTTCTACCTCACCACTCAGGAAGACGGCTACGGAGATGCGCCTTACTTTTACTCTCCCGCGCGAGTTGCAGTAATGAAAGTTCCTCTGATCATTGGTGCCTCCATTGGATGTCTGTACGGTGGATACATTTCAGATCTATTCGTGCATTGGATGGCGTCTCGACCATCGCGGAACGGAGTGCGAGAGGCAGAGGATCGGCTCTGGCTCATGCTGCTCAACTGTATCATCTCTCCACTGGGTATCTACATGTTTGGTATTGGCACTGGTGAGATGTGGTCTTGGCCCGTCGTCTACGTGGGTCTGGGGTTCATTGGCTTTGGTTGGGGTTGTGCTGGCGACATGAGTATGTCGTATCTGGTCGACGCTTACCCTGAGATGGTGCTGGAGGGCATGGTCGGCGTGTCTGTCATCAACAACACCATGGGCTCCATTTTCACTTTCGTTTGTGATATGTGGATGGATGCTCAGGGAGTTACAGACACATACATCACGATTGGATCAATCTGTGCTGGTATCCTATTTCTCACTATTCCGATGATCATGTTTGGCAAGTACTTCAGGAAGAAGACCACCAAACAGTATCTGGCGTTTTTGAGAGAGCGGGATTCGTTGGATGATGAATAAGTATTGCATTTTGAAAAATTATTAATCTCAAATGAAGTGGTTTCAGTAGATTCGGGTATCGTTAGATTTCCTTTGCAGGTATCTCTTGACAGACTGGGTGGTGTTCGGAACTGTGAAATGACACATAGATAGGTTATCAAGTATGACAAAGCGCAGGTGTAGGATTTGAAGCAGCTTGGTATGTTTGATTTCAGTGACCTCAACTTCAAACTCTTTCATGGCACAGTTCGTCAAAACTCCTTGGTAAGATGTTTCGGTAGCTTTGGCATCAGCAGCCGTAGACTTCCAGGACTCGGTCTAAAACAGTTCTCGGCCTTTTAGACACAAAATGAAGATTGGTGGAGTTTTTGAAATAGGAGGAGACAGCGTTGGTTTTATAAGCCCTCTTTTTTTGCTCACCTCATGCAGTCTTACTTTGATTAGACCATACAGTGGCATCAGTGCAGTCAAATGCATATAGGTTTTCGAGCACAGTATATCTGGAACGAGATGCTACACGTGATCTATTTAAAAAAGACACTGTGCTGAAATATCGGTTGTCTGACTTCTCTGAGCTAGGAATTTACCAAGTTCACTTATGGTGGTTAATAAAAACTGGTATAAGCTGGTACATGAAAGATGCACGAGTTTGATAGCAAACTGCAGAGCCCTCTAACTGAATACTCGCTCTAGAATAGAATTAACAGATGCAATGAAGTTGAAAATAGATTTCTCAACGAAGGAAATATTGGCATAAGTACTGTACCACCTCCACCAAATAGCAACTTCGAAAGCTATGAAAACTGGGTTCTACACGATTTCATATTATATGCATCAACAAGATCTAAGTTTTTTTTTGAAAGACATTTGTTACTGCTTTTGTTCCTTTTTTTTTTTTGAGTATTCTACAAGTTCAAGAAATTTGTCTTCTTTTACCTTGAACAATGGTGTTCTTCTCCCTCTTGATGGTTAGTAATGAGTGATGATCTTTTGAAGTAATTTGGTAGTTGACGCAATATTGACTGTTAATGAAACCATACACGTGAGATATACAATGGCACCGGTTTTCTACGGATACTAGTCTATAAGTGATCTCTGAATTATCTCTTGGAAGAGTTACTGTTTAGTTTTTCAATGACTTTCCCAGAATAATTCTCTCTCTGCAAAACTGTAATGTGTAACACTTTTTTGTTTTGAAGATTGAATCGTACATCTCGTATTGGATCGACAGCAAAGTCATAATGGTATCCACCTTGCTCAATTTTGCTCAATCTGAAAATTTACAACGGCCCAGTATTTGTATTACACTTTGTCTTATATAAATATCTAGCAAATTCGGTCAATTGGCTTGTTTCCTTCACCTTTGCCCTCAACCTCACGTCTCAAGTACTGCTGAAGAACAGGACCCCATACATGGGCTCCCTTGTACACCTTATCTTCGAAAGGAAGCTGGTCAATTGCCTCAATGAGATCAGGAACTCGTGGCTCTTCTCGAATGATAGAGACAGGAGTCGTGTAACACCGGATAACAAAACACATGGCCTTGGTCTTGGGCAGACGGGTGAGTACCTGTCGCTCGACTCTCAGAGCCCATTCGTTAAAATCAACCTCATGAGCTTCATAAGGCTGGTTGTCCTTCTCAGCCTCAAATCCTGCGTAATTCTCGTAATCGAAAAGCGCATCATCACACTGGATTCCCCAGTTTTGACGTTGGACAAAGTTTCCAGATTGGAACTTGGCGAAGAACTTGTTCATGGAAAGATCCAGACGTTGCTTGTATCCGGGGACAGGTCCATGAATGTTCCTGAGGGTCAAACCAAGTTTGTCTGCAGGATTGAAACCGGCGGGGAAGCAAGAAGAAACAACCCGCATTCGGTACATTGGAGGGTCATGAGTCTCGTCGTAGGTCATGAGCAGAAAGTCCTCTTCGTGGGTAGAGGAGCAGATCATGGCCAGATCACGTGTGCACTTGGCAAGGCCGAGATCAAGGGTCTTTTGGGCCGACATGGGGAACTTTTCATCCCAGAGGGTGTTGTGGGCCCATTCGACGCCGTCTTTTGTGGACTTGGGGAAATAACGGGGGTACTTTTCCGTCAGGTAGTACCACATGTACTCGTAGTACTCGTGGACGGCGGCATCTACCTCTGGGCCATCTTGAACTAGACAGGCAATTTCTGGGTGCTCCTTGAGCTGTTTTCGGCGGTAAGCAGTTCGACGTTTGTAGGTGTTTTCAAGCAGAATCCAGTCCGAAGCCTCGCACTTTTGCAGGCCCATGGTTAGGTGGTACTTGCCAGCTTTGAAGGGTCTGTAAGGTCTAGGAGCGGTATTTTCGATATCAAAATCATCGGCAACACGCTCAATCTTGCTCCAGGGGGCATCAGGATCTGGATCGTGGGCCGTGACAGGCGAGTCTTGTCGTTTCTCGACGGTGGGACTCTTTTGCTTGATCTTTTCGCGCTCCTCACGTGCCTTGTTGGCTTTGCGATTGCTTCGCCAGAGAACAAACGCCAGAACGAGCGCAAAGTAAATGTATCCGCGGACTTGATCCATGATTAATCAGCTGGGTGTGCTGGTGGTCTGTGTGTGCCGAGTAGCTGTCTGCTGGGAGCTTTTGAGAGCTGCTGGTCGTGTGTTGATAATGTACCCAATAGTCGCTGTTCCATTTAGCCGCCGTGATTTTTGCCTCTGGTTGGGACGGCTAACGTTAAAGTTGGGATAAGCTGATAAGCCTGTACCAAGAGAGGGAAGAGGAGAAGTGATGCGGGTCTTTGGATTAGGGTACGTACCCAGGCAAGGGTCCATGCAGGAAGGCGGCAGGCCTCTGGAAACTGGATATGTGGTATACAAACACAGTTATGGCGTGGTTGCCAGATACGGTATTTCCATTTTGAACGGGGAAAATACGTGTGAGAGCTCAGCGTGTGGTTTCGAGAATGGGAAACCGAATTAGCTTTGGGCGGCACGACTTTTGACACTACCACTTCTGGTGTCGAACTGAGGAACTAGTCCCAATCAGGAAAGGGCTACCGGAGGGTGGAGAGAGGGTTGTCATTGTGGGGGACTGGCGGCTATTAGGTCCACGGACTTAAGATGGATTTTGTTACAGACGAGATGCGGTGATTGCACGACTTTGAGAGTGATGTTTGCAGTTGGCAGGAGGGTAAGTTGGCAGTACTGTAAGATTACAGTGTCTTCTGAGTACGGTAGGTGCTGTACGGTACTCTGTACTTTGTACTCAGTAAACGTATCAGCAAATGAATAGTATTTGGGGGGGGAGAGAATGGTGTTCTGTATATTTTACCAGTATCTGACTGGTTGAGATGGTTCAGCCACTGACACTGTACACCAGTATCATATCTACACTGCACTGTACCAGACTGTAAAATCTGCCAGAATATTGGGGCATTCTGACAGCTACAGCATGACTTTTACTGTAAGTTGTATAACGGACTGTATGACGTCAGTCGCCCATTTTCCGATTACTCAGCAACTTCTAGGCCTAGACCCGGGTCATGTGACGGTCAGTCGTGTGCTCTTTCTATTCTGGAAGACGTGGCAGCTTCTCTATTGGTTCAGTTCTTTGTCTGTATCTTTGGCAGCCACGTGCTTTTGTTTGAGAAAAGTCCAGCCATTCTTCTTCTTCACACGCATTCTCAAACAGTCGGAATATTGCCTTTATAATGCATACCAGTCATCCATGCAATACAAGTATTGCACCTGTATGCATCTGCATCACCACTACTACATGTTTTCGTGTGCATACCCGGTCATACGACATTGTGAGCTTGGACGTCGTATTGCAGGTTGCACCCTGAAGGAAAATACCCAACGGGTAACTCGTTCCAGCCACGTCGACCTGCGTAGATTTCTGCTGGTACTGTTTCTTTTTTCGTGCGCTTCTCTCTATTTTAAAATTAACGTAATATCAACTCGTAACGGGCGTTTTCTGACAAACTTACAACTATCGTATATGAAAAGACTCCTGAAAACCGTTGCAGAAAAGACTGCTATACCGATGAGATACCTGTATTATTCCAGTCTCTACAGCCCCCATTCGCCCATGCAAATAAATGTCGGCCATATGCGACATCACTCTAGACCCTACGACATCACCAGCCGTTGAGGTGGGCTATTATACGAGCTCACAAGTGTCCTGCAAGGACGCACATAAGGTCGGGACTTGTACTTGTCTTTTTTTTTATCACTGTTTTTTTAAAAAATGAAAAATAAGTCGGAGCGTCTAGTTGGTCTATGCATGGAGACACATAGAATAGAAACTTTGTATGGCGCATAGCATGAAGCACATTATCTGCAAGTCCAGAGAGCATACGAATGACGCCATAAGAACTTCGGGGGTTTTTCGGAAGATCTAATCCAGATAGTTTCCTGCCACAGATACTTTTTATAGTTGCGTCTTCTCTCCCCTCTTGTCACTTTTAGCGTCACTCGTGTGTGGGGGGATTTGGTTTGGTTTGGTTTGGTTTGGGGGGACTCTTCTGCTTGTACTTTCTCTTACTCCTAAGTGAGTGGGAGGAAGGTGACGTTGGGGGTGCCTCTTATGATCTTGGAAGCTATTTACGACAACGCCATACTCCATTTGGTCGTCAAAACGCAAGAACAGCGCGATTAACTGCTGCACCCTTGAACCTAACAGTCTTGAAATGCCATTCTCAGCACGGAGTCAGGAGCTGACAATTCGAAGGCTGAGAAGCTTTCAAACAGAACTGTTATGGAAAAGCTGTCTTCTCAAGTAGTTTCTGGTGATGAAATCCCCTCAGAACAAGTCTTTGCTAGTCTTGAAGCTCCAAATCGACAAGACTCGTTTTTTAACTGTGGTATACTCGCAAATGATCTCAATTGAACGTCAAGTCTCCCAGATGCCGCAGTCGTGCACACCATCTTTGTTGATATGAAACCATATGCTTCGGAGACCGGCCTTTGACTGTGCCCATTTGAATACCGTGCCATTGTGGGGGACTAGAGTAAACACCCCCACAAGGCCTTCGGCGGACAAGGGCAGATTCTGCAGTTCGTCTCTTGTGGTATTTCTCATTCTCCTCGTCCACCTTGCGGCCGCTTTTCGCTAGTCTAGACCCACTTATCATATTCCTCAGCTTATGGCCCATGGTGAAACTTTCTAGCCGCGGTGGTCAGAAAGGAGGTGCGCAGGGCAGGTGTGCGATTATGTCCGATAATGTGAGAAGATAACGGGACCGCATGGTTATCAAGTCAGCTTTCGAACCTCCATTGCGTAGCAGTAACTGGAATCTTGGACCAGTAGTTCACTTTTCCAACAGTCTCTAGAGTAGAAACATTTGAAAGAGAAACATTCAACGCACGCTGAGCCCCCCGCTACCCCTCCCTTTTGCTACTGATGCCAAAGTCGTTATTGCGTCCCTTTTTGTCGGCTATAGCAGCCCAGTTGTTCTCAGTTATAGGCAAAAGTTGCCACACTGGGGACTGCTAGAGAAATAAAAGTCCGGTTATTAATTCCTTGTTTGCACAGAGCAGTTTTAGCCGAGCGGAGAGGGGACCCATGGGGTTGTCCGTAGCTCCCCATGGGGCTGGCTACAGAGAGTCGGAGGGTGCTCAACACTCGTCGTTCGACTTGCACCTTTCTCCTGACAAGAAGAAATGTGAAACTAAATTAGCACTACATGCTACACGAACGCTTTTTTTGGCTTATTTCGCCTTTTTGGCCCTATTTGACCTTTGACCAGGGCAGTCCAACGTTAGTCAGGTCTGCCTTGAGATAGACCAAACTATTTGAGATGCTAGCGAGCTCCCAGCTTAGTCCGGGACTAAACATAGTGTCCAATAAAGTTGGCTAGTAGTGCCGCTACAGCTAGCATTGTTGGCTACAGAGTAGTCTAGTGAGTCCCTTTGTGGGTAAAACAATCACGGGTTTTTCACCAAGATGAAATGGCGATGACAACGGAGAAGGGGTTCCGTGCAGCTGCTGCTTTCTTTGGGGCTATACCAGGGCAGTGTTACAGCTAGATTCTGGGGTTCCATCATCTATAGCTATAGTTTGGACCCCTCGGAATACGATGCCAGAGATTCCATACGGAGCTGTACTTTTCATACTGTACTAGACATACATCCCAACGTCTCTTTTGAATTCACTGTTAGAATTAATCCTGCATCTTCTATACAGCTATGGCGTCAACACTGTGGCTATAGCTATGGATTTTTCTTATTTATAATACTTGTGTAGGGGCATAACTCGGCCAAACCAAAGTTTGATGCTATGGGCTAAGTTTGATACTATGAGCTTCTTTAGAGCATAGTGTGCTGGCTAGTGAACCACTAACACTAGCTGAACTCCTTGCCTATCCCTGAAAACCAAGCTATGACGGAATGTCCGATTGTCCGACGCCAACCTCATTAACACCTTTTCTGCAGCCACGGCAAGTGAAGCGAGGTGCGAAACGCTGAAGGATGTTCACTGGCGCTACATGTGCATTATCGTGCATTATCGACACCGCGCCAGCAACTATGAAAAATACTGCAAATGTGAGCAGGCAAAAGCCCAAAGGACACGTGGCCTCATTTTTCCCTCCCTTCCCCTCCAGCTATGGCGCCTCCCTTTCCCTCTTTCCCCCTTCCCCCTTTTCGTCCTGACCTCCTCTTGTCCCGTTGTCAGTCATGTACCTCTCGGTCTGCGTTACTTGGGGACCGCTATAGTCTAGCCCAACAACGAGTCTAGACTGGTGGCAAAGCACTTGTTGATGTGAAAAAGAGAGGTCATGAGGTTGCGCCTCAGCTGTTGATGGCTCCTCAATTACCTCTGGCTTGTGGGTGGCCACCTTGCTCATATGATAAATATCCCAGAGCCATAAACCTATCTCCTGATATACAGTAGAAGCTGCTTTGTAGATTTGCTTATGAAACACGCTATATACCAGAACTATCGCCACCCCTACATCACTTTAGGCACTAGTCACCGCCCAATTGCGCATTTGAAGATCAAGGCGTGTGCCAAGCTCCGTATTGACAGCTGTGGTTAACTAAGGAGAGCTATGCGAATGATGAATATTCAAATATGACCTTTGCGCATTTTGCCGTCCGCATTCAGTAGTTTCACTTAACCTACCAAGAATAATACTCACATTCATCATTATCCACCTTGTCTTTGGAGAACAAAGTCACACAAGACATTGTAATGAGTTGCTGTCAACACAGAGTATGAGCAGTTCTTGCTAGCTTTGGCGTCATCAGTGTCTTGTTCTGATCTTCATTCTTGAGTAAGCTGTAGTTGTTCATGTAGACCAACTCTACTGTATCTTCTGATACCACTGTATACACAATCAAATAATAATAAAATATATCTATAAGGGGTCTCTCTATTCCTCGTCAAGCTCGCAAATGTCATCGTCCTCGTCCTCTCGGAAAAGGAAGGGCTTGAGAGTAGACTCGTAGTAGGGAGGTCGAGGATTCTGGGCAGGGTTCTGGGCGTTGACCTTGGCAAAGTAGTCTCGGTAAACATCACCATCGTAGTTACCAATGGGGGCGTTAATGAAGAAATCAGAGAGATGGAAGGCATCTGTGTAACCAACCACCTGGTCTCGGACCTCTCGGCAGTAGAAGTCGACGAGCTCAGTCACCTTGTCCATATCCTTGGGAGCAAGGAAACCCTCTCGCAGGAACAGACCAGAGTCCTCCTCAATAGACCAAAGAGTGAAGAGGTTGGCAAGCTTGATGAGGTAGGGCTTGACGTCAGCCTTGGCAGTCTTGTTGATTCGCTCGTAGAAGGCGGTAATAAGATGCTTTCGGGTATGGATTCGAGCGCACTGGAATCGCTGCTGAGACAGCTGCTCAAAGGCCTGGTCGGCAGTCTGGCCTCCCTTGCCGGTAAGCTCCTGGAAGTGATCAGTAGCTCGGTGGATGGCGCCGTTGGCAACCTTCTCCCAAGCCTCAATGAGGACAGCAGGGTCCTTGAGGTCTCGGCCACCAAGGGTAGCCTTAGAGAGCTGCTCGCTGTTGGCGAGGTAGGCGACGGACTCACCAAGAGGCTTGCCCTTTCGGAGACCCAGACAAGACTGGATCAGTCCTCGGCCCATGGACAGACAGAGAACGTTGTTGTCACCCTCCCAGGTGCACTGCACAACCCAGTCAGCGTAAGCCTGGCCGAAACCGTTGTATCCAGAGTAGCCGTGGCCACCGCAGGCCTGTCGGCACTGGTCAATGATAGAGGCACAAGTCCAGGTGGTGAAGGCCTTGAGACCGGCAGAAGAGGCAAAGAGCTCCTTGAGGTCAACAATGGCCTTACCGAAAGCCTTCTTGTCCTTAGGGTTAAGGGTCTGCAGCAGTTCGGTGGTCTTGTCGTACTGGTCCTGAGACTGGTCAGCAGCCATCTTCATGGCGTAAGTGAAGGCCAGCAGAGGCAGCAGTCGTCGCTGGTGGTAGGGGTAGTCAATGATCTTAGTCTCGGGCTGGCCGGGGGTGGAGCCGAACTGTCGTCGGACACAGGCGTATCGCAGAGCAATGGTAACAAATCGCTGGGACACGTAGAAGGAGTCGGCGATCATGGTAACTCGGCCACCAATGAGGGCTCCGTAAGTGAGCTGGGCCAGGGCGGGCTGTGAAACAGTGCCAGTGGAAGACACCTTGGCATACTTCATGAGCATGTTCTGTCGGGGAACTCGAACGTTGGTGAACTGGATCCAACCGTTATCAATGGCATCTCGGCCCATCTTCTTTCCGATATCACCAAGAGCGATGCCGGGCAGTAGAGAGTGGCTGTGGATATCTCGGAGCTGGACGACGAAAATCTTGACACCGTAGTCCTTGCCGTCGACGATGAGTCGAGCGAAGCAGGCAGTGTGAGTGGCAGAGTGGGCAGCACCACCGATCCACCACTTGGTAGCACCAGTGTTGGGGGTGTTGATGACAAACTCCTCAGTGTCTCGAACGTAGGTGGCGGTGGTCTCGAGACCAGCGACGTTGGAACCGTGACCAAGCTCGGTCATGGCGAAGCAACCGTAGAAGCCCTTGACGTCAGCGGCACCCTTGCCGACCCAGTAGTCGTACTGCTCCTTGGTTCCGGAGCCTCGAATGGCGCCCATGAACAGGCCAGTGTGGACACCCAGTCGGATTCGGGTACCCATGTCAACAATGCCGTGCAGCTGGGATCGCAGGATGGCCTCCTTGTCTGAGTCCGTCTTCCAGTGGCCTGAAAGAGCGGCGATTCGGGCAACTGCAACCTCTCGCAGCTGCTCCTTGGGCATGTCGTAGTCGCCGGACACGTTGAGAACGGGGTCTCGCTCAAGCTCGAGCATCAGTCGCTCAACCATAGCCACGTTCTCCTCGCCACCGTGGAGAAACTCCGTCATGTCTCGGACGGGGAACTTGGTCTTGGCTCGCTCCTGGGCCATGGCCTTGGGGGGCTCTGTGAAGGTGTCATACTGCTTGCCGTCGATTTCGACGTTGGCGGTGGCGTTGATTTGTAGCATTGTGTGTGTGTTGAGAAGCAATGGGGGAATCCTCACTGTCTATATATGTTCCTCGGCCCGAGCTTATTTGACGGTGGGGTATGACCGGAGTGCATGCATTTGGACTGTGAGGGCGTACGTGCATCAGAAAGGGCGAGCGAGAAAAAAAAAATTCTGGCACGCTGCAAACGGCTTTGTGTTCGCAAAAAGCTGCGGGATGGGTTCCTCGCTGTGAGGCGGCTCTTGCGGCGCTTTTTGGCGTCCTGTCTGTGTCCCACGAGAGCCAGACTTCGATCCCGGCACTAGTGTGGTTCACGCTCCCCCACTGAACTGCACGTGGAAGTGGAAATAGGGTAACGGGGTTTCGGCCGAGCGAGTCGACTGTGGGGTAGTGACGTGGGAACATCATGAGGAGCGACATGGCGGGTGTCGTGGGTTGCTTCCAAACGCGCGCTGTTCCGTCTGTGTCCGCTCTCCGGCCGTTTCTCGTCGTCTTGCTTCGCTTGTCCTTTGCTGAGCCCCACATCTGGCCAGCCGGCATTTACCCATTTACTGCTTGGCCGCTTCGCTATTAACAGAGAAGCCGAGGATCTCCCAACATGCAACCAGTCCGTTGGAGGTTATTGGGCCTAGAGTTTTTTTAATTTTTTTTCGGAACGGACTTGACGCGGAGAAACTGGGGAATGTGTGGGGGTTGCTACTGGCTGAAATTCCGGCTCTTTTCGGATGTGGCTGCGTTTTCCGGGCTCTTGGCTGCTTTCTGGTCCGGTCTGGTGCAATCTGAGGTTACTTTTCGTTCCGGTAGAGGTGTTCTCTCTAACGTCCATCTTCCCAATAGTCTAGGTCTAAGCTCTCTGAGTTAAGGGAAATCTGAATCAAAAGAAAAGAAGAAAAAAACACAACTTGAAAAATAAAAAGAAAACAAATAATTTCACGATAATTAAGAGTGACAGGGTTCTTCTGAAACACGCAGTATTGGAGCTATTTGAATTCTGAAAAGAGGGCGTGGCTCATAATTATTCACTGAACCAAATTGGCACAAAAAATTACACAAATTTCCAACAATTCGCTGAGTTTTCATGTTCTAGCTGCTTCTTAGTGATCTCAAACTCCCAGGCCGAGGACCCTTACCCCACATACACTGAGACAGTTGCTTACTTTTGTCGTCGGGCCGGTGATTGGCCAAACTCTGTTGTTGTTGTTTTTTTTTCTGTGCAAATCACGTGAACCGATCTAAGCGAGAATAGAGCGGGTTTATTACCATTTTCACAGTGTGTCAGTTGTGAGTTCAGTGGCAGAGTCTCTACTTTTTATTCTTGGGACACTCACATTTTGAGATATTTAAGAATGTTTGAATTAAGAAAGTCTACTGGTGATCTTACATTCTCAATGTCATCAGATACTTGATGATCGGGAGCTGGAAATGCTGAGTTGTACATTTTTTGGCAGTGGTGGATTCATTGATAATTGTCGCATGTTTTTACCACTCAAGTTGCGAGTATTGCGAGTTTTTGAACACTACTCTTTTCATCGTTCTTCTTATGAGGTATAAATAGAGTGTGTATGGAGAACCAAGATTAAGTAAATCCCATTAGAAGTGTCATTACTGTGAGGCAAAAACTGTTCATAATCGTCTACAGAGTACTCTGTACTTGAGAGATCTACAAGAGTGAGAGGAGTTCTACCGATGCCGTTACCAACTTGTCCCTTCCCAAAACAGCTGGCAAGACGATAAATAGCAGCTATAATAATAACACTGGACCATTCCATTCCCAGATTCCAGATTCAGTAGACCATCGAAAAGACACCAATTTGAATACACGAGCCATGAGAAGAAAGCCATAGTTCAACCAACCACTAAGAAGTGCGTGCCACCTCTCAGATTTGAAATCGATCTCTTGTGAAGTATACTGGACCATTTCATATCGAAACCTAACAGATGCTTAATTCCTGCAAAGTGAGATTTCACGCGGCTAAATCAACGCAATCAGATTAATAAGTCTATGTACAATGTCCAACGGATTCTGACCTGACTTTCCAGTCAATGTTGTCCAAGTTTGCAAATCAGCCTAGACCCACAGTGCCAAAAAGAAGACAAATGCGAGCCATTCACCGAAGCAGATAATCCATAGCACGGCTTGAGCGTTGTCATACACAGTCCACGAGTAAACTTCGACCAAAAAAGAGCTAGCAGGGATCTTCACCAGGGTAACAGCCATCTCCACAGCTCCCAGAACTTGTCCTGCTGCAGATGTCGGTGCCAGAGCAACAGCTACAGACTTGTGGGGAGAGTCCGCAATGGATCTGAGGCCTATGAGGACGTGGGCGACAACAAATGGCGTTGCTGAAGATGCCAAGGCCTTGAGAGTGGCCATGGCTGCTGTCCAAAACGCAGCTGTCCGCAATACGTAGATATCATGCGTAACTGGGTTGCGGCGCTTCTCCAGGGACCGGAGAATGAAGGGAGCAAGGCACACCATAGCCAGACTTACTGCTGCGCATGCCGCCTGCATCTTACCTAGCTCCACACTGCCCCACTTGAACCGGTATTCCACATAAAGTAGCGTAATGTACCGAGAGGTCTGGTAGAAAGTTCCCTCCAAAGCACTTGCCACGGCAAAAACAACCATAGCAATCTTGAGACGGCGGTGTGCGGGGCTTAGCAGCGCCGAGAGTGGTTGCAGCGGGTTTCCATAGTAAGCCAGCGTCTTTCGCTTGGTGTCGGTGCACTCATTATATCCTTCTGTAGCCTTGACGCGCTCTGAATGAGGCAGCGTTTCGGATACAAATGAGGTCCAGACCGTGAATGCAAGGTACAGCGGCACATAGATGAATGCCAGGCCTGAAAGTCCTCTTTTAGCCAGCTCACTGCCCATGTACGAGCCAAGGGCCTGGCAGAGGTATGAGGCAGCAAAAAGATAGGAAGTCAGCACAGTTCTTCGGGATGTGGAGTCCGCAATGGCAAGCACACCGAGCTGGAAGATGACGGGTGACAGGTCCATACATCCAGCCAAAATGAAGGTCGGGACGGGGAAAAACCGCCAAAAGTGCTGGACTGACCACTGGAGTGTCAGAGACAGCAGTGTTAGCACGGCTGCAACTTTGAGCACGGGCTTGCGTCCCTTACGGTCGCTGAGAGCACAAAGACGGGGGAAAACAATCAGGGCCGTGAAGTTCTTGAAGAAGTTGAGTCTGCTCTGATTGACGGCGGCCAGCATCTGAATTTCGGAAATTTGGCACAGCGGGTTTGTGTCCACTAGCGTGTCGGGGTCAATGCCCTCATGGCCGTCGTAGTGGTGTTTGCAGAGAGTTGCGAGCAGAAAGTTGGGTCCGATCACCGCGGCTATAGAAGTTGCCAGAAACGCCAGAGTCAGGGGTCGAATGATCCTCCAGGGCGACTGTTCGCGCCACGGGTTGTGAAATGGGTTGATTGGGGTTGTTTCCAGTGCGTTAACATGGTCTGGTACCCGCATGTTGGTGCTGGTAGGATGGCTTCAGGGGTGGTGGGTTGATGCTTGCTTGTTAAAGACGGCGAAGACGAAGCAAAAAGGAAATGAGACACAGTTGAGAACGGAGAGACAGAGTGAGCGGGCTTTAATCTCAAGTGGTAGGTGGCGTTGGCTGTGTAAACGTCGCTAGATGACTCCCCCTCGAATAACGAGCAAAATACATGATGGTTGGGAAGGTGCTGATAATCGCTGATAACTTTATCCGTGAAAGAATTTGTAACCTGCAGATTTGGGGCACGGACGAAGACAAGTCCGTGGGCAGATCCGCGATAAAAGATCAAACTCGGGAAATCAGCATATTTCGACAGGGCCGATGAAGCGTCGAGAAAAACAAGACTACACATACAGTGGTTCGTTCTAGCCCAACGTGCGGCTCAAGAAAGTTTAAGTTACCTGAATGGGAACCAAGGGTTAGGGGTGTATGTGAGGCTCCAAAAATCATGCCATGCGGAAGAAAATATCCACGGGGTTGTTATAGCTGCGTGGTGGGTGATTAGATGTAACTTTTTGTACTCAAGAGGTAACAGAAGGTGCTAGCAGCAAGAGGGTCTTGTCAGATTTCGAATCTGAGTTCTCTTCAGTGTTGGAGATCACTATTGCTTCCCTGGAACATTGCATGAAGAAGTGAAGATTGTACCAGAGGATGAATATATGCAATCTCACAGTAGTTCGAATACCTGCAACTATTTTTTCAAAAAGCGTGACTATAAAAATATGAACGAGATTGGATGATGCCAAAAACAGCTTGAACATCCTAAGCTGGAGACTTTTTTAGGAACATACTGTATCAATTCTACAGAATTAATTTACTTGACCAAGTGCGTTTTGGACGAGCAGTGAACATACTTCTCAGATATTCAGATATGGTAACTGAGAAGCTATCTATACGACCTGATGAGAAATAATGCAACATTCCCATATCTTTGAGAAAGAATAGGGTCGATATTCCATCTCCTTGACTCGACTGTGGCACCTCACATTGACAATAACCAATGTGCCCAAGTATGTTCTTTAACTACTGTAAGAAACCCACTACCTTTTGAGAAATTATGAATAAACAGCTTGTTCGCTAAAAAACCACCAGCAGATACTACACTTTAGTCAACACTGTACCAAAAATCGAGAATTTTCACCGTCAGATTCTTCATCACAGCCGTTCACTTTCCCCTGCATAGAGGCATCTCCCTGGCAAAGAAAGTTCACCATCTCATATCTTCATAACTGAGTAGAGGCCATATGATACTTATGCATTTGATGAGTTGCTAGATACTCCTATAATCAGATTATACTACTGTACCTAAAACGATCATTTCTTCCAAATGAATCATGCACTTTTACTCTACAATGTCAATTTATCGTTTAAGGGATTTCATTCATCTATAAGTTAATGCATTAGCCATCTAGTGGCTGTGTGTCTAAGAAAAGCAATTCAACTCTCGGCTCTTAGTTGAAGACACTGGTGTACTTCTTGTACCAGGGGTTGGGGGGAGGGATGTTGTGCTCAACGGCGGAGGCTCGTCCGTACATGGCATGCTCGTAGCCCTTGTAAATGAAGGTCCAGGAGAAGAATGAAAAGAGAAGGACGGCCCAGTATCCAATGTTGCTGGCGGTTCGCTTGAAGTCAGCAGCATGGGGAATGTAGGAAACAGAGTTGCTGACAAAAGGGTTGATGTGGGTCTGGACAGGAGTTCCCTCAGGGAGCTTGGGAGCGGTGAACTTGAGAGAGACCTTGGGGATAGGGTTGGAGTTGTGAGAGAGGGATGCGGCGGTTCGCAGAGCCATAGAGGGTCTCATGGCCATCATTCGAGAGGCCTGAAGAGCTCGGATAGTTGTAGGCTGCATTGTTTAGTTTGGTGGTGGTTGTTGGCTGAATGTAAAAGCTGTGGGCTGATGTTGAGAAGGCGTACTGAGGATGCCCTTTATATACGCCAGACTAGACCTGTTTGGGTCCATGGTCTCAGTTAATCTGGAAACCACACCACTCCACACTGGGCAAATCGTAACCTACTTTGGAACACTGAACGCAGGTTCGGTACCTGTGACATGCACCGAAGGTTCCGCTCATCCAATCACAGACCGACAATTACATTTAGGGTTAAGGTTTGGAATGAGAGTATGGGGTGACCGACAGATGGACTGAGCCTTGAGACACGATGGGCTGAGAAAGAGTACATGGATGCGGCACTTGGTCGTTAGGCGAAATTGGTGGGAGATGAAGCGTTTCAAATCACGTGAAGGTGCGTCATGCGTATCTGTGGCTCGGCTAGATTGTATTTTCGCTTCCCGTGCACCCGAGTCGCGTCAACCACTGTTTTTGCTGCTGTTGTGCTGGAGCTGAGGTGTTATTCGTTTCGTCTTCCTTCTGGAACCGTTAAACTTGGTGTGGTGTGATATGGTCAGGGTGTGTTTCTGGGACGATTTTAATGGTGTGATTTACGCAAACCTTAAAGCTTACAGTGACAAGCGAAATGGATTTGGGGGTTGGGAAAGCAGGTTGTCGATAATAATTACTGCATTTTCCTGTATATTCATTGTGCAGTACGTGCCGCATTTGTTGTATGTGTGGTCCGTGCATTAGTGCCACCACAGCCAGCATGTGGTGCAGTCAAGGGGTACTGTATGTTCGATACTCTTCTACATGGTCTGATCAGACTCCTTTGCCTAAATAGACAGCCAAGGATAGGCCAGATAGACTCAGACCATCCTGTGACAAGTCTAGACAAGACAATAGCGAGGCTCTGGTCAGGGGTGGGTCTTGTTATTGGAGACCTGTCACAGCCAAAACACCAAACAAATCGGTTCAAAAGATGAACATTGGGCTCTCAAAGTGGTCATTGATGTATCAGTATATGCTCACCCATATCGGTCTGTGTAGGGTCTGTGTAGGCCGAGTCCAGGAAAATCCCAGTACACTTCGCCGTACCCGGATAATCATTACTTTTTGCCCCCTCCTGGAGCCCCTCTGCGTTTTTCCGGTCTCCTTTCCACCGGCTGTGCCGACTTCTGTCTTCCAAACTATGAGGTCAGCAAAGTTTCCTTATTGGGGTTCTGGGGTGAGACATGGGGTCAGCAGACATGGTCCAAAGGGAGGGTGAGTGCCAGCCGCTGCTATTTTACCGCATGAGGGACTTCTGGCGGTTGTTGTTGCCGTGGATGTTTCCGTTTGCATTGCGAGACTATCCAGCTATACTTGTCGATGTAGCGACGTGGTTGAACCAATGTAATATAAAAGATGTATTCCATTGTAACCTGAATTGTTTTCTGGGCCTCTTGTCACTTGCAGAAGCTTCATTGCGTCAGTATTGCGGTTTTTATGCGGTAATTGGCAGAGTACTCTGTACTGTAGTCTACTCTCAACATTAAAACAACCATCATACAGTACGTACCGTATAAATGTACGGTATCGACGAGATAGTCTACACTTCAAGTGCAGAGCAAAGAGGGCGCACTGTGGTTTATCAGAAGTGAAACATTGCTCACGAGAAACCGATTTCCAGTTCTGTCAATGATGTATAATCTGGAAGGGTCTAGCTAGCGGCTAGTCTACTCAGTAAACTCTTGCAGCTATTGTAACAGCTGTATGCTAATCACTAACAGTTAAAATGTTTCAAGATTGGTCCTATAGTCTAGTCACAGTTTTGGCACCTTACAGCTAGGACTTTACTCTGCCTCATATCATCGACTTTCTGAAGCCGGTCTGCACAACATACCATACCTCATGGTACTATTGTGCGGTAATACGCAAAAAAGGTCGGCAATCATAAAAGCGATTCATTCTGCTCATGGGCGTTCACATTTTTCTGCCCTTTGATCTGTTTTCGATCCATTTTCGGTGGAAAGTGAACTAGAACTGCACACTATTAGGAGTGCATGGAGTGCACCCTTACATGCGCTTGATACTCAGTGAAGGAGACAGGCATAGGGGAAACTAATAACCTGTAAAGTCTCACTTGAAGTCTCAGCCACAAGTTAGACTAGATGGACTACATTATTTACCAGTAATAGTGATATCTCAAGAATAGAACTCAATTCAGGGGCTTCAAGGTGTCCCTATTTAACACCATAATTCACCATAATCCCCCGATTAATCCACCCCTGAACAGAGGTAATTTGCTAACCAAACATTCACAAGATAGGTACCAACTACACTGTTATAACATCGCATCTACGTATAGTATTCCCATTACTGTAGGTAAAAACCCCTCTAAGGGACAACATATCACGTGACCAAAAACCACCCTCATCCCTTAGTATGCATTTCAGGGTCTACAATGCTCGTATATTTTCAAAACCTTACCCTTGTTATATTTTATCCGGAGCTTTAACCTCGGTTCGGATCTTAGAATTATGCCCGGAATGGTGCCTGACGCATAACCTCCCAAAATGTTTGATATTGAAAAAATATCCACCTACACCGAGACGCCATGTCTCTGTATGCGGTATTGGAGATAGCTGCCAACGCCTCCACGTTTGAGCTGGAGCAGGCGTACCGCACACGATCGCTTCAGTTTGTGCAGCTTTTGGACTCACGCGACCACAGAGAGTTCTATGCGGTTTCAGACGCTTTTCAAAGTGAGTATGGAAGCCAAGCCAGTTTGAATGTGACAGAAAACAGCAACGTCCACGACCATGTGACTGCGACTGACTCTACTGAGTTGCTCTCGACTGCCAATTGAGAACACAAACCGCCAACTAACACAGTTCTTCGCCACCATCGCCTGGAATACGACAGCAACACTGACAACCTCCAGTGGCTGGCCACTGCACTTCAGCACGTGGTTCCGGCCGTTGAATTTTTCTGCAAGTGCTTTGGAATGCCTCAATTCGAAGCGCTAGTCGGCCCGGTTCCCGTGCTACACTGGCTGCTCAATTTGTCGCCAGAGTTCCCGTTTGTGGACCGCGAAATAAAGCCAGTGCCAAGACACATTCTCAGGATGCTGGACAGAGCTCGCGACGGTAGACCGAACGATTTGCGGTCTCACAACGACAAAACTGCCAGAGCTACCCGAGATGGCCATAGCTCTTTCATTGATCCTTTCCTCCGACGCCAGACTAATCAGTCATATACCTTGGATCGTGGGCAGGATCTGGATGTGTGCATTCAAGTGGACAGATTACGGTTTCTGCTTGATGTGGATAACGAAGGAGACGGAAACATGTGGGAGCAAAAGTGGGCTGGGTTTGGAAAAGTGCACAACCACACATCTGGTCAAGAGAGTGACGAGGATGAAGAAGAGGATGAAGAGGAGAAGGAAGAAGAACATCACCCAGGCTGTAAGGTGGCTAGGTCAGAGTCCCGGGACTCACACGATTCGGATGCTACACTGGCTGACTCAAATTCGCTCAAGACACCTCGCAAGCTGGGTCTGAGGGCTTTCATCAATAGGCACCGCAAAAGTGATGCCAGTGAGCATGAAAAGCCTCATACCTCTGACTTCACCAGACCAGGTGTGAGCACCCATAACAGTTCTGAGAGCCTAGACAGGTATGGGCGTGTGGAGAAAGGAAGGGAAGGGAGCAGTACTCCATGCGAGGCTTGTACCCCCACGAGTCCAGGCTCACCACAAGACAAGCCTGAGAATGAAGGGTTCTCTACGACGTTCATGCATCGTTTCCAGAACGAACTGTTGCTGCTGATCGAAACACCATTTGCACCGTCAGTCTTCCAGGCTACAGGGACCATGTTCAAGCTTCGAGCCAAGGGACTGGTGAAGCAGTATCTACCCAGTCTGCCGTTTCGCGGGTCACATTTTGAACAGACCAAACAGTCTGCAAGGGCGATACTGCTTATGGACAGATGTGTGGATGCCAAAAACAGATGTCTGAAGATCAACGAGTTTTGGAAGAATTATGGGTTGTCGTTCAAAGATCAGGTCAACTTCATTTACACCACATGCTTTTACGAGATTATCCGGGAGGTTGCCATTAACGCCAATCGCATAGTGTCCCAACTGTTTGAGGGAGACGAAACGAAGGTACGACGCGTCAGAGGGCCCACCGGTTGTGGGAGATTGGTGATTGGATGGTACAGCGAGGAACCCAATTGGCTGCTGAGAGAGGAATCAAGGTGGAGCACAATCCCGCAATCAACACTGACGATGTGATCTCGTCGGTGGTGTCTTTGGTGGCGTATCAGGAGTTTGTCATCATCAATCACAGACCGTATCAGGCGCAGACCAAGATCAACTATGGGTTCACCAAGGAGATTGATGGTGACCAGCTGCGACGCAAGTCCATACAGGGAGACTTTTATGACCATGCGACTTGCGAACATGGGGGGAAGAGTCAAGGCAGCAAAATCATTGGTTATTACACTGCCGCGTCGTTGTGGACTCCCTGGAGTGTGGCATCGTGCAATCCACTGACATTATCCGACCCCAAGCGTGCTGAGGACCTTAGTGGGTTTGACTTCCGTTATGAGGATGTTTTCAAGTCCAAAAGTCAGTTGTGTGATTGTGGTGGCGAAATGTTTCCCCAATAACACGTGACAAATTACCGATGTGGTAGAGTAATTATTATTTACAGTGCTCACATATACACATTGTGTGTCCATCAGGTAGCAAAGTCGTCTTGTATTCACCCACCTTTCGCCGATTCATGGTATCATGATGTCGTGGTGTTTGTACAAAGCCAGCCAGACGATTCTTAAGTAAATCAGAAATTGGACCAGTGCTGGTACTGCTGCAAACAAAACCAACTGCTTGTTATCCAGCAGATCTTATGATCGTGTCAGTACCAGTGACGCCTTTGGCTCGTTTCCCCTTTGAATAAAACCGCCAAATTAGCTGAACAGTTGAGCACCTGGACACTTAGCGATGGAGTCTTGGTATTGACTCGGAACTGGCTGATTTTTAGGGGTGGAGTTGAAGTGAAGTATCATCTCGTATTGTACTCCCTGGTGGATGTTAGTTCAGGTCATTCCGTAGGTAGGTCAAGAGAGCACTGGCCTGAGATGGATTGTTGTGAAGTAGAGTCATGGAGAGGAAAAGGGCGCAAAAAGTAGTCTGTTTTTGTAGGGTAGCTAGCACTTTACTTTTTGCCTAAGAGTTACCACTGAGTGGATAGTTAGAGCAACCAACTTGGCGGTACTTTACCATTCATCACTGTAATTTGGTCGGCTTGATCATGGGTTTTGATTCCAGAAGACTCTTTCATAAAACAGTACATAGAATTTGGAACACGTGACAACACAAGCTAAAGTGTGAAACAGTGCGTTTCAAGATGATTGTTGAAATTCAAACAATACCAGAATAATTGTACAGAGACGCCCATTTGACTGAACGAAGAATATTCGAACTTTTGCTCACAACTTTTCAGTTTTATCGTTTCTTGGAACCGAGATGAATTTTTTTAAACTTACTGAGGCGTGATACACGCAGTTTTGAGCTGGATATCTGCACACAGCCAGTAAGTTCTTTTCCTAAACCTCGCCAGCAGTTGCTCAGTTGTCGGTTCTGCTGATCGCTCATTTTTTTCGTTTCCCATTATGAAAAAAAACGATATTCTGAGTAGATCTTTGAACTGTACAATGCAGTCTGCTGCTCATGATAATCGTGAAAGTGCTTTTTTCTGGTGATGTTCTGGAATGTATGTTAGGCAAGTGGAAGGACCCACAAGCGGGTTTGGCGATCCTTCAGCGGGCCCAACGGTTAATCCAAAGCTTCCGTTCTCTCGAGCATCCGATAATTTGGAACTACCACGGTCCGAGAGGCATTTGTGAGACTGTTTGAGCTCGTGTGAGCCAATGGCAGCCATTGACGGCGTCTAATCTGAGATATTTTTTAACCTGCGACCTGGAGCCGGACCGAGTGAGATGCAGCATGTGGAAAATGCCAAGAAGAAGAAGACGAGGAGAATGGAGAGAGGGAGACAAGCTGGTTCAAGTCTAAAGTGTTTTAGGAGTCTCGTGCCGAACCGGTAGACTAGACTACTCTGTACAGTAGTTAGGAGGAGTAGACTGCGTGAGGGGCAGTACGTGATACATATTCGAACTACTGTAGGTCTAACCAACGGCATTGTACAGCAAAGCCGTGCAGTAGTTTTGCAGTTCACACGTTGGTGGCTCTCTAGACTGCAGCTGCGTGGGTTTAGTTGGATTTGTTCTTTTTTGTGGCCACTAAAAAAGCGGCTACTTACACATGACAATGTGGCCACAGGTCTAGCGAGGTGCAAGAGGCGCCAGGCTGGCTTCTGAGCTGTTCTAGCCTTACGTTCGCGTTCCTATTGGCTGGTACTGTGGTTATCTGTGTCAGTCCACGGAGAGATAGGAACCAGAACCAGGTCTGATTACCAATGCTTCAGTAAGAGGGACCCAGTAATTCCAAGACTTTGTCAACTACGCTTAAAGAAGTCCAAGTCATAGCCTAAACATTACCGGCAACGGCACTGTAGCTCCACCTACAAATGGGCCGCTCTAAGCACAGCCGTATCAGAGCACCCACCCTGTCAAGTGGATCGATTCAGACCCACCGTCAGAAGACCCGACACGCTAGTCTCGAACGGCTTCTACAGACTGTGAATCGTCGCCTGCTGTTCACCAGAGTCATTGCTGTGATTGGCTGAACTACTCACAGAACTGCACGACCCCTATCCTCCGTAAATGGGGTTTGAATGGAGCTACCAAATCCACTTCATCCATGATCGGAGGTGCTGGGGGTCTGGTAAGGCCAAGCTGACGTAATATTTCGGGCTCGACAAGACCCAGAGGCTTGATCTTGATCGTACGATGCCCGAGGAGGCGTTTTGTACATTCCTGGGTGAAAAAAGGGAAAGTGGAAAATAAGCAAAAATGTTACCTTACAGGGTTACATTGAGTGCGGTGGAGAAAGCAGATCGTAGATCGAGCAAAAGTCAGCAGAAATCACTGGGATGGAGGTGGCAGCAGTCGCCACGTGCATGGAACGATTTATGGGCTTGGCACACTTGGTCGGTATAGAAAAGAAGTGATAGGTATACGTGGGAATTTATTATTATTGTAGCAGTTTAGTTTGTGATAATCGGAGATGACGAATGATTAGGGTTATACCCTGAATTGGGTTTGAGGGTAAGGCTTGAAACTAAGGTTGGGGGGCTCCACTTTTCGCTTTCCCAAATAGAATCGAAATTTTATTAGGCTGCTTGTGCGGGCGTCTTTGTTTCCAGTAGCTGGGGCGCCTATACCGCAAGCTAGCACTATCACGACACGTGATGATTTAGTACCGATTCTAAGCGCCCAACGCCCCCATGCGTGTGTGGGAGAAGGGTCAAGAGCGAGCTTTTGTGTTTTCTTTGTTTGCCAAAGACTAACTTGCCTAAACCGTGATAAGCGCAGTGGGTGCAGAAGCTGCAGAAGCTGCAGAAGCTGCAGAGAGGTGCAGCTGAGCCAAAAACGAAGAACGTTGATGGTGGGGGGGGTCTGACGACAAGACAGGCCATGTGTAGCATAGCGAGCACGGCATTTCGCCATTCTCCGATCCAGCCACTAGCTTGTTATTGGGACTCATCTCGGCCATTTCCTTTGATATCCCTTGTTTTCCCATGTTGCTCTGCTGCAGAGATGTACGGCAAAGTTCAGATCTTGCTGCGAATGGACCACACAAGGTTAGCACCCTGTGTCCTCCCTACGCAGATGGGAATTGTCGCTCGCATACCGCTCTCGCTGCTTATTGTCATTAGTCTAAGACCCGGGGCCAATGTGCATCTCAGACACTGTGGGCTATACAGCACATATGGGGTCTGGGCATGCTCGGGCTGCATCACTTGCTGTGAACTGTGTGCGCTTCCAAATAGGTGTTTTTTTTTCTTCCTTCAGTTCCATCATCTTTTCCGTCATCAGCCACAGAAGCACGGCGCCGCTCATGGCGTCCTTGTCAGAGCTTCCACGCGCTAGCTCCGTGACATTGCAAGTGTCACGGCGTAGACCAGGGCAGGGTAGTGCTCCACGATGTCAGAGTAACCTCCTTAGGGCTGGTTCCGAGCGTCCGAGATTTGGCGGCTCAAAGGACGCGTTCCGGGTGACGTTTGACGGCTACAGCTGACAGCTGTCACCGTCAGGGGCGAGATAATATCCTGTGGCACTTAGGTGCTACCATGGTCCACGATGTGGTTCGGGAAGAAGCTTGCGATTTCAAAGCTCCCAATAGGGCAAAGATGCTGCAAGCTAACCGGCCTTTTCAGATGGGCAAGAGTAGCTCCTTTTTTCTTTTCCCTGCCACCTCATAAAGAGCTACTTTGTCGGCTGCCAACCAGATTCAGAGGGGTGCAAAACAGCCGAAACGGAACCAACCCCGCCACCCAGGCTAGCATCTACGGGGTACAGTAGCCCGTAGAGAGGCAACCCGCCCAATGTCGTGGCATCACGGTAGTGTGGACTAAAGCGGAGCCCGGGATTGATGCAACTAGCTAGCTTGCAAAAGGTGTTGCAAGCAGTTACACGGCTACCGGACTAAGGCCCTGCTTATGTTCTAATGGCGAGGGGGCTCTGGAGGAGGGGTATCGCAGTGTAACACAAACACAGCCCCCGTGAGCTGCCCGATGTGGATAACTTTGGCCCTTCTCAAGTCGTTTGAGAGTTGCTGGATACCTGGCCACTCGTGTTTAGCCTGTCGTGTCGATGCAGTAAGCGTTTATGTTCATTCTATCAATGTGTCCTTTTGTGTCAAACAGGAAGCTGTCTTGTTTGGCGGAAGTAAAATACAGTTGACATGTTGGGCTGAATTAGACTTCTCATTTCTGCTTTGGGACACGAACGGGATTAGGGTTTTTCCATATGAAGGCTTCGTACTGTAAATAGCAAAAATGGAAATAAGTAAAAATAATCACGCCAACCTCAGCTACAAATAGTGGAGGTAGTTGAAGTCAGCAGATGCTATTGCCATTTGAAAACAGTTTTTTAGAGAAACCACTGCAGTCACGACTCTTGCAGAGTGACTAGATCACATGGTCAGGCCGCAACCAGCCTAATAGCTACTGGGCTGTATTGTATCAGAACTAGTAGCGGCCGATGGAATAAAAAAATAGTAAACAGTGGAAACAAGCCCTAAAAAGGCGCGACTACCCAAACTAGAAGTCTTAAACACTGGAGCAGGTGAAGGGATGGGGGTAGCTGGGAGTTGATGGTTGGCCATACAAACACTGCCATCCCTTCTGGAAATGTTTTCAGCGGTATTTGGAACAATTATCACTTGTATAGTAACAAGTTTGATCAGCACAGCCCTGCTCTTCAAGAAGATCAACTGTGGCACGCAGTTCCTCCACAGGAGATCGTCTCGAAAACAAACTCTTCTTCATCACTACCACTGCCGCCATTTGTTCTCCCTGTTGTTTTGTCGCAGCTCGCACCCAACTTGCTTGCAATCACATGGACCTTCTTCTTCTTGTTCGTTAGCTCATCAGTAATCAAGTAAGTTGCACGTCTCGATGTTACACGGTGGCCACTACCACCTACGCGACGCCGTTGACGGCGGTAAGGAGGTTTCTTTGTGCCCTATAAACAAAAGCGCTATACACCCCCCACTGCTGGCAATGGCCAATTCGAGCTATTCAACCCCCACTGGCAACTGTAGCTAGCCCACTAATCGCCATCCAGCAACCCCCATCTTTACCTGACAATCACTAGATCAAAGTATCACAATAACCAATGAATCTGGTCTGGCCATACATCCGCAATTATCAGAAGTGTCTTTTGAGTCAGTCCCCATTTCAAATGTCCTCGCCACTCGCCAGCTACGAAAGAGTATGATATACACTGTTAATTTATGTCGCTATTATGCCTCGGCGATGTTAGTTTAGTCGGTACCGGTCACTCGATCTTCGAAAAGTACTTGCGTGCTTCGTGCCCTGCGCCACCATTCCCTGCGGAATGGTGCACTGCGTGAGGACGGTAAACGACCTCAACCGGCGGCAGCCAGTAGTTTAGTGGCACGGGAAAGTACTCGTAGTCCTCCTCTTTGGAGTAAATGGTATGCGGTCTAGAAGTGTCTGAGTTTGGCGAGCTCATTTCCGAGGTGTCGGGAAGAATGCGTTTTTTTGACGAATAGTCAGAATCCGAGGCGGACCGCTTCTTTGTGGTGGGCTCTGTGGAGTCAGCCTGCCGCGACGACCCATCGTTGAGAATAATGCAATTTCTGTTGACGTAGAACCGGGGGTTTCGGCCGCGCACGACCACGGGTCGCGACAACGCAGATGCCAGACACGTCTTGGTGCCGTTCTCTAGCTCGGCCAGACACTTGACAGACACGTAGAAGAACTGCTGGTGCTTGGTTCGGCCGTTGTGAGCAGTGGCACCCTTGAACTGCAGTCTCTTCCATTCCACCTCGTCGTTGGCGGTAGGGTTGTCGGGGAACACCATCTTGGCCTTGGCTTCATCGTCGGCCGGCAACGAGGTAGCGGATTTGGGGGAGCAGAACAGCAGTCTCTGGGGGTCGGAGTCCGCCGAGTTGTCCGTCACCTCCACGTCTAGCCACAGGCTCTGTGTCTTGGCCCGCTCGCCGGTCTCGGTCTGAACGTAGACGACTTTGTGGTCGTTGTGCACAGACGCCCGCACCTGTAGCAGGTTGCGTCGGTAGAAGGTGAGGTGGTAGGCGTCCGGATCCGTGTCTGCGGCCGACGACTGCGACAGGAAGAAGGTGCCGCCCAGCTTGGCTCGAATGCTCATCTTGGCAGCGTCGCCGTTGTAGTCAAACACATTGGCGTGTTGCGTGGACGTTGCAAACTCGAGGTACGACGCCGATTCGGGGGCGCTGGGGTTTGGCGACGGGTCGTAGATGAGAGGCACCTTGTGCACCGGGGTGGAGGGCGACTGGGTGGTAGTGGGCGACTGGTTCGCAACGGGATGGGCGGCCGAAGTAGCCGCGTGGGACACAGAGCCCTGCTGCTGATCGGTGTAGCCAGCGCCGCTAGGTCCGCCGAGATGTAGGTAGTCCTCGAGCAGCGAGTATGAGTAGACCTGGCCCTGCTGCACGGGGTTGACGGGATAGTGCAGAAAGTCCTCAACATGGGGGGCGTCATAGAGCGGAGCGTCATCATGGGGTTCGATCCAGTCGCGCGATGACGGCGAGAGAAAGCGCAGATTGTTGGCCTGTTGTAGAGCGGCAAAGCCCGAGTCGTCAAAATGTGGTGAAGTCATGTGGAGTGGAGTGAATGTGTGGTGATTGCGTGGATGTCGGTGGGGATGATGGTCCTTATAACAAAGGTCTTCTCTAGAGTCGATAGATATCCCCGCTTGTCATGATTTTTTTTTCGTTTCTGGGCGGCTTTTGGTTTAGATATACATTGGGGCGCTACTGTTAGTAGATTCATGTCACGTTTGGGACGTGGTCTTTTGTCTTTTTTTTTCGCTAGTCACTAGGGTTTACACACAAGGTTAGAGGATAAGGTCTGAGCATACACTTAAGCTTCCCTTTGTCCACGCACTCTGTTTCCTCAAGGTTTACTCTACGTTTACCTCTGCGTCTACTCACTCAAGAGGGTGTACCCACACACGGTTTATTTAGAGATCCATAGAGGAAGAGCAGGCGAACAAGGGCGGGCCCCAGCGCGGTGGTCTTCTGCCTCTGCGGCTCGGCAGTCCCTTTCCCCTTCTTTTTTTTTTTTTTTTCGCGCTCTCCGCTGCCTACTGTTGCGGCTCTCCACCGCCCCCTCCTGATAGCTAGCTCCTAGCGCTAGTCGGAGTTATCACGATTTATGGATCTTGACTTTGCGATTTTTCTCTTTTTTTAGGTCTTGCGAATACCTGGCCACCACAGCTTTCTTCTTGTTTTCCGTCCAGTCTGACGTCCTTGCACACCGTGTTCTGACACTGACACCGTATTGACAGCACGTATAGCTCCGTCAGAGCGGCATTGAGCCTGCCATTCTGTCTATTGACAGCTCCACAAAGAGGTGCCGCCGCACTATCCCACTAGCGCGGAGTAAACTCGGCAGGGTTACCCAACTTTTTGCCGCTTCCCCTAGAGCGTTGAATCTCAGCTCACAAGCTGCGGTTTGTAAGCCCCAATTCTTCCTTCAGGGCAATCGTCTAGAAGAAGCCGCGGGCTAATCTCTTCATAAAGTTGGTTCTTGTCGATTGAGCCAGTATCAAGTGTTTGGGGCGTCTGCTGGAGGCTGGGGGGACCGGTAGACAGCTGTAGACGTCAGCGGATGCCCGCAAGTCATCACTTGTGCGCTGACAGACAGACAAACAATGGCGTGGAGCTGGATACGTGGTGCAAATACTGCCCTGGGCCTCCAGCTTTGTTTTCCCAGCTCCGCGACTGCTTGTCTACCGCTGACTACAGTTGCATTGGCTAGCTGGGCGTGGTGGGAGCTAGACACATGGTTAGTGGAACTCTTTTCACCCTCAGTTAGCTGCTCTATTAGCGTCCGCAAATACGGTATAACGACGATGCAATAGAATAACACGCGCTGGGTATTGTTAATACTTATTCATACAGGAGCTATTCCACCGGTAGTGGCTATAGCATATGCCTCAGTCGTCATAGTGCATGACTAGTCATAAGCGAGAAGGCAAACCATGTGGTGCAGGGCAAGCGAGCGAGCGGAAATTTATCGAAAAGTCGAGAAAAAAAAAAAAAGAGTAAAAAAAAAAAAAAAGAGAAATAGCTGCACAGAACGGTATAAGCACCTATAGCAGTACACGATGGGCATGCTTAACGAGGTAACGGCGGTCGGAAGTCCCAGACCTTCAACACCAGCTCAATCCCAGAAATAATTCGCGGTCTGGAACGTCAAGGTTATGGTATCTGTTTTGGAAGAAATCTGATAACTTACCCTCTTGCAAAAAGCACCTTCAGTTGTGTTTCCCAGGTGATCGTCCAGACCGCCCAGTCACGTGTCCGTGTGCCGTGTCTGGTCAGAAGGAGGGCCAAAAAAACAAAATACGTGTTTAAAAATAGGTATTGCCAGAGTGCGGACTGGTGAGCCACTGGTGTCATGATGTTGTAAACCGTGCCTCAAGGCTGTTTATGTTTACAAGGTACTTTTCAGTCCGTCTGTTTTTTCTTCTTCTTAGAATTAATTCTACAGTCTACAGTTCTACAGTAACTACAATATATGGCAGGTCAAATGCAAGCATTGCGTGATTGACAGGACCAAGAGTCTTGGCAAAAAGCGGATGTATTAATCACGTGACCTGACATTGCTCGCATCCGCGTCCCGGTCCATCGCCAGGCTCCCATTGTCTTACTTGAGTGGGCCCTGCTTTGCCTTGCCCTGTTCAACGTAGACCATGTAGCTAGACCCCGTTCCTACATGACGCATTGCTGTCAATGTGAATTTAAAAGTTGGGAGTTTGAAAGTGCAGATGTCATGCACTGACCGTTGGGTCCAGTGGGGGGTGTGGGGGTAGGTGTGGACTTGGAGTGATTCTGGACAGAGCCTGGGGCTAGACAGACGTCCAAATTTTAGGCTCCTGGAAGCTGGGCGCCGTGCGGCACTGCCCATCAAGTCCCCGTGTTTCTGGGCCGCTCCAACGTTTTTCTAGCGACGCTCTCCCGCCTGATAAACTTCTTGCTTGAGCTAATTGTCCTAGTGTTGAGCAATTTACATAAGCTTGGTCAGACTATGCCGCGATTTTCTTTTTTCTTTCCTAGAAACGCCGTACCAGGGGGACAAGAGAACATCTAAGGCACGCAGCTGGAGAAGCCAAAGCTTATGGTTACGCTTAACCGCGACTCTCGCCTGCTGAGAGAGTCACTTTTGGCGTTTTTGCGGCATTTCAGACAGTGAAGACATGCTCTCGGAGCTTTCACCAGCTTCACATTGACGAACAAGACGCCTACGAGCCGTGACACCTCGGGTCTCAGCGTGTCTGAACCTCTCTGTGCTCACCTCCGCCGCTATCTTCGTTTCTTTTGTCAATCGACAGCTTTTCGAGGCTTAGCTAGGGTCATCTTGCCCGATTGGGTGCTGTGCGAATGGCGATCCCAGCCCCTGGTAACCTAAAGCTGCAGCCAATTCTCGGAGAGAGTGTATCCAGGACTTTTGAAAAGAGTTTTCATGAAACAAACGGAGATCGGTGGACTGAGTGTCGGACATTTGCGCGATTGGAGGCTTCCATGGCCCCCGATACCTCCCTAAAGCTGTCCTTTTGGCGCTGGGGGCACTCCTGGACCCTGTCTGCTGGTGAGATACCCCCACTCGGGATACTTATGCCCCCACCGCCAACTGCTATTGTCTATGCGCTCATAAGGTTAGCAAGTAAGTAAGGGCTATTGAGAACAATGTTGGCTGTCTCAGAGTCAAAGCGTGTAATTCCCCGCAAAGAAGTGTAGCTTAAGCAGCTGTCTTCGCTGTTGATGCGCGTCCAACGCAGCAGGGCATGGTGCAGGTCTTGGCGATATATTTTGCGGGGCTATCCATGCCAGTCTCTAGTCTACATGGGGAGCTCGTCAGATACAAACGTGGACCGCTCTCTGGAGAGGCAAAATCAGGACTATTGCGCCCGCACAAGAGCCAGACGGATGCTCTGGCACGGCCCAACCTTTCCGGACGTGTGTTTTTTCCCCCACACGGCACTTGGTGACCCGGATCTCATCCCGGGAAGAAAAAAAAACGTTTAATCCCTTCGATCCCGAACAAGCAAAGGGCAACCGCCGGACAATGGTCTATAACGGGACCAGGCACGGCGCATTCTACATTCATTGCCGTTGAATTTGACCTACGCCTATCAATGCGGTTTCCTAATCAGGTCCCGTCGACAAACAAAAGCCATGATGACGTACGGTGCCTGTGTGCGTACATGCGAACAGCATACCCAACCTAAGTTTTTATGTTCAGAGCATGTACGTATACATACAGGGGTGCAGAGAGGAGAATATCCACGTGGATAGCAGTACCCTTGCAAGGTGTACCTGGATCTAGTCGTGCCCCCTGTTCAACCCCTCTTGTCCCGAAAAGTCCAAATTGGCTCCTAACGGGGATTCAGTTTATCAAACCCAAGTTTTTCAATTATCGACGCCCGCCGCTGTGTGCAATTTATTACCATCGCCCATTCTGTCGTATTCGCTACAGCTACAGCACAGGCGCATGTATGCTGTCCCCAATTATTTCTTGTTGGGCTCCAGACTATACAATGATTCAGTATCAATAGTCTCCCTTTCTCACTATCCGCCAAGAACCGTTATCTGTCAGGCACGTAAGACACGTATTTAGCGGTATCTCGATGCACATGAGCCGTGCCTTTTAAAATGGCTAAATTGGCAGACATTGTTTGTTTGCGGCCCGCGACTCGGATTTTCAAAATTACGTGCTTTTCGCCCTGACTATCGGGGGCGCAGCAAATTCTAAAAACACGGCGAAAAGAGGGCAGACAAGATGGCTTCTGGAATGTATGGCAATGTAGACTGGCCCTGGCGCATGTGGGAATGCAGGGGAGCCAAATTGGGCGAAATAAAGCTCTTCAAACGCCCAAATATAGGCTGTTGGAGCTCAAAATACATGCGAGGTCAATAGCGGGCACTCTAAAGCATGATTATATGGCTGGATCCATTATCCAGGAGCAGGGGCTGTGCAAGATGGGAAAGGATCAAAAAAGAAGAGAGAGAGAACAGCTTTCACAAAAAAAGAATAAAAAGGAATGGACGATCGACAGGAAATCTGTTTTTATGCAGCTGGTAACTGAATATCACGTAGTGCTGATCCGAAGAGCTGAAACATGGGCAAAAAGAAAGGCCAGACGGAGAAAGAATAAAGGCTGAGTAGCGGCGGTATCCTAAATGCGGCGGGTAATCTTCGAGATGCAGGGGATATCATCTGTTGAGCTGGACCTGGGCCAAATTGAGACTTTTTTTTTCACTCTTGGATTTGGCGCAAGCTCCGTGGAAACTTCAGCAAAAGAAGTTTGTTGCTATGGATTGATTTTTCCTAAACAGGAGAGCTCCAGAGGGGCTGTGGCTGAACTTTGGCGCAGGCGCAATGGCGTATTATGGCTCGGGAATGTGGCTTGGACCGCCAGAGGAGGCGTATTGGCCGTTTTTAAACATGACGTAGTGTCGATGAGCCATCACGAGCTGCTGCAACCGAGGCTCAACCTGAGACACGTTCCTGAAAGATGAAGAGCAGCTATGCAGCAGGGATCAGATGCAGTAGAATCTACGCGAAGTGGGGCTAGAGAACGTAACCCACCTTTCATAAATGCCACAGCTGGGTCCCCAGACACCGTACCGCGGTTTTCGGGCGTTTCCGTAGGGTCTTCCGAGGAATTCGACCTCATTTCGCACCTGGTCCAAGAGTTAGTCCAGCTATAAATTTAGCTATTACAGGGTCAACAAAGGTGGGTAGAGAAAAACTGAAAGTTGTGGGCAAACAGGACGATCCCAGCCACCCTTCCGTACGTGATACAGAGTACCGTAAACGGAACAATCTCGGGGACAAATGTTCTGGAGATACGGGGATGTAGTGAACTGGATCTTGAAATAAGTGACAGGATTTCAGTCGTGCCCAAATGATTGCACTTGTGTCTATTTGCGCAGTTCTCACCAGCATGTTATGTTTTCGACTGCAATAAATAAACGAATAAATAAATTTTTGTAATTCAGCCAAGAAGGGGAATTTTTTCAAAAATCACATGGATCCTCGAGTTCGTGTTTGGACTTGCAACAAACCAGTTCAAACCAGCGGAAAATGTTTTTCCACCTGCGAAAAAGATGGTGGGCCGGTATCGGATAGCTTTCTTGTCACATGCATCCTCATCTCTTCCATGTGCTGATCTCTTATCTGAAAAATCATCATAACAAGAGATCAAAAGCTGATGCGATTTTGCACAGCCCGAGGCATGTCCAGCCACGGTTCTAGCCACGTGCACAGCGCGCTTGGGGGAAAAAATATGGCTGTTTTCAAAAAGTGAAGGAAAAAATTAAAGATTAAGAAATAACCACGATCATCACCAGACTGGGTAAGTTTACGTTCTCCAAACATCAGATAGAGAAGAACCGAAGAGGCGTTTTACAAGCCATTTTTTGACACACCAACATGGAGATTCACAATAGTGGAAGAATGCACTTTTCAGATTTCTAATTAGCGGCATTGGATCGGCTTTTGGTTGAGTCAGATCGGCGACCTAGGGTTTATACTCTTCGCATGGACAGAAGTAAACGTAGACGGCACAGCAATAGCCAAATGCGAAGTGGAGACCATTTAAGGAACGCGGTTAAATGTGCTAACGAGCAAATGATGGTTAAAGGTGGGTGGATCCAGGGTCAGCTATAGCTGTACCTATTTATCACTGGCAAAGTTTTTCCCAACTCAGTCATGTGACTCAGTTTGAATGGGGTTGTGAGAGTGTAAACTTTACTGGGTCTGTTATCAATTTTCGTAATTCAAACAGCTTCTATTAATTATAATATTTTTTTTCCAAGGGGCGAGTTGGTCGGCGAATTAATTACAAGAGGAACGGTGTACTTTGTGTTTTGATGGGTCTACTCAACAATCATTTACAGTCGGGGGTTTGAAATTAACAATCTGTGAGCCTCATGAGCTTGAATTACCAGTTCTAGAAGAGGAATGTTTGGCAATTGTTGCAATACTAGGAAAAGGAGTTGATTACATGTCGAAGGATATATTGAAGGGGCGCTGTATGTGTTTGCTCAAGTCTCTGGTACAATATTCACTTAAACAGAGCCGCACATGTCTGTAGGATGATTAGAGATCAAGAAAGAGTAATTCTCATGATCAGAGAGCCAGAAAGAGCCAGAAAATAACTAACCAACACAGAGAGTGGAACATTAAACCGAACTAGAGCCCATGACTGTCCCCTTTTCAGACTGGATAAACCGAAACAGTATTGAGAAGATAAGATGCTGATTTCAAAAGGTATGAGCACTACAAAATTAGAGAGTATCAGATATTGAGACATTGCAGAAACCGAAAGACTCTACAACTACATCGTACGACAATTACTGTTGCTCTGAGCACCCGCTGATCCCTTCCAGGGTCACAGATGGTTCTATTATTTAGTTAACTGCCCGATAAGCAATCTCGGCGAAAACTCGGAGATGAAGAAAATCTGAGATTTATTCGTAAAGAGCTTGAAAAAGACGTTACCAAGCATCATGGTCACTTAAATTCGTTCAATCACCTTTCCAGGTTATCAGATGCCTTATGTGAACCGCAGTCACGACAATAATTGATACCCTACAAATCCCAAGTATAAGTTCAGTTACCATTGGGGTTCCCAACTAACCTTATAATACAAAGTATCTGAACAAGCAATTTCAAACTACTATCTTGTTCGCAATTGATTCATGATTCTGGAAAAAAGCAAACTACCATTCAGGATGAGCAGCAACAAACAATCAAACTCCTTTTTGAAATCCTTGGAACAACGCCCACCTTCTGGAAGAAATATATCACATACCGGACTCAAACTTACGCTCAAGTAAATCCCATACTGCTCGGACTCCCGTATTCCACTGCATATAACACAGAATAATAAGATCGTCTGCGTCCGCTTGCCCTAAAAGCAATAACCGGTCGGCTTAGTAAGCAAAGGCCGAAATACACGTATATACACGCTTCCAGCAGCAACCAGAGTCTTCCACACTCGTCACAAACACGTTCTTCTTCGCCACCTCTTTCGCATACAGCCCTGTTATTATTTTTCCGCTTGTTATTGACACTAAGTCCTAATTCGGCCAATGGCAATCTTGCTGTCAATCAAGGAGGTTGATGGGACACAAACGAAGATACTCCAGTATATATAGATGAGCTCCAGAAGCGATTTCTCATGCACAATACCCCGTAAAACGCGCACGTCACAAGGACCAGGCGCCGGAAAAACAAACGTTTACAGCCCCGCGCTACACATGGCCCCATTGCCCGCCTGACCGCGTTCGGCCGATAATCATCCGACTCCTAATGTCCCAAACTCTAAAAGAGATATAATCGGACGCAGGTAAAAAAAAAACATAGACACTCCAGATTGCTCAAGTCACTCAGACAGCCTTAACAGCAGTTCCACCAAACACCAGTTTCCAAACGACACAAGCCATGTCATTCAAATTCGACTGGGAATCCCTTCGCGACGAGGCCTTTTATGAGCGCGCAAAAACCATACTGGGCGCTGCACTGAACAGTGACTCGAAACCCCCGATTATTGTGGACGACATCACCGTCAAGGACCTGGATCTCGGAGACGAGTCGCCTTTTCTGGAAATCCTGGAAATCGGCGACATGGCCGAAGACCGGTTCCGCGGCATTTTCAAGCTCAACTACCAGGGAAACGCCAGCCTCACTCTGACCACGAAAGTGCAGGCCAACCCTCTCAATGTCTACCGACAGAGCTTTGACCAGAGTTCATTTGTGGCTCCGCAGTTCCTGGCTGCCGGCTCCTCTCTCGCCATCCCACTCAACCTGACGCTCTCCGACATTCGTCTCTCGGGTATCATTATTCTGGTCTTTTCGAGAGCCAAGGGCTTGACCCTCGTATTCCGAAATGACCCACTCGAAAGCATCAAGGTCTCTTCCACATTCGACGCAATCCCACCGCTCGCCAAATTCCTGCAAGTCCAGATTGAGAACCAGATCCGAGGTCTCTTCCGAGAAGACCTACCCGGCATCATCCATCGTCTGAGTCAAAAATGGGTGAGCAGAGACGAGAGCAAGGCAGGTGCCCTGGTCTCGCCACACATCTCTCATCCCCCTTCGCCCAAACTCAAGCCTGTGTCTATCATGGACATCAATCCAGACCTTCCCGCGCTGAGTCCTACTAACATGCTTAAAATCTCCGCCCTGTGTGCGTCCCAGCGAACGCTGTCGCTATTCACACCGTCTATCTCCGATGCAGTCTACCGTTCCAATCTGGAACAGTTTGACGTTGTCGATGAAGACACCCAGTTCCAGTCCGAAGACCCCTACGACATCGTCCGAATTCAAAGCAGAAACTACTACCGACACAACCACCAGGCCCCTAAGCGACGGGTTATCCGGTACAAGAAGAACAAGAAGAACGACAAGGACACCACAGATACAACCGCGACCGCGGCCACTACCCGAGAAACCACACCAGCACCCTCGCTCGAACCTCTGGAAACCTCTACCCCTACCAGGGAGCTCAATCCAAAGGTTATCCGGGAAGTCAAGGAGCAGCTGCTATCGGGTCCTGTTGTCATGTCACCTACTTTGTCCGAGGAGAAGCAGGCTCTTAGAAACATTCCTCCACCTCTGGAATTGTCACCTCCTCATCTGGACTTGTCCATTGATACATCCCTTCGACCGTATTCGTCAAAGAACACTCCTGTTCGAGAAGGCCCATCCAAGCGAGCCACTGTCCCTGCTCCCGGAAAGAAGCCTGCCTTTTTTTCATCCAACATGGGAGGTTATGATATTCCTCCTCCTGCTTATTCTGGATAGGAGATCCGAGAGAACCGAGAGATTCACCAGAGACGTGTCTCTGTTATTTATTATTTATTGTACATAAGTTGCCAAGGTATGCAAATGAGATTTTTTGTTGTAAAACATGGAGATGCTGGTAGGTACAGCACTGGTAATTGGTACCTATCATATTATGTTGTTCTCATTTAGCTGAGTTCGAGTACCCGTATACTTTTAAAGATGGGCGAATTGTCGAATACTAGTTCTAATTCTTTTACTATAATTCTGCAGAACTAGTCACTGCTAATGCACCTTACGAACACGGTATATAATACAATAAATTTCTATGTCATTCCGATTAAGCCTCGGCGCCCTTCTTGGCCATCTCCAGAGCACCCTCCAGAGTCTTGTTGCCGCCAATGAAGCCAGCAGCGTGGACGAACACTCCACCGGGAATGCCGCTCTTCTCGCTCAGCTCCTCGTCACGAAGACCTCTCCAGGCCTCGGGAAGAGCCTTTCGGGACTTGAAGGCGGACTCCTTCTCGTTGACAGCCTGGACTCGCACAGAGTCGGGAGTGGGGTACAGCACGTACAGGAATCGTCCGTCAATGCCCTTCTCCTCCTCCAGGGTGAAAAGGTGGTCCTTCCACTGGCATGACTCGTCAAAGACAAGGTGTCGCTGGTTGTCGCCGTTGGCAAGGGCGTCCTCCACAGCCTTGAGAACCTTGGCTCGAGCAGGGAGCCAGACGGTGCCGGCGGTGTAGACGAGGTTATGGAAGGCAGTTCCCATGAGCTGAGAAGCAACCTTGAACTGGGCGTCACGCTCAGACTCCTCCTTGACCAGGCCGTTGAGAGTGGACACGAGGGCGGGCAGAGTGATTCCAAACTGCTTGAACCGGGCCTTGTCGGCGTGGGGCTCAGCGTAGGGCTCGATTCCGTTGTCGTTGGCGTCAATGGCCTCGACAAAGTCCTTGTAGATCTTTCGGTACAGCAGGTCAATGTCGGCGTCGGAGGCGTCGGCATCCTTGAGGATCTGTCGGATCACATCCTTGCCAAAGTGCTTGTACACGAGGCCGGCGGAGGAGAGCTTGGTGACAAACTCGCCGTTGAGGTCGAAAATCTCCTCAAAGCCTCGCTGGTGGTGGTCAAAGTACTTGGTGCCGTCGTACTGGCCGCTGACGTCCACAACAATGTCGCACTTGTCGAGGGTCTCTGTGTCTCTGGATCGCACGAGGTCTGCATCCTTGTACTCGGGCAGCTGCTGCAGCATAAACACAGCGAGCGACTCGTCGGCGTGAAATGCGCCGGAATGGGTTCCGATAGTCTTGGTCATTTTCACTTTCTTGGGCGCGGACATGGACGTGCGAAGGCGGATGTGTGGTCGTAACGGTCGAAGTGCTCGCAGAAATTTCAGGCCGTGCATGGTGAACTTTATGCATCGGAATAGCAGGTGCTAGATAGAGCAGAGGCACAAACAGTCGAGGTGCGTGCAGATACGTGGAGGATGGATTTGTGTTTGAGAGAGTTGGCGGTTGTTTTTGTGATGGTAAGGAGCTGCTGCTGGATCAGTATGGGGGGGTTGTGGGCCCATAACAGCTGGTTTGTGTTGGTTGTTCAGATGGTTGCTTTGACTAAGCAACTTTAGCTGGTCTTGATTGGGCGATGGACAGTGGAGTCTGGAGGCTGTCACAATGACCGTGTGATGGTCGATTCGAGTCTTGACGAATGAATTCCAGTAATGACTGAGTCGCTGCAATCAGTTTTCTGGTGTGTCTTTGTGTTGTGTTTCACTTTTGGCCAAGTAATCATGGAATCTCCTTTTCTAGCATGTTCCACTCAGCTTTCAAGTATAGGCTAAGTAGAGTTGAATGCAATTCCTACCGTAGAAGCAAAAAAAGGGGAGTTGAGAAATGAACGTTTTAGTTGAATACCTTAACAATACCATGTTATGAGAGCTCTCGAAAACAACATGTTTACCTCTTGTAAAGTAGATAATTTCAAAACTGGACCAAAGACCCTTATTAATTTCTTCATAACCACGATTGCTGCTCTTCAAAGTCCATTTCCAGCTCAAACTCCACGCTCTAACACCTCAAATATGTCTTGATCAATTTTCAAATTCCATTTTTTTCTCTACTGTAGGAATTCCACCTCTCACTAAATAAGGTTTATTTTCCCCAGTGGAAAAGAACTTCCAAAAACACTTTACTACTGATTTTCATTGAGCATTTTAACAACTCTTTTATTGAATCTGTAATGTAGAGTATTTCCCCCTTTGGCCTACATCCCCTTCGTTGTGGCCGCCAAAAACCACGTTTCCACCGAAGCGTCACTACCACCAACCCTAACCCTGATGCCTGAGTTCTCATCTTTATATTCACCACACCATACTTTGAACATCTGCACCACCACACTACACACTACAATGTCGCAATTGTTGAGGCGATTCCGAAACTGGAAAATCACCAACTCCCAGATGGAGGTTGGACGAGTGAGTATGATACCCCTTGAAGGGCCATGGAGCGAATTTGACGCTACTGCGAAGGGTTGATCGTGACATGGGTTGTGTGGGTCTGAGCGCTGGTGTTGGCGTACCTTTGAGTGCACTAGCAGAGGTGCTTTGGAGCCACGCTTCAGTAAACCGTTAAATACGGTGTTTCCTGCGCTACCGCCGTCTTTTGCACCTTCCTCTCCCTGATTCAGACCAGTCCTTAAACTCGTTCCAAACTAACCCAGTTCACCATGTACCTCATATCCCCCATTCTCATCATGTTGTACATTGGTATCGACACAGACCAGAAGCTCGGTGTTCCCGGCTTCTGGCCCGATCCCGCTCGACTGAACCGAATCCCCAAGGAGCCCGCGGACATCACCCGAGAGCTGGAGCGAATGAAGATGGTGCGAATCGAGAAGCGACAGCGACTCACCGAGCGAGCCATGGCCATGCTCAACGACGAGGACAAGGAGGAGCTGCAGAAGATTCTCGACAACGGCACCGTCAAGGGATCAGTGTCCGAGCACTTCTACTACCCCCCCAAGATTTCCCAGGCTGCTTTCGTGCCTGTCCCCGAAAACGACATCCAGGCTGCGGCCGAGACCTCTGCCGAGCTCAACGGTCAGTCCAAATAATTGTATATAGTAACTCCACTGACATTATCCGGTAAAGACGTGTATTGTGATTCCTTTATACAGCCATCAACTTGTAGCCCTCTCTCTCTTTCGAGATACAGATAACGCAGCTCAGTGGCTAGTGTGGCGTTGAGTAATGTGGCGTTAGCTGAGTGTGAAAATATAAAAACCTTAATTGTGCGGTGGTACATATGTACATTTCTTAGAAGAAAAAAATACATTTTCTTGTGAGGTAGACATGCAAATGTTTGTACTGTTGATGGAGGTTCAAACAGGCATTTTAGAGAGATTTGTGCAAGTTTTAGAACATATTGAAGTGTACTATTTTATTAGAATGGCATTTTCTTTGAAAGGTTCTTACAGTATATCGAAAATCGCCAGTAGTGGTTTGTATTTAAGTCACTTCATGGGAGAGAAGTCTGAATTGATTGAGGTACTGATACTTGAGAAAGAGGTTGTTCTACTTGAAATAGAAAGTCACATTGTAATCAAAGAGACTCCCAGAATGGGATTCTTTGTCGTATGGTAATGAGAATGTATCTTGTGAAGTTCCTATGTCACTACAGTTTTCTGTGGATCATCTTTCGAGACTCAGTTTAATATCATGTACAGTGCTATAAGTCAATTGTAGAAGAATGATAGCTAACACCTACTTACTGTTATCAACAGTCTAAAGTTGAACCTCATCTCTCCTTGAAGCTGTGAAATCGAAATCACTCCAGTCCCATTGTACACAAAAGCAATCCTCCAAGCCTCTAAACGTCCAACACATATGTCACAACTGCCACTTTCCACACAACAATACACGTGCTTAGTTTGTTTCTCTTGGTCTCTTTTCTTGTCTAACCAATGGTGTGAAGAAACTGTCCAGAAACCGTTGTTTACTGGGTCCAACTTGTCCATCTATGGAATATCCGCTTGGTGGGGGTCCAATAACCGTATAACCGTACGGAACCCCTGGATAACAATCCATGCTACCCTAAAAGCTGAGCCCCCAGTCGTTGATGCAATTCAGGGACGGTTATACGGCTGTGCGTGCCCTAAATGGCGCTAGTGAAGAGACTAACGAAATCCGGGTGGAGACAAGGAGGTTCAACTAGCAGCTGACGGACCTCTTTGTGGCTGGAGAAAACGCTAAGTGTCTCTATTGGCTCTAAGGCGGCGGAGTAGGTACAAGTGTGCCCTTTTCCCATCTTTTAGCCACATTCTCACTGCTTCTAAAACATCTTCATAGGAGTCTATACAGCAGAACCATATACAACAATCGACTTTATCCTAAAGCAAAATACAGCGAGAGAAAAAAAGAACACGAGACATAGTCCACTGTTTTTTGCCGTTAGTGCCAACCAAACCCTTGTCGGCAGCCGGCCTTGTGTCTCCAATACGTGTTTGACGGCTGGCACATGTCAAATGTAACGTCAAGACTGTCAAATACGTCAAACGTCAGGTGTCAAGAACTCGCGGGCCAATGTCTAAGGATAATGGCTCAATGGTTCGTCCAGCACAAAGAGGCCGCTAATGCAGACGAGAAGCTGTTGTTTGGAACCAAGAAACGAATTAGAAACAGATCAAAAAGTGAAGTCTGGGGAAAAAAGACAAAATGAAAAGTAGAGACAACAATGGATCATTATATGATGATTAGACTGCCGAGGATGCTTCGGCCGCCCTACTCCGGCAAAAGCATCACTGCTGTTTCGTTATTCAGAAGTCATTGTCTCATGTTTTTGTCACAAGCTGATACACTGTATAGCACCACAACCAAGTGTTTCTGAAACGAGTTCTTCTGAACAAGCCGTTGTGACCGTTCCATACAGATGTCTGTCATAATTCTATCCACTAACTTGTCAATCACTGTCTTTTTTCGGTAGAACCTATAGACAATGTGATATGATTGGGGAAAAAACAACTGCTCATCTGAAAGATGCATGGAAGACGTCATTTGCTTTGACCAAAGTGGCTTGGAAAACAGCTGTTCTCTTTATGCGGTTCTGGATGCCTTTTCTCAGCACTAGACTCTTCTGTTACAGTCTTCTTTGCAGCGTAGTAGTGGTCTGGTCGTATTGGGTTCTGCAACCGTAGGCTGGACACTGGAAACAAAATGGATATGAAAGGCCGATAAAGATGATTATACGAGTTCCAGATATAATATTCTAATGCTTTGTGTCTCTCTACCTCATAAACCGTAGTGTTTGGTAATGTATTACCGTTATTGCTTTCTATACTATCGTTCGTGAAGATTTGGAATAGTAGTGTGAGGGTCAAAACCGTGTTTAAAAATACATCTCTACCAGTTTTTAATCTCTCAATTGCTGATTTCAAGGATAGGAAAGACTACAATATATTCTAGACTCAATTCCACTTACTTCCCCGCTGTATTGTTTGTCTGTGAACAAACGTTTTTTGTGGTTTCTTCATCGTACTGAAAGTTGGTTCCACAATCTTCAACGTAACTATTTTCGACTTTACTGGTTCAAAGATCATCTAGTGTAACTGTCACTTGATGAGTTATTCGGTGCTTGCCTTTATGGTACGGTTCAACATAGCCTGAGGTCTGCGAGAAGTCTCAATATCATAATGTTTCCTAGAACAACCTACTGTATCACATTCACTGTCTTCGTACATGGTGTGATTTAGAAATGAAGAACGTGGTCCTAGAGACTACGGAGTACTCTGTAGATATGTCCAGAGTCGTTCAGCCACTGTAAACTCCAGTCATCCTAAAACCAGTGTAATGTTTGCCATAATCATGTGTCTGTCAACCAACGAGTCCTCTATCTTTAGAGGTGTCATGGATAAAAGAATAAAACTTCATTACCGAGTTCTGAGTACAGATGTATGAAATAAATCATTGAGATATACGTTTTTCTTATACAAATAGTAAATCTTCCAATCATACTTCATCTCACAATCCAACTTCCATCATGTTTCGGAAACACTACCTCAACAATCTCACTGATACACTACGACATTCATACACACCTCTACAAATACTATTCGCGTACAGACTTGCATTATGGTATATAGTACACGCGGCCTATTCTATAAATACAGTCGCAATGCCAGCATCACGGCTACTTTCGGCGGTCATTTTAAGCTGACGAGAAAGTTCCGTTGGAGACGGCGACAGAGGGTGCAAGAGTAGGGATCGCGGAGGACTCGTGTCCAGACACGGATTCCGAGGTGACGGGCACAGCGGGGGCTCCGGCCGCGGCCTCGATGGAGGAAGCGTCGGGAGCAGAGGTGGTGATGGGTTCACCGGCTGTGGAAGAAGCGGCGGGCACGGAAGAAGTGACGCCGGCAGGTCCCTCGGGGATGGACGACGTGGGGGGCAGGGTTGCGACGACCGTGGAGGACACAAAGGTGGTGGAGATGGGCTCGTGCTCGGTGGCTGAGGCCGCGGCAAAGTCCTTGACGGACTCGGTGGCGTTGGAGGGGGCCACGAGGGTGGTGGAGGGAACGGCCCAGGAGGTGGTGGGCTCGGAGGTGGGGGCCACGGTGGCGTTGGCGGCGTTGGCGGCGTTCTCAGCCTCGACCAGAGAGGTGGGAGCGGCAGCAGGGGCCTCGGAGGGGGTCAGAGGCTCGACGGAGGATGAGGTGGCTGACAGAGTGGCGTTCTGGAAGGTGGAAACGGCGGCAGCAGCCTCGGTGGGCTCCTCGGAGGAAGAGGAGGCCACGGTGGAGGACCGCACTCGGGTGATGGTGTTGGTCTTGGTCACGTAGTGGGTTCGGGTGGACGTTCCCTGGGGCTCTTCGGACGCCACGGTCTCGACCTCGGTGAGAGTCTCGGTGACATCGGTGACGACAGGGGTGGCGGGGGCTCCTGCTGCGGCCTCGACCACGGCCGAGGTGATGGTGGCGGTGGGGACCGTGGAGGTGATGCCAAACTCGGACAGAGTCTTGGTGAGGAACTTGGTCTGGGTGAGGAAAACGGTGGTGTAGTCGTCGTCCTCGGAGGTTGGGGATGCGGCAGCGGCGCCCTCGGCTCCGGCGGACTCGGCGTTGAAGTTCTGGCCGACGTTGGCAGCCTTATCTCCGGCGGCAGCTGTGGCAGCTGGGGTGGGAGTGGGGCAGTAGGACACGGAAACGGTGACTGCGGGAGCGGTGACTGTGACAGTGTCGGCGGGAGCAGTGACGGTCACTGTGACGGGGGCGGGGGCAGCCGCAGCAAAGTTGGGAGCTGAGGTAACGGAGTCTGCTGCCTCCTGGGCGGCTTCGGTCTGGGTATCGGGAAGTTGGGTGAGAGCGGCCGTGGTAGAGGCGGCAAACGCGCTGAGAGAGGCATTGGTGGCGTTGAGGGTGGAGTTGAGGCCCAGGGCGGCAACGGTGGAGTTGGCGGTGGAGTTGGCGGCGGCAAAGGCGGTTGAAGAGGTATCAAAAGGAAGTGCGTGGCCGAGAGCCAGCAGAGCACCGATGACGGGGGCTGAGAGGTGCATTGTGCGAAAGGAGTGTATAGGGTGGGATGTAAAGAGCGACTTGGGGGGCTCTGAGCGCGCGCGGAGATCTATATATGGCTGCGCAGCGGTTCAACAGAGTTTGGAGGATGTTCGGTTTCATCTTAGGTTTGCAGGGTGCTGGGGTGTGGGGGCGGCTGGGGGTGGCTTTTGGGTGGTTCTGGGGGTTGGGAAGAGCTTGGAATTGACGAGGGGGTGGTTTGGGGGCCGTTTGGACGCCGTTTTGGTGGGTAATTCGCCTCGGAATCGCCGCTGAACGTGTTTTCGGCTCCTCTGTCCGCCGCTCTCCGTTGGAATGAAGGGGCATCTACCGTGCATAAGTCTGCAATGATGTACATTTAGATTCGAAACTCTACCTATTTTAGCCTTGTTCAAAAATGAACCCGACGCGGACGTGTAGAGTGTTAGAATCTAAGCAGAGGTGCATGACATCGGCAGGAGTCTACGAGGCACGTTCGAAATGGCCAGTGGAAGAAAAAAAAAAGAAAACGCAAAGAGTGGATGTGGTGATGTGGATGTGGTGATGTGGTGGTGGTGATGGGCACAGCAATTACGCCCAAATGGGTGTCATAGGATTGTTCAGTGGGTTAATGGTTAATCAGTCAATTACAGTCAATTACGGCTGTACAGTAGATGTGTCTTGACGCGACATGACAGCTCCTAAACAGGTGAACAGAACCATCCACGGACACTAGAAATGGCTACTCTGTAGACTACCGGTTATAGACTAACATAATTTATTCAATCGCACACAATCGTACAGCACATACGGCATTGTACTGTATCAGAACATGCAAGATTGTAGTACAGCACGTTGATAATATCTCTCTAAATAATTCTAGTCTATCACAACATTGGCATGTCTCGCCTCGCGATAATATTTTCTGTTGACGCTCGTTTCAATCCTATAACTCCGCAATCGCACAATGACGTAACTCCAGGTCTCTGGTGATCCCGGCTTCTGTAACAACTTTGCAGGAGTGGAGAACTCTGAAGTGTTCTTTTTGAGGTCTCTAGACTACAGGTAGTCGAGATTGCTGTTAGTTCTCTATGAAACTGGCGTGCGTAGAATCTCACTTTGAAACCAACTCTTTGGATTCTTTTTCTGGATGAAACGAGAGTACATGGGTTGGTCTAAAGCCACACTCACTTCAAAACAACTTCTGACATCGACGACATTGATGTATCAAGTGATCTACTCTGTACGTAGTCTAGACTGACGTTTCTAGACATCATGTCAATGCATGCTCTGATCTGGCCAGATTGGTGCCAAGATGATACAGAGCACTATATAATATCTCACTTGCAGACAATAACAACAATGTCATTCACCTGATGTTTCCCGTCGTCGCTTTAGCCGTTATTATGTCGAAATGTTTCTGAATGCCGTCTCCCGTTTGGTTCATGTAAGACCCATGTTCTCACAAGTGTAACCAGTAAAGGTCCTCTAGAAACCTCTGTGATCGAGCTGTGCAGAAACAAAGAAGGGCATTCGATCCAGAAAGCGATTCCGAACGCAACGGTACCACTTGGACTGCCCCTACTATCTTAATAATCCATTTTTAGGCCTCTGCTTTGACTCGGCAAACTCGCTTACTTCCCAACGTTTCCAAACTCTCCGGCACCCGAATATCTGAAACCAGGGCTGCAAAAAAGAAATAAAAGTCAACGGAGAATGTTGCGAGAAAAAAAAAAGAAAAAAAAAAAAAACTCGAATAAGAGAGAGTAATTCAACAGATAGGGGTCCGAGAATGAGGAGCTTCAAAGTGCGAAAAACCGACTTTTTCGGGAGTTTTTTTGCTGAAACAGGTAGCCGTGGAGCTGTCGACCCAGTCTGAACTAGCCCCTCAGCTCGTGAGACCCCTGAATCTGCTTTTCCAGGTCCTGATCGCCACCCCTTGCAACATCCATATTTCCCCAAACTTTATCTGTTTCATCGTGCTTCTGTTCAGCACATGATGCACACAATATGAGGTCCAGATCCATCTGCAGGGAAGCGAAATGAATCTCTTCTGTGTACATGTGTACAGAGTACTCCATCGACTAGTCTAGACTCTTTGTTATTGCTTGATTATGTAAACAGACAAGTCTGAGCGTGCTCTACCTTTTTTTTTTGCCAGGAATTGTCTTCAACAGCAGTCAATCGTTTTAAAATTAAAATAAGTTAATTTTCTACAAGCCGCTGCTTGAACGTTTTGGATAGGTCAGTGTAACTTCTGCCAACGACGTCCTAGAAGAATTCTGAAAAGTGCGATATGCACTTGGTATTCGGTTTTAACTGCATCAAGCCACTTTCTGCCAAAATTCCTAATATTCGAACCCATAACTACTCCTCCGCTTCACATGCGGCTTTTACGTGTCGATTTTCGCGAACTCACCATTTTTGAGTTGTTTCTCCCAAACCAAAAAGCTGTAAAGGGTTCTAAAAATACTGGAAACGAAAAAGAAGCTAAAACCCGAAACATCATCTGACGTCACGAGAGGCAGCCCTTCAGCCGTAGACAGATTGGTGCATTTGCGTCCGAACACGATTCTGGCACGTTTGCGGCCATCGTCAGACCGCGCTCGTTCGCATCCAGCTGTCTGAATTGCGCCAACACTCAATCTCGAGGAAACAAATTGACACGCGACCACCTCCAATTCGACCAACTAGACTTTTGAAAACTTTCCCTTAGCTTACCTTGGGAAGAAGAAGAAGAAGAAATGACCCTTGACTGACATTTTTTAGGAGTGGTTGAAACTCCGAATTTTGCAGATTGAAAGCAACTGAGAGTGATAGCTGGATGTCTATGATCTTCGGGGGACATGTCCATCCCAGTGCGGAGAGATCTGAGAGTTTGGGGAGGGGGGCCCTGAATGTCGATCAAACGCGTCTTGAACGCGTAAAAGTAATTTACGGAAGTTGAACTGGACGATATGGACAGTCAAGAAAGAAAAACACCAAACGGAAATAAAAAGACACAGAGTAAAGCCGAAACCACCTGGTATTGACGACGTTTACCCCTTTGCTTGCTCTGGTCTAGTCTGAGTACCAATATAGCCATGTTCTGTTCTTCTGCCAAGTCTTCATTTGACACTATTTATAAATCTCCATTTATCCATTTAAGCGTCTTAACAATTAGAGTCTAGACAGTTGGGTGAGTAAAAAAACTACTGGTACGCTTGAGGGGACTTTTCTGAGAGACGCATTTGGAAAATTGAGAGAGCTCTGGAACTGGCAGAAACAGCGGGTTACACTAGTCACAAAACTGCCCTCTTATTCATCGTGACATTCATCGTGTCACTCGTAAAAGTGGTTCTGAACCTGAATTCATCGAGAGGCTGAAATCTTGTCTGTCGAGGGAGCCCTGTAAAATTGAACTTTGGTTCCAGGGGTTTTGGGAGAATTCAAAAAAGCAACATTTGCAAAAATAAAGTTTGCCAGGTCTACTGAGGGCCGGAAAAAGACCACCGGATTATGTGTCTGGAGCGCTATAATGAGTGACATGAGGCGTGTAATTGTGAAGAACCAGCGCCGCCAATTGTGGTGAACTAATCGGATTGTTGATTGCTCAATTATTCGTGGGGTTGTTGAGTTTCTCTTGGAACTGAACAGGTTACGCGACTGACAATAGTAATAGTTACTGTTGAAGGGTTTAAAGGGACGACTAAAAATGATGTTCGTATCAAAAACTAATCCAAAGTGACGTCATTTTGTTTCAGAAAGTTGCTTTTACATCTCCTCAAGTCATTCACGTTGTTTGCTGTGATGTTACTGCAAGGAGTTGAATTTCTTACCCATATTCGGTCTTTCATAGCTCACTTCTATATCATAGATTTCCCATTCCATTCTTAGTCTGATGCATGTCTGGTTCTAGGTCCTTTTCTAGGTCATGTTGTTCTAGATCTTGACATGGAATACGCAGTATGTGGTTATTGATTGTGTGATTCCACTCAAGTGATTGACTCTGGAATTCCGCAATGAAAGCGGTACTTTTTTACTTATTCTGCTGCTACAAAAATTCAAAGCTGTTATGGAAAATAAAAGTTCAACTTGTAAAATAGTGTATGGGAAACGGATATAAGAAGCATAACTCTCCAACAGTAAAACGTGACGTTATCTACGCAGGGGGAAGTGGTGAAGATGAAATTCAACTCAAGAGTTGTAATAGCATCTGAAAACTCGCTCAGAATTCGATTTTCCTCAAAATTTCTGTTTTGGACGAATCTTGAGTTTTGTATCTACAAGTCCCTCTCCAACTGTTTCTTTATATCAAGCTTAGTCCAGACTGAATACAAGTTCATAGAGAACGAGGCAAAACTATTTGCAGTAATAGAAACCAGAGCTCTCACTATTAGTATTGACATTGTTAGTAACCGAAAGAGTTGTGTTCAAAGTATATCAGACTTTTTCACTGAACACCATTTTCAGTCTGATTCCAGCCTATCTTAGTTGTCTCCACTGGCTCTCTTGGACATCCAAACAGAACATAGAAGTGAGAAGTACTTCCTCAGTACGATCTTATCGGTCTAACTGCAACGATAACAAATGAAAACGTCTTTCTACTCTATCTGAACTGCCATTTCAAGTGTGGTTTGGAGACTGAATCATCCAAGATTGAATGTCTCTCGCTCTCTTGAGAGTCATTAGACCCCTTGAGAAGTGAGATAGTAAATTCATGAGGTAAACAGAACTCGAAAAAATGTCAGATATCTACCACCGAAACACTCGCACTCCAGATATGAGTCAAAAAATGAACTGCGTACTCTCACACCATTTCGTCTTGTCTGATTGGCTTCCAAATGTTTTTCGCTGATATTATTTCACATTTTAGTCCCATTTTATTTTTTAAAACTTGTATTTATCTGTCACAATTATTATCTTCATGAGGCATGTGGTGTTTGAGAAGCCCCAAAGGAGAGTCAACTGGAGACCTCAACTTGACCCATATTCACCCCACAGCCAATCTGTATATACTGGATTAATCAGCGTAAAATTGCGAATCCAATGAGACTACTTATATAGCTACCACTTCAATTTTCACCCACTTAAACGACACTCTCCTGCCCCAGATTATTCTCAATATTACTTCCTGTCAACTGACCTTTGTTAATCAGAAGATGCGGTCAAAGACTGAACCTTAAACCTCACTGATGCACTTTGAGGAGTATGAACATAACAAACAGACTCTAGCAAAACATCCCGTAAATGAGTCAATTTCTTACCAAAAACCTCTCAAAATACTGCCAAACTAATATACTACCTACTGAATACATCTAAAGGTACTCTCTCCACTCTTCCCAGCTTTTTCAAACCTCCCAAAACATCCCTTCCCCACACCATATGCTTCACATAAACTCTAATTACAGAAATTACGAGTCAGCCGCATCTCACCTGCAGCACCTAGACGCGCGCTTTTTGGCGATAGACCGTCTCAAACTTCTTGTCATCACTTTCATTTGCACAAATGACCCGCTCAGATCTCAGTAGACGGGCAGAGTGTGCTCTGGCGGACTTTTACGACAATATCGACATCCGAACCGCCGCCAAAGAGTGGCAGGTGCCCTTACCCGATGTGTGCACTCGCAAGTGGGAACTGGAGGCTCAAAGCGTTGAAACGGCGAAAATCGTGTGTAGAAAAACCCGCACAGACTTCACGGGAGTTGATGAGCACAAAAGGAGAACAAGGTACAGTTCTCTAGCTTCCAAATCGTCTCAATGCACTTCCACCAACTCCCAGCCGCCAAAAACTCAATCCTTGAACCCGCATTCGGCGGCTGAACAATATCTGCTTGAAGCCGTTAATGCAGCTTGTCCCACTCAGCCTAGAACCTTTCAGGGACCCCAGCCATATTCTCTACCGAGTATCAGCCACCAGAACCCCCATAGATCCTCCCCAGATCTCAGAACTGGTCGTGAGACTGATCAGGGTGCCGAGTATCTCGCTCGAACTCAGGGTGTAAAACGACCGTTTCAGCCTGAAAACTACACCTATTCAGGTACCTTCCCTGTACCCCCAGAACCGCCCTGGTACCAGTCTGGATCGTTCCCTTCCAAGTATCACCAACCACATCCACTCCACAGAAGAGCCCAGGAAACCCACATGTCTCATATTTATACCCAGAAAACCTTCCAAGGTCCTCCAATTTACGAACAAAACGCTCCCCAGGTTTCCTTTCACGCTTACACGTCTCAAAGTGTTCACCAATATGACCAGGGCCCTCCTCCCTACTTCCAGGGCTATCATCAAGGTCATTATCAAGTTCCGCGAATGAACTATCATGACCAGTCTAGCGGAGCTGGAGTATCAGGATCTCATTCAGATCGTCTCCATGTCTTTCAGGGACCTCCTCGTGACTTTTACGGCCCTTCGGGTTATCCAGTCCATGTTCAACCTCATCCTAGTCATCATCATTATCCATCTCACTTGGTTCTGGGCCACACTCATGGCCAAACTTATTCTGGTCCTCATTCAGTTCACAGGGAACCCCCAACAGATCATCGAGTCCACGAATCCAAACCTGTCAAGCATGCCATTCCTGCACCTAGACCTGAACCCACAATTACTCCAGCTCCCAAACCAGCCAAATCAACCAAGGTTATCTCTCAAGTACCTCCTTCTCCTATCGTTACTCTTCCTCCGACTCTAATCACTTCTCTTCCTGCCCAACTTGAAGAACAGATCTTGCAGTGGTGTCTTGCCCAAGCTGAATTGGGGATTGTGCCTGAAAAAGAGTTTCTGGCTCAAGTGGCCACTGATATGGTGCGGGATCGTTCCATTCCAGGCGAACCTAGCTTTGGCGAATGGGTTAATTTGTTTCTCTCCAGACACCCCAATTTGGCCTGTCACAAGACCACTCCTGTCAGCGATCCTGATGTCGATATTAGCCCAAGTTCCACTGCCATGAGGGAGTATTTTGAGAAACTCAACAGCAAACAGGTGTCTTCTATTGCACCCGAACACCGATACTCAATGGACCAGTTTGGAATGGCTCTCGAAGAAGATGGAACCAGCAATATCGTTGTTGGTCAACTCGACAATCTGCCTCTTAACGTCAAGGTAGCTAGTCTGGAATGTACCACGGCCTCTGGACTCTCTCTGTTCCCGTCAATGGTTGTATTCAAAGGTCAGGAGGACCATTCAAGCCAGTTTCCCAGCTACATTTCTGGCGATCGTCTGTGTGCTACGATTTCGGGAAAAAACTGGTTCAAAGACACATTGGCTCTTCGGTGGCTGAAACAGGTTTTCGTTCCGTATATCAAGAGATTTGTCAAAGAAAGAGATAGCAACACCAGGCTGCTGGTGCTCAGCTGCCACGGCTCAGACCTGTCCTGGGCCTTTCTCAGCGAGTGTCTTCGTGCAAATGTTTTGCTATTGTGTCTTCCTCGTGGATCTGGACGTATTGCTTCCCCTGCTGATGTGGGTGTTTCTCATCTTTTGAGACTCGCATACTCCAGAGAGATGGCCCGATATGAGAAACAGGTTGACAATAAATGTCCAGTTACTGTCAAGCACTTGCTCATGGGCTATTTCCAGGCCAGAGATTGTGCATTTAATGCTGAAACTATTCTTATTGGATGGAAAGAGGCAACTTCTCTAGATACATGTCTTTCTCGACTTGAAATGATTGACAGGGAACGCCCTGATCCCCGAGCCCCCGACTCTCAAGAGTTGGAGGTTGTAAAAGAACGGGACTCTTGCTTGTTTGGCCAGAAACTGGTGAAAAGGGTTACCAGGGCTTCTCTTCTGGCTGGACTTGTTTCATCTGATGACAATACTGACAGCCTGGAAGTGATCAAGGATGTTTCAGTGGGAGGTGTCATAGACGCAGCTGAAGAAGTTTCACCCGACACTGTTGGTTCAGACAATGAGTCAGAAGAGGAGTGACCAGTTGTGTGTGAAGGATGTTTACTTAATATTATTATTTGCTTTTGGAGTCTATGCTGTTGATATATTATTTTCTTGTGTTTGTTTTCAAATGATTATTATTTAGAATTAGCATTCGATGGGGCTGGCTAAAGCAGTAGTGTCAGGAGTGTCTCTTAGTGTGACAAGTAATGAAGATGTCACTATTTTCACAGTTTCAAACGCTTCCAGATGACTTATAGAGCATGTCACAACTTCCCATTTTAGAAAATGTCTGTTATTCGTGGAGTTATCGTGTTCCATCAGTTGTACGCATTTTTTCGAGTCTTCTTTATCCTCCCAGGAATGAGGCATGCTTCTCTTTCAGTTAGTCATTGCAACTGAAACAAATAGTTGTCTGACGGGTAAGCCGAGTTCACATATCTGTTCCGATCAGTCTGAAAAGTACAACAATGCAAAAAAATGTCAAGAAATCTGTCTTCAAGGCCCCTTTACCCCGACTCACACTTTTGAACAAACTTCTCCTACTGCAGGGTGAATGCGTGTGCGGACATGAAGCCCCAGATGTGTGGAGAAGTGAGATGGACTCTTCCACAACATGGATATCAACGACAGGCTGTCTGTAACGGCGCAGATAAACAGCCACATCAAGACCATTGGCCAGGGCGGGCCCAGACCGAAGTTTGCCAACTTGTCGTTCGAAGAACGGCTACAACGAGCCAGTGCCGAAGTTGTTTCTGGTTTGCTAGTCACTGAAGCTGCCAACAGATGGAAACTGCTCCCGAAAGTTTTGGGCAAGTTCCACCATAAAGGCCAGCCAGCTTTAGTGCCCGGAAAACAGTTGCAGCGAGAAAGACTGGAGCTAGCAGCCTCAGAAGCGGCCTTCAGCTCCGTGTCAGATGCAGACATGGCCAAAAAGTGGCAGTTTCACGAAAAGACGTTGAAACGCGAAAAAACTAAAATCGAGCGACAGCTCATTGACAGCTACGAAAAGCCTTGTCCCCGCACCAAACTTCCAGCGGAAGTGGAGAAGCGACTGGGGTCCTGGTGTCAGCTGGAAGAAGAGCTGGGGTTCATTCCTCCTGGAAGAGTGCTGGTGCAGGCAGTTGATGCTCTGACGGGCTGCAAGTATAGCGACTACTGGGGAGGGTCGGCCGAGCCTTGGAAACGAACGTTCAAGAGCATCTACGACCTCAGAGGCAACTCCACTAGAAGTCACACCTGTCTGAGTGTTCGGCCGACTATGGGTCACATTGAGCTGTTTTGCAAGAACTTTGGGGCCTTTAACGCTCGTCTGACACTAGCCTCACGCTACTACTATAGTATGGAGCAGTTTGGCGTGGATCTTGCCGGAAATCTGATTGTTGGAACTCTAGAAAACAAAACTCCATCGTCATCAGCTTCAGCTGCGTCTTTCGTGAGTCTGGAGTGTGTTTCAGGCACAGGAGAGGCTTTACCTCCGTCAATTGTGTTCAAAGAACAGGGACGAGACCAGATTGGTCCTGAAGCGTTTCCAGACTATGTCAAGCTGCGAAAACACTCTTGGATGGCCTCCAAAAGCGATTGGTTGAACGATACAGTTTGTTTACGGTGGCTGAACCAAAATTTCATTCCGTACATTCAAGATCAACGTAGAAGAGACCCACAAGCTGGATATTTTGTTTTAGTGCTAAGCTATAGCGCTGCTGACGTTTCTACATCTTTTCTCCTTGAGTGTATCAAGGCAGATATTCTACCCGTTTTTCTTCCTCGGGGTTCTGGCAGGATTCTCAATCCCATCGATGTGGGATGCAGTTACTCTCTCGAACGACTCTGCTACAGGCAACATCTCTTCCGAAGTCCTCTTTCAGCTAGTCCACCAGACACAGTTTCTGAAACAAAAAGCTGCAGTAAACTGAAGAAACAGCTAACCAATCTCCTAATGGGGTATCTGGTGGCCAGAGAAGACGCAATCGTAAAAGAAAGTATTCTTCTAGGCTGGAAAGAGGCTGGTTTCCACCCCTATGACAATGTCTCACCCGTTGAGAGAGTGAAATGGATAAAGCGACCTCGACCCAGTCCTATTTTCACTGGAAAACAGAATGAGCTCGAAGGTTACGATGCGAGATTATTTGCAAGTCGAGAAGAGGAGCTATTTCTGCGACGTCAGTCTTCTCGAACACTTGAATATGAGTCCTGTGAGTTGCACGAAAACAAGAAAGATGCTCGAAATCTGCAGTCTGAGACATTTAAGACAGTGCATAAGACTCGATCTGGTTCGCAAAGAGGTTTGAAAAGGGATCTTCAGTATGTCAGGGAAGAACGCAAGAGGATGAAAGTTGTTGAGATTTAGCAATGACAATAGGGGGAGTCGTCTACAATGTAATATACAGTATGTAAGTGATAAAACAGTTAAACATGTCTCCAGTAATAACACGAAACCGAAAGAAATAGTGTACGTAGTACCAACGAGATTACAAAATTGTGCCAAAGCAAATGATTCTACTTCTGCTCCGAAAGAATTTAATCTACTTCTGCTTCTAAATTAGCTGAATTGAATATCCCAAATAAAAATCATGTCTCCCCGTCTGCTGAGACTAGTTAAAGTATTGCATCCATATTTGCTCATTAGGAAGCACAGAACCGTACAGTATTATATAGGTATAAATACTGTATCCTTTCTTTTCTTCCTTCCTCACACTTGCTTGTAAATACTACAATACCGGCCGACGATACCTTTTAGTGATACCTCAGGACTCCCTCAACGGTAGCCACACCCTCTACACACCCACTTCTCTCAATCTCAGCTTTGCTAAAATGAACACAGATCTGTCCCTCGCTTCCACTTGTGTCTCTCTGTCAATCCCCCTAGCCCAGTCTCTTGGTCAGGCGCTTGTTCAGCAACAGTCCCCTGTTTTGCCCCAGCAGCAATCTGTCGAACAGCTAGTAATGGGCATAATTGAGCCTGAAGTCCAGGCGGAAGAAGAACTGGCTTCAGACTCATCTGTGGCGAATACCACAGAAATTGGCGACACAGCAACAAATAATACCGCAGCAAATGATACCGCAACAAATGATACCGCAACAAATGATACCGCAACAAATGATACCGCAACAAATGATACCGCCACAGACGGTGACGGCCAAGGTCAACCTATCTTGCGGCTCAATAGTCTGTTTAACGATACCCACAACGGCAGCATGTTCAACCCTCTGATTTATGCGATCATCTTGCTGAACAGCTTTCTCGACATGCCGCTCGACAGAGTTATTGGGTATTAGTGTTCCAAAACAGAGCCAGCTGTATGTAAATAATAAAATTGTACTTTCCGGCTCCATCAGTGTACGTAGGAATGAAGGAGTCGTCCATCATCTCTGGGCTTCTGTGTCCACCAAGAACCTTAATGGAAATGTGGGGTTGGCCGCATAGTGAGTGGATGAGATAATGAGACGGATTTGGGGTGCTTGGTGTTTCTATTGGATGGTGTGAGTCCAGTGCAATGAGTGCTGACTAATATCAAAAACGGATTTCTGTTTTTCTGTTGTTTTTACGAGAAAAAACATCAAATCTGAAGACCCTATTTTCGAGTCCCGGGTTGAACACGTGACTCTCAACTTCAACCTTGAATTCTTTTGATGTTCAGGTTGAATTGATTCGTGGTTTATTTGGTTGTCGAGAACTTTCTATTGTGACTCAATTGTTTACAAACAGGCCAAGTGCCCACCACCAGATTTTCCAGATCAAAATACCTCGATATCTCTCTCTTTTGGTGGTTGCACCTCCAACATGTGCATGTACATGCCATACTGTAAGACAGTTGTATGTACGAAGTGCCTATACTGAAGCCAACTTGACAAGAATTCAAAACTACAAATCTTCTGAAAAACTAAGTGTTAAGATGTAATCAGTTTATGTGACAGCTCTGAACCAACGTCGCATTTGCTGTCCACCCACCTCCTCAATATTTGCCACTCCTCATACTGCCCTAACCCTCCCAATATACCTCAAGAGCATGCATAGACATAGTACGTACGTACAGCACACCAAACACACATCACAATGTCTGATACAATTGAACCGGATGTGCAAGCGCCAACTAGTGGCAGAACCACCCAAAACACTCGCAGCACGCCGTCTTCGACACAGCCCGACCTTGAGCGAAACACTGCCCCCGCTGCTGGAGCTGGAATGACGTTATGGCAGCGACTCTCTGAGTCGTCACATCCTGTGGCTCTGGTTTTCTTTCTAGCCTTTCGATTCGGCGCTCTCTTCACGTACATGTTTGGCCTGCTGTTCACCGACAAGTTTGTGCTCATGTTTGTGCTGGTGGTGCTGCTGCTGGCTGCGGACTTTTGGAACGTCAAAAACATTGCCGGACGGCTAATGGTGGGACTACGGTGGTGGAACGAGGCGTCCGAGTCAGGGGAGAGCGTGTGGGTGTTTGAGACTGCCGACCCCCAGCGCTACATCAACCCCATTGACTCCAAGGTCTTTTGGATGATGCTTTACGGAGCACCTGTGCTGTGGGTGGCTCTCGCAGTTTTGGCGCTGCTCAAGTTCCAGTTTCTGTCGCTGATTCTCGTCTTTATCGCCGTCTCGCTGACGGTGACCAACGCAATGGCCTATTCGCGGTGCGACAAGTTCGGCAAGGCCCAGAACATTGTTGGCCAGGTCAGTGGAGGTCTTCTCAATCGGGCTGCCCGGGGCACTTTCCTGGGGCGGTTCATGTGAGCGAGGGGGCAATCAAGACGGAACGAGATGGGCTATGATGATTGTTTAGCTATTAATGAATTATGATGTGTAATGGATGTGAGTAGGACTGTATGGTAGCGTTTTTCTAGTACTTTTGCTACACTTTTGTTATCAATTTCAATTCATATGTACATAAAGTCATTCTTGACACTAGGCCTGACCCTCTCAAACCACTTTCTGACTACTCCTTTCGTCGGAAATCCTTGTCGGCGACACTGTTGAGTTCCTCGCTCTCCTTTCGAATGATGGCCTCTGCTTCTCGCTGAATGTCGCCCTGCTCGTTGTAGTAGTCGGTGATTTTCATGGCTCCGTACGCCACGACTCCCGTCACTCCAGCAGCAATGATTCGCTGTCCAGGGGGAATCTGCATCCACCTTTGGTAGAGAGACATCTGAATTAGTGGGTTGTACTGGAAGAAGTGAGGAAGTAGACGATATCATTCATTTTTCAGATATCCATTCAGCTGAGTCGGTGGTGGGGTGTGATATCGTGATGCACGCAAAGTGCACGGCGGTTTCTCACCTTTCTCTCGTTTCAGCTCGCTTTACTCACTTTGTTAATTTGCTGACGGTGCTTTACTTGTCACAGTTTGAAGTCATGGTAGAGCCAAAGCTCGATGAGGGTTTGGGTTGGTGAACAGTCAAGGTAGGTAGACTTTGGTGAACAGCACTTGGAGTGATAACCAGGGGGGAAATGACCTAGATGAAGATGTAGAATACCTATATTGAACATTATGAAACCATTCGTTTTTTTTATAATTTGATAGCTTTCAAATTGCGTGTTTCACTCGTCTACTCTCAGCTTTCAATGTTTGATGCACTACAGTCTGTAATGTAGGAGGTTCAGTAAAGTATTTCACTGTAGCTACTTGAAGGCATCAGTAGAGACGTCAAGGAGGTCCATCTAAATATCTCACTAGAACAGATATAAAGAATCTGAAAAAGCCATTCTTCTCAGATTCATTTTCTCAGTCGAACCGTGCCATTCACTACACCCAAACGCCCCGTTGCAGCCACTTACTCCCTACCCTCCCTCTCCAGGTCACGTGACTACGCGTCAAGTTCTTCACGACGTGTAAACGCTATGTTCACGCATCACTCCATACTCACACCACACAACCATGAGCACAACGGAGTTTGACGGCATCTATCTCAACCAGAGCAAATCCCAGGGCCGTCTGCGGATGGTCGAGACCGGTCTCGGCTGGAAGGCGGTGCAAAAGGCGGCATTGGGCGGCAGCAAAGACTCGAAAAAGGACGAGGTGTTTCTGCTTGCTCGAGACGAGCTGGTGGCAGCTTTCTGGAGCCGTGGATCGCGAGGTTACGAGATGAAGATCCAGACCAAAAACCAGGGCGCGGTCAATCTCGACGGCTTCGAGCAGGACAACCAGGAGGAGCTCAAGAACGTGATGAAGCGCAACTACGACATTGTGGTGGAGGCCCGTGAACACAGCGTCAAGGGCTGGAACTGGGGCAAGACGGACTTTGAGCGGTCCGAGCTTGTCTTTAGTGTCGCCAACAAGCCCGCCTTTGAGATTCCGTACTCGGAGGTGGCCAACTCCAACCTGGTTAACAAGAACGAGGTGGCGGTCGAGTTCCAGCAGCCTGCCTCTGTGCGTGCTGGCGACGAGCTCGTGGAGATGCGTTTCTACGTGCCCGGCGTGACGTCTGTCGACGACGAAAACAAACCCAAAAAGAAGCAAAAGACCGGCGAGGACGGAGAGCCTGTGGAGGGTGAGGACGGAGAAAACGAGGACGACGAGGACGACGAAGACGTGCAATCGACGGCGCAAATCTTCTACGACACGCTCAAGGAAAAGGCCGACATTGGCGCCGTGGCTGGCACCGCTGTGGTGTCGCTGTCAGACATTTACTTTGTCATCCCCCGAGGCCGATACGACATTGACATGTTCTCCACATTCATGCGGCTGCGCGGAAAGACGTACGACTACATGGTGCAGTACAAGCATGTGCAGCGGCTGATGATGCTGCCCAAGCCCGACGACATTCACAACATTCTCGTGGTGCAGCTGGATCCCCCGCTCCGTCAGGGCCAGACCCGGTACCCGTTCCTGGTGATGCAGTTCCTGCGAGAGGCCGAAATCAAGGTCGATCTCAACGTCGACGACGCCGAGTTCACCGAAAAGTACGCGGACAAGGACCTCAAGCAGTCATATGACGAGTCTGCCCACCAGGTTGTGGGCTCCATCTTCCGTGGTCTCACCGGCCGTAAGCTGACGCTTCCCGGATCTTACAAGACCGTGCACGGTCACGCTGGAGTCTCGTGTTCGCTCAAGGCGTCCGAGGGCCACCTGTACCCGCTGGAGCGAAATTTCTTGTTCCTGTCCAAGCCCGTGTTCATTCCCTACAACGAGATTGCGGACATTACACTTTCACGAGTGGGCTCTTCCGTGTCCACGTCGCGAACTTTTGACATGACTTTCAAGCTGCGAAACGCCCAGGGCGAGTACCAGTTTTCCAACATCTCCAAGGAGGAGCAGGAGGGTCTGGAAGCCTTCATTAAGTCCAAGGGCATCCGTCTCAAGAACGATCTCGTGGAGGAGAAGGCTCTTCTGGCCACTGCTCTTGCGCAGGTTGATGACGACTCGGACGATGACGGAGCCGACTACCGGGGATCTGCAGACGAGGACGACGAGAGTCCCGATGAGGATTTCCATGCTGGCAGCGAGTCCGAGGTGGCCGAGGAGTTTGACTCCAATGCCGAGAGCAGTTCAGGCGACGAGGACGACGAGTAGGTTGTTTGGGCTCATGTAATGTAATGTATTAGTTGAATAGAGATTGTTGTATACTGTGAGCGAGGTGTGATGACGATACAAGTTAGTTTGGCTCTAGTGTAGATTCTGAATGAGATACTGTAGATGTTCACAGGTCGTGTGAATCATCATTTTCGAACAAATTCAGGATGAAACAGACACTTCACCGGTTTTGAGGCTACGATATTTTGGTTCTGATTTGTGGAAGATCTATAATACGATTTTGCCAGTACCAATTGGTTTCCAGTGGTCTTTGAATTGGAAAAGTTATAGACTACAGAGTACAGTACTCTGTACAGTACCTAAGGTAAACTTATGTGACATGCACCCTCGGTTTAACGGTTACACAGTGTTTAAGTAATTATTGGGAGTGAGTGAAGTAGCATGAATGTAACCTGTTTTCAAATGTAACTATGGAACACTCATAGAGATGTCCAGATTTCGTTTGAACTTGAACTGAACTTTTGGCAATTGAGTCCAGGAACGAATACACTCTTCAGAAATTATATTGAGCTCTCATTCTGCCTCAAGATATAACACGGTACAGAGTACTTGAGATAAGTTCGGTAAGGTCTACAACTACATTTTGAGAACTTATGAGTTAGAAGAATAGTAAAAAGAGGATATCGAAAAAGGAGGGAGGACGGAAAACAAGAGTCAAAACCTCTGCAGTATATTTCAATAGTGACGTCAATCGTTTGGAACTACTGGATCTTCTCGCTTCTGAAAAAAAGTTCAACTAAACAAATCCTTTCAACTAAACTTTAACTAACTTTTCAAATTTCCCCAGCTTCCACCAACATGCTTACTAAGCAAAAATTAAAGTTCATATTTGAGTTTTGAAACCGACCAACCACATCACAGATTTATCACCAAGTTGACTATCCACCTCGAAAATCAAAATGTCTGGTAAGTACAAAAGTCCAAACAACTAGCTGTGCCCGGTAATGTTGCGACATAATTCCGTGAAATTACGACCACCAAAACGTGTCCGAGTTTTCTCCGACTGATTTGGCTGACAGGCTACAATGCGGATCGTCAAGAGACACCTGAGTGATACAAGGACCCAGAGATACAGGAAGGGGAACAGCTGGATTCTGAATGTATTTCAGTCGGACTGTCCTGCGACAAGGGCTCTTTGTGGCGCGTCTTTGTGTCTTGACATACCATGAGTCGTGGGGGGAGGGAGATTGACACACATGGGGTGGTGTGTGTTACGAGGGAATGGAAGAATGACTCAGACAACTTGTGGTGATGTCTAGGGCGATGAGTCCTTGTATTCTTCCTTATCCCGTCTTTATCTCCTCTTTGAACGTCTGACACACCCTGTCCAACCTCCATCCGTGATTCGCCCAAACAACAACTAACCCAGAACACCAGCGACCCGAGCTCGTCTCTTTCGACGACATCAACTACAGCGACCACAAGAAGGTGCGAGAGGCCCAGGAGTCGTACACACGAGAGCAGTTCATTCGACTGGAGGCTCTCAAGACCGTCCGAAAGGCTCTTGAGAAGTGCTACGAGCAGACTGGCCCCAACCACTTTGAGGACTGCAAGAACCTCGCCGAGCAGTACCTGGACATGCTCCCCACCCACCGACTCCAGGGATACCTTGGTTACCAGCGAAACGACCCTTCCAAGTAGTTATTTATGCATGTTTGATAGATGTGATTAGTTTTCATTCAGTGGAGCTGAATGGTGTAGCATGTGCGACCTTTTTTCGAGGTCTCTCTTTTAGTGGCTAGAGTAATGTCTCCTCTGATTTCAGTATAATGAAGCATTACATGCCTCGCAGCTATCATTAATTTTGAGTCAAAGTGAGACATGAAATGGACAGGCCACAAGGAAACTAAAGAGACCAATATTAACACAGTATCAATAAAATAAACGGTACCATTGAATCCAGTGAGATTCAACGATCAAAATGTACTGTTTGTTTTTTCTTAACGACTCATTTTGTCCACTTTGTGAAAGCTGCCTCCACGTTACTGTAAGGCATCGCCACCTGCTTCTGCATACTCTATACTTAGCTACATACCCAACACTACAACAAAATGATGGATCCAGACTTTATCAAGGAAAAAACAGCATCAATTATGAAGGAATGGGATCATTTGATTGGCAAGAAGATTGTCAGCATTGACGACGTTCCAGAGCTAGGCGAGGGCCAGTTTTACAAAGAAAATCTACCCAAGGGTTCTCGAGTCCTGGGCCCTCGTTCACCCTGTACTATGGACTATCGTTTTGACAGACTCAATGTTGCCGTTGACGATAACGGCAAATGTGAGAGTCTCTCCATTTGTTAAAAGATTTTTGCCCTAGCAGGAAACAAACTCGAATAGTCAATACATTGTAGCATCCAGACGAGGAGACTCTCCACCTTACTCCACTCAGCCATAGGGTATATAAAATATCATATGCTACTAACTATACTAACTGGACTCTAAATGCTACTTTTCAACGGACGGAACCTCCACAACCACCTCTTCGGCTCCTTCGGGAACCTCAATGTCCACCTGGACGGGAATCTCCTCTTCCAGCTCTTCCTCGGCGAGCAGCTGGTCCTCCAGCTCCTCCGTAGGCTGAAGCACTTCCTTGGCTTCCTCGAGGGCCGGCTTCTCGCCATTCCACTCGCCGCAAACAGGACACTTGTACCTGATCTCAGAGGCGTTCTTGCCGAAAGGAGCGAGACCGTTGTGGTTGTTGCATTTGGAGCAAATGAGAGCGTTGCGGTTCTGTGCAGCGTTCTCGTCCTCTCCCACCAGCAGATCCAGCACTCTGTCGAACCACTGGCGCTGGTATGGTGCTGCTACTACAGGAGAAGCAGCGGCCTTGCTAAGACTAGCTTTGGCAGTCTGGATGTCCGATGGCGACACTTCGACAGGGACGGGGATTTTGGGAGGCACATTACCTTGCGAAGGAATGTTTGCTGTCGCAGGAATGTTGCCTGCTCCAGCTTGTGGTCTTGGGACGTTTGCAGTCGGAGGGAGGTTTCTGGGGACGTTTGCCGTGGGAGGAGGCACTCCTTTGAGCCCTGGAGGCATCTGTTTCTTGATGGCAGCCTTTTTAGGCTCCTTTTTAGGCTCGTACCGGTCCACAATGGCCTTGGTGCTGTAGAAGCCAGTTTTCTGCTTCAATTCCTCCAGCTTTCCCTCCTGCTGCCGTCGCAGGTACTTGACGCGGTCCTCGTCAAAGATAACAAAGCGGCCCAGCACCGCTTGGATCACGTAGCGAATGCAGAAGATGCCCACGGGACCCAGGACAACTCCTACGGCTAGTCTGTCGCCACTCAGAAGGTGGGCGCGTGACAGCTGGCTTTTGGCCACCACAAACCCCACGTAGACAATGTACACAAACACCGAGTAGAGCGTGAACAGGCCCTTGGATCTTCTGAGTCTCAGGCGTCGAGAAAGCAGTCGTTTCTCCGTCTCTGCGAGCTTGCTTTGCAGCTGCTGTAATTCCTTCTCATAGGACGCCGACGGGTCCGATTTCTGTGTTAGATGGAGGCGCGGGGTTGGGGCTGTGACACGGTGCGCGTTATCTCACCTTGAAGAGACCGAAAAACGACATGATTGTGAATTGTCCAGGTCAAAGTTGTCTCTCGTTGTGCTGCTGTAAGTAATAATGCTAATGTCCAGAGCTGCATGGACTTTGAGCTTGCATAAATACGGCGAGGAGGGAGACTGAGAGGGGGAGGTTTTTGGGCAGGTTAAAAGGCCGAGTTTGTGTCCGATATCGGATTTTCGAGTGGCGGTAGATTCACGTGGCGGTTCTCAGCCGTCCATGACATTTCCAGCGTCATTGTAGCTATATTGAGTCGTTTGAAGGGACCCTCTGAGCTTCTCTGATGGCTAACTTTCTCTCTCTCTTCACTCTTAGTTTACTTTACTCTTGGAGAAAATGAATGAATGCACGTGTGATCTCTCATTTTCAGAGAGAGATGAGTCTGTTTGGTTTTTGAAACTGGGCAAAATATTATGCCGCGAGACGTATTTTTTGTAGCATGTGAATATCGCCGAGAAGCGCAGCAACGGGAGCATCGTCTGGCCCCGTTTGCGGCCCAAAATACTGCGCAAATCGGTCGAAAAAGTGGCGAAAACGAGTTTTCAGGAAACAATGCTAAAAGCCGCACGGCAATGATTCTTGCTCAAATCTTTACTTTTTTCTAGAAGTGACAACTCCCAATATTGAACACGATGCATCATTGCCGTTACTGCGGTTCATGCTTATTATGAGGGTCATTGAGAGAGCCAATCGAAATGGCATCAGAGACCTCTAGTCGAGCTGAAAGATATACCATTGAATTCAGCTCATCTGGACGATCATTTTGGTGCCTTTATTTCACAAAAAAACTTATGATTCGCTTTTTTCCTGGAACTACTCATAACCTGAAGCCATCTGATAACGTTAGCAACCTACAACGACCCGATATGCAGCAACAACAGACCGTTACAAGGATGACGTCATTGTTCTGTTTGTCGATTTTTGTCCAATTTTTGAGGTCGGAACTGTTAGATGAACATGTTCAGCACGAATTGAAAGTGATGCTGCAATGTATATGAAAGAAATACTGTACATATAATATCTTGCACATGTTTAGTAAAGCTTGAATAGGAGACTCACTATTGGCAGTGTGCAGGACAGTATTGTTGTCATTTGAAAGGCTACAGAAGCGCTATCAAAACAAAAACCACCGTCATTCCACTGTTACCGTCATTCACGACCTTTGGCCTCGGTGGTAGTGTCAATTGAATCAATTCTGCCTTCAATCATTCCCCATTCATACACTTCATTGAACTGGATACCCGTTGGTTGATATCGCATTCACCTGGACAACTACAGATGACAAAAGATTACCATCGAAACCGCCAGAGTCTTGCGAGTACACAGACAGCCCCAGATACCTCCTTTCGAATCAATTGCTCCTCTGGCACCCCAGCAGACTAAATAGCTCACAGCTCACGGCCATCCCATGGCAGTCCCACATCTACTCGTCGCACAAGATGCGTCCTTGTCATACATCAGATACTCATTGATAGTCCGGCCACCGGGGCAGCCCAAACATGCTATATACATTTACTCAACGGAAGCGTCCAGCTTGGCGCCGAGAGAGGCCAGCAGGGACTCGGGGGTTCGGGCAGAGATCATCTGCAGCACCAGCTCGAGAATGGGCTGCTTGACGCTCTGCTCGTAGATGCCCAGAAGATCGGTGGGCACGGGGTAGACGGACAGAGCCTTGTAGTAGGCAATGGCGGCGTTCTCAATGTCGTTGGCCTGGGCAAACTCGTCGGCCTGGGTCACCTGGGCCAGGAAAAACTCCTCCTTCTCCTTCATGCCGGAGGGGATCTGCTGGGCAGCCAGGGAAGCGTCGAGCTTCTTGATGATCTGCTGCTTGATCTCGTTCTTCTTGGCGTTGGCGTGGGCGGCCTCTGCCTTTTCCAGATCTCTGTTGCTCTTCTTCAGCTTACGTCGGAAGTCGGGGTTGTGTCGTCGCTGGTAGTCAAAGAAGACCACGTAGGAGAGGGCGCCGACAGCGATGGCCGAGGTGACAACGGTGGCAGTCGAGGGCATTTTTGAGGTGTGTGTTTTGGGGGTGGGAGGGATGGATTTGGTCTCTGCTGGGAGTGAAAATGTCTTTCAAACGTTGTTCGGCCGGCAGGGTTAGGGTTGTACGAGGTTGGGAAGAGGTGCGAGTTCCGAGAGATGAGTGGAGAAGAGAGAGAGCTTGCGGCGAAAACGTGGGGGCGGACAACCGGCGCAACACGCGGGTTGTCGGGGGTGCCAAGGGCCTGTTGGAATGAGCGCAAAAAGGGGAAACAGTTGGTCTTTTCAGAATCCACTTTGGACGAATGTCGGACAAAAGGGCTGTCATGACTCTGCATGTACTTACTGTATGTGAAACCCTCTATCGTTGATGAGAGTCTCTGGTGTGCGGTTGGTGGAGAGTGGCCAAATCTCGATTTTTGGGATTTCTAGGCACGGTAGCGTTACAAGAGATCTGTGGCGAATGTGTTGGACATCTCAGATGCAAATATTTCCCCTAAAAGTCCAAGTCAGCCTCCAGTGGTACTGCTGTTACTGATACTCTATGTTCAGAGTACTCTGTAGTCAGTCTAGAACTGTTCCATGTGCTGCATATTTAGCCGATGACTCGGTTAAAACATAAAGCTTGACTAGCATGTGGAAGTTGTCAAGAGGGGTTTTGTGTCTTAAAAGCAGAGTAATCGGGGCTGTGTTCATGGCGCGAGATCTCATGACTGGAGGCACTTTCCATGCCTTTTCTGGAAACATTTTGGACACTTTTGAAGCTCATTTTTTGTTCCACATTTTGAACAGTTTTTAGTAGTTTTGGAAAAAGCGGGGGGCGTAGGCTGGAGTAAAAAGTGGTGGCGTTGGGTTGAAAAAGAAGGTGTAACTCACTGAAACTGGCGCCACATGTCGGCGGCAAATCTGTCAACAGTATCGTGCTGTTTAAAGACAAGGAAGAGTTCCCAAAAGCAATATATCTTCGACACTTTGCTAAAGACTGTCTCATACAGTCTCTAGAAGAAAGTTCAACATATCGTGAACCAAGAGCCGATTCTAAGAAGGAAAAAAGTGGATTCTGCTATATAATGAGGAGTTGATACTTGGTAGATCTTCCAAACCACAGATTTCTCTTCAAAACAGACTATTCAGAGATCTCGGTATAACCAGCCTACCATCTAAAGGTTCCCATTTTAGATTCAAACGGTCTGCGGCTAAAATAGCTTTCTAAAGAACAAGTCCGAATAGCATCGACAGCGATAATAAATGTGGATGACATGCAATTATTTTTATATTGTAAAAAGACAGCACACTGATCAGCAAACTGATCTCCTTCTAAACATATCTCTTCCAAATTCAGATTAGTGCCACAAGTACAGTTTCCCGGCTGCCACTTGTCTATTTGATTAGTAAGCAACAATACATCTTTCGCGTTCATCTACGATTCATACACAAGCAACAGTGTATACAACTGATTCTTGGATGTACTGTAGATGTTTGATCGGGATTCTTTTTATTTTCTAATTCTTTTCTTTACTTTTGGTTTCAGGAGTGACTTGAATATTGTATCGAGAGTCACCATATCTCAGCCTAATCCTCATAACATCCGGGTTAAAACGCTCAATAATGAAGTGTGTCATCATATCCAGAGAGTACGACTGATACTACAGTAATAGTAACATATGTCATTGACCTGCTACTTACAGTACCCAGATCTATATTCCACATATCTCACACTTCAAATGTATATTTTATTTTATTTTATTTTATTTTATTTTATTTTATTAGGAATTTCCACATAAATATTTTTCTTTTTTTTCTAAAAATTGCTAACAGCTCGTTTAAACTTCCCCAGACCGCCCAGTGCATTAAAGCTGCATATGCGGTATCAGGGGCAACTACGTAGCGAGAAGTGCATTCTGTAGATAATAAACGACCTTCCCCTCGGAAAGCGATTTCTCCACAATAGGCAAAAGAGAACAAATCTGACACGTGGCCTATTGGAGCCAAAGAAATAATATCTAACATGTCGCCAAGATGCGTTTTCAAACGAGAAACTGCAATTTTTTTACCCATTGGACCCTTCTCGCATTTGTCATTAGTCTACAGTTTCCTCCTTCCAAGCCTAGAGATTAAACTCGTATGCACTTCAATAGTTTCCCGAACAGTTCAGAGGAACGTGAAAATGACGCTACAGAAAAGATATGGGAAAAATCCAAGAGACAAGTCCCTTTGAAATGACGCGCTGGTTACATTGCCGTTGTCACCCAGTCTCTCACCCCAGTTCCGGCCCCCCCCATCCACAAACCTTGCTCACGTGCATTAGGTTTATCAATGCACCATCTTTAGAACCACATCTAGCCCTCACCCACAAATTCGTCCTGCACCACACTTGCCAGCTCAGCTCCAAACATGACAGAAGAAACGCCGCTGTTGTCGCGAGACGAGCTTCAGGCTCACGTGACCAACCAGCCACCGCTGGACCGCGTGCCAATCTACTCGCTCGTGTTGTGGGTGCATGATATCATCACCGAACGCGTGGAGACGTCTCTCAAATACGAGCAGCTCAAAACCCCTCAGATTTACGCTTATCTCATCAAGCCGATAGTGGAGGAGTGCATGGTTGTCTCTGTGGATCCTGTGGACGAAACGACCACGTGTCAGGCCCAACACCATGACCACGATCCTGACGAAACCATCTCGGTGGGAATCGTCTACTCTCTGCTGGCAAACATGCTGCAGTTTTCGCGCGAGAGCGAGGCTGACATGGGACTAGCAGGCGGCGTGCTGCAGACTCGGGCCCTGGTCTGTGAGATTGTGGCTCTCAAACTTCTCAAGGAGCTGCATTCAGACGACCTTATCCAGGCCCTGACCTACGACTTTTACCCTCTCGCCACAGGACGTCCATTCAACGTCATTCCACGCTACCAGCGTATCAGCGCGCTGGAAATGGCCATCAAGGCCGGAGCCAAGCACTTTTTGGCCAACAGAATGGTCGTTGCGGTGGTACAAGAAATCTGGGACGGCTCCATCATGTTTGAGTCATCCATGGACAAACTGCATAGGAGGAGAAAGCCGGATTCCAAGTTTGTGGAACTTGGCTACGGACGCAGGGGAGCAGGTGTGCGCTATTGCTACGAGGACGCGTCTCTGTTCAAGTTATCACGGCTCAGAGTGCCCAGATATAGACACACTATTGGCATTGTGACTTTTGCAGTGCTGATAGTGCTGTATCTGGGAGTCTTGTACCAGCAACGTCGCGGTCTGGAAACGCTGGAGGTGGTATTTTGGCTGTGGTCTCTGGGCTTCATTCTGGAGGAAATTGTCAACTTTACTGATGCAGGATACACCCTTTATGTGATATCCATCTGGAACATTATCGATCTGATAATTTTGGTTTTCCTGGTCTCGTACTTTTGTGTACGTGTATACAGTTTGGCACTGGCTCCGATCGATCAGTTCCACTATTGGAATGCCCGTGCCTTTGATCTGCTGGCGACGGTTGCCATTTTCCTGTTTCCACGGATGTTTTCTGTGCTCGACAACTACCAATACTTTGCACTAATGTTGATTGCCGTGCGAAAGATGACCATTGATCTCGTGGTGTCATCAATTATGATCATTCTCTTTTCGGCCGGATTCTGGGTCGCCTTCACCATGTCGTTTGCTCGAGACGTGTTTTCCGCCAAGAAAATCGCCTACGATCTCATGAAGATTCTTTTTGGATTTACGCCTACCGTATGGGACTCGTGGAAGTACTACTCAGTACTGGGACGTGTCAATCTGATGTTTTTCCTGTTTGTCACCCACTTTGTCATCATCACCATTCTGGTAGCTGTGTTGTCAAACACCTTTGCAGATGTTTCTCTGAATGCCCACGAAGAGGTTCAGTTCTTGTTTGCCGTCAACACGATCACTATGATCAAGAGTGAGTCATCGTCTCTGTTCTCCTATGCTGCTCCTCTCAATCTACTGGAATGGGTAGTCAGGCCGCTGTACTATGTTCTTCCACTGCGACAGTTTCTCGTACTCAACAGGACTGTCATTAAAATCACACACGCACCCATCCTGTGGACCATCTTTTTCTACGAATGTCTGCACTTGCGTCTTTCTGGAGAAAGAGCTCTTCGACTTCGCCAAAAGGAGATTCTCAAACACGAAATTATCAAGGGCCAGAATTTCCGAAAGAGAGAGAGCAGAAACTCGCCCATGTCTTCGACTCGAGCAACCCCTCAGCCTGCAACCCAGCCTCAGGCAGTGCCCAAGACACAGCAGCTCAAACCGAAACGGTCACTTCTCGCCAAGGTCAGGAACAGACTGAGAAAGAAGCCTAGCACGGAGATTAAGGTGTCAAACGATGATCTGCTAGACGAGGTATTCAAACGACCGTACAAGGGCACGGTTCGCATCAAAAACAACACTGGCACTGTGCAGATGGAGACTCTGTTCGATGACAACGACGAGGCACTGGAGGACGGCACAGAGCTGGGGTACGATCCCAATCACGACGGCCACGATCATCACGATACGCCGCTGGAGAGAGTGCATTCGCGACTCACTTACGACAGTAGTACGCGAAACAGAACCCACTCCATGACCTCCTCCACCAGATGGGTCCCTACTCGCATCACCACCAACACAACCGGTGTTCCATCAACAATCAGAAACCCATCGGGATCATCAACGGTGCTTCTAGGAGGAGGTCCCAGGAATAGACTGTCATCTGCAAACTCTTCGCTTTTGCAACATGGCAATCTGGCCCTGTCACCTTCCAGAACTGTCAATACTGCACTGTATCACTTTGACAGTGATATTCGCAACCAGGCACGCAAGTTTCAGAAACGGCAACAGCTGCTGGACAAACTGAAACGGAAAAATTCCATCGACGATGTGTCTCTGGGAAGTTTGGACGATGAGGGAGAAGAAGACGATGGTGACGATGATGATAACGAAGACGACGAAAATGATGACATTTTGTCTGACACACAACCAGACGGCGAACTGCTGGATATGACTTCCATGCTGGTGGGCCGTATTGATGATATTCAGGAGAGCATTCAAAAGATTGAGCTGTTGCTTGGTCATCTGATGCTGGATAGATAATTGGGGGGTATTTAACAAACAGTATATTAATATAGGACATAGGGTAATAGCATAATTAGACACTACTTTCGTACTCATGTTCAAAAAAAGAATAACAGTTAGTATTAATAAATTAAATAGTGTCCAATGAGTATGTGTTCAGTTCATGAAAATACATGTCAGATTGAAGTAATATGAAAGAGTCACTGATAGCACACTGTTCTCAGAAAGTGAGCATTAACGACTGTAAGTTGAGTCATCAAATAACAACAGCAGCTCCACTCACTCTCCCATCTCCTCCCAGCTCCCGAATACTCTTTTCGTATCGTTGCAAAAAGTCCTTTGTGTAGCTCCAGCAATGAACTTGACCCATGACAACACCAAAGACGCTGACAGGCTTCACCTCCATTACGCTGAGATCATCAGTGTCCAAAATCCGCTTTCTTGTCTTGATGTAGCGTCCTGAAATCACGTCCGAAGTGGCATGTGAAAACGAATCTCTTTGGGGACTATCCACACACACATTGCGGATATGCATTGCAGTAGCATCCTTGGTATCGACATACCACTCCTGAATTGTAGTTTCACCGCCAACAGGAGCATTTTCATCTTCCACAGTCAACCACAGCAGACCTTTGACTACTGCCACGCCCTTGACTTCTCCTTGGGGTCCTCCCTTGATAGTTCTGCACGTCATGGAGTCATAATCGCACAAAATCAGCAGCCCCAGACCATACCTCCACACTCTGACCAGAGAGAACCTGTCACAAAGTTGGGCAACTCTCAGGTTGTCAACGTCCCTTAGAGTCCTGGGTAGGTTGAGATCGGTGATGTGGCCTCTTCCTACCCTTCTAAGAGCCAATGGAGTACCGTCTCGTCCTGTAAGTTGATACGACAGCCTCTGATCTGCAATGTCAAACATGAGAATGGGTGCTTGGCGAGAAGATGCTAGAAAGTCTCGGTCGGGGTTCATGTGGAAGTACTCAGTTTTTTGCAACATGTGGGGAAGTCTAAGCAGTGAGTTTCCCAGAATTGTGTTTTCCACCTTGACGGACCCTGTGACCAGATCCAAAGAGTATACCACATGCTTCTGTTCTTGACTTTCACCAACGGTGTTACACCACCGTAGCCTCAATCCGTTTGTAGCCCAGCTGTTTAGTGGGGCTGCGTCCACGTCTTTGAACAGCTGCTGAATGTAAACTCCTGTAGGAAGAAGTGTGTCCGTGTGTTGAATGATGTCTGGCTTGCCGGAAAGTGAGGGAGGAATATCTGGAGACTCGGTGGTGCGTCTGAATGCCTTATTCTTTCGAATTGCCTGCTCCACCCGAGATTTAGCCGCTGTTAGTGAGTCGGGCCATGCTTCGAGATGTGGGTTTTGTAAGGGAAAGAGATGCACTGAGAGGCCGATGTAGTGCTCTCTGGAGTCAACAAGAGCTCCGTGGATATAGCTGCATGTTCTCATGAGACTAATGACGTCGTTTGGGTCCGATTGGGCCACATTTTGTGCAATCTGGTGAATGATTTCCAGTGGTAGGTCGATCATCATGATTTTGAGGGCGGCGAGGGTGGCGAAACGTGGGGAAGCGGCGTGGGTGATATATACCGTATGCCAACAGCAGGGGTGTAACGGGTTTTGTCGCTTTGGGGGAAGCTACACAGGTACCTGGAAGGGGCACTTTGTGGCAGAAAGAGTAAGGCGTTCTAGACGGATCAGGTGACGCAGAAGCCGGTGGAAGGTGCTGTTGTTGCGAGTAAGACGGAGGTAGATCCGCTGGACTGGGTTGGTTGTGGTATTCCCAGGGATTTGCAAATTATTCAACTGGTGTTTGCGGTTGTTTCGTTAGTGTCGCTTTAGTCGAGCAATTAGATCGGAGAGCGATATGAAGATGAGGGCGTATTCTTGCTTCGAAACTGGAGTTTTGTGATTGTGTAACGAAGTTGGTTGGCGAAGGGCTGGTTTTTTTTACCGAAAAGTGCTTTCCGAAGAATGAAGAAGGGCGATAATCGAAAAGCAGAAAGTTCAAGGTTGTCCGTAGCGTGACCCGATCGGAAAATGGATAAGGCAAAGGTGATGTGATAAGCACACATGTGGGGTAATAGGAGGGGTAGGTATGGGAGAGGGGGAGAAGTGTGGGGGTGTTTGCATATCTGCAGAGGCCACAGAAGCAATTAATTATTACGATATTCAGCCGCAATTGTCCTGTGCGGTTTTTTTTTTATATTTCATTACAGCGTCTAGGTCACTATTAATTTTCACCGAATTCAAAGAGAAAGAGAGAAAGAAAGCACCCACCTGATCTCATGTCCAAACCGTAATTTAGTGCTGGATATGGGAGATGATGGGACTTTAGAGTCTGCTTTCAGAGGTGGTATAGAGGAGTGAAAGGGCCAGTTTTGGAGCTATCTTGAAACTGAATTGAGGTAACAGTACCAAATTACTCTCTTACTGTGATGAGACTTTCAGCAGCAAGAAATCACCTCTTTCAGCCTCTCTAGTCTCATCGTTTCGACACTTGCGCAAGTGCAAAAATTACCTTCATTGCCCTTAATTAGCGTGCAGCAACCATGTCTGATAATGGGATCTGCAGGTGGCTGGTTGGGCTGGACTTCAGGGTAACTCTAGAAACAGGAGTAGTTTTCAGAGACTCAAAAACCACAGTGTCTATTTAGCTATTGTTGCACGGCTTTGTGGTTGTCGCTTCTTCACTCTGACTTTTGTTTTCTGCTTTTCTCAGGTCGTCTGTCGTGTTTCTTGATGCGCTCATACACTTCTCTAAGCACGCCACCCAAGCCAAGCGATGTGAAAGGTGAAATGTGTAAATGTTCGAATGATGGAATAATGACCAAAATAATGGTTGTATTAGAGTCAGTCGGATTCCTACAGTAATTTGGTACTATTTTTTATCTTTACATGTATCTTTTAGGGAAGACGATGTGCAACTTTTGCTGTTCAACAATCAGGTTAGGTGTGAGTCGTCACTGCTCTGAAATGCGATTAAACGGTGGAGTATTCAGGCTGTATGAGTTCTGAGAGTATTTCAATTTTTAGAAGGAGAGTCTACGAGTGATTTTTCAATTCAAAAGATTCAATCAGCCCAATAAATCACGTGCAGTGTCAGACAATAAGTCCAATCACTACAGCTTTTGTTAGCCATTACTACACTTTAAATCTATGCTCCACTGCTATAAAAAAAAGACGTCCCCCTAATCACTTCTTCTGGTCACCCTATACTTTGCTGCTACTATAAATACCCTCTGAAGTCCATCAATCTACTCGATTCACTTCGATGTTGTTTCCACTACTCTGTCCTTCACGCTGCTTAGTCATCAAACTGAGATAAAAATATCTCGCTTATCTACAGGAGTGCATGATGCACACCCAACAAGAAAAGGAAAACGATGGCAGAAACATGTCGATGTATTTGATGAGAAAGAGGCCGTTTTCTAACAACGGTCATGCCACTAGCTGCACAGAGAACAGCTCACCATATTGTCGTTTTTGAAACCAATCTAGCGCAACTATTGACGGACTTATACCCCAAAACCTACACCCCTCCAATTACCGCTTTAGACTGTCTCTGCCGCCATATGTGGTTTCATGCGAGAGCCTATCTAGACTAAATAGCTATCCACCCCCTAGACGTGATATCTACCAGAATTTGCCCGTTGAGAAAAAAAAACACGACAGTCACCTGGTAACATCTCTTACTCTCTATATAAACCCAAGGTATCCCCCCATTGTCCCTCTCTGGCTCCCTAGAACCTCCCAAACCACTCCCCAATCTAGGTTAGGGTAGCCCGGATACAGACTACAGCTGTGGCGCACAACGCAGGTTAATTTCCCCACGACGAAACCAACATTGCTTCTCCTACACTTCTCCTCTCCCCAACACAACACACACACAAACACATGAAACTCCACACTCTCTCTATTCTCGGCTTTGTGGCCTCGGTTCTGGCCTCGCCCGCGCCCGATGCCAACGCCCTCAAGCTCATGAACCAGGCCCAGAAGTTTGGCATGTCGGTGGCCCAGGGTGGACTCAAAGACATTGCTCGAACCATGGAGGACGAGGACATTCCCGGTGAGTCGCCCATTTCGCTCTGCGACGTCGAGTACGAGCAGCTGCTGGAAATCAAGGAGCTTAGCATCGACCCCAACCCCCCTGCCAAGGGCCAGAACCTGACCATCAACGCCTCGGGCTATCTGTACGAGGACGTGGAGGAGGGCGCGTACATCGAGGTCGAGGTTCGGTACGGCTACATTCGGCTCATCTCGCAGACCATGGACCTGTGCGAGCAGTCGGAGCAGGTGGACTGGAAGTGTCCCATCAAGCAGGGCGATCTCAAGCTCAACAAGCAGATTGAGCTGCCCAACGAGATTCCTCCCGGAAAGTACGTTGCTGTTGCTCGAGCATACACTGTTGACGACGACCTCATCACCTGTCTTCTCACCACTGTTACTTTCCCTGCCTCTTTGTAAAGCACCAAGAAAGTGGGGAGTGGTGTGGTATGATACGATATTGTACCGTTCTAATGTCCTGGTGACGTATTGGTTAGAAGGCTCACAGCCTCGGCTACTATCTAACTGCATCTAGCATGTAATAATGATTTAATGATTTGGAGTGGTTTTACTGAGTGGGGATAGAAGGTTAGATGACTGCTGGTCATGTGGAGCATTTAGTCTAGCTGGTGATATTATTAGTTGGTGATGATGTGGTGTCTATCCCATGGTAATTTCAGTGATATTATCGTACTTTAGATAGATAACTACGAATATTTTATGACTCATATTTATTCTACAGTCTTCAATAGATGAACTAGAAAATATGATACAGAGTACAGTTCGGTATCTGACGAAGGCTGTAAACATTTCCGAACATGACAGCTTCAACTGTTCGTCTGTAGTAGACATTGTTTGAAATCAATACTCTTCTACAAAAATGCACTTTGCAGAATTCTTAGACTCCTCTGAATGATGTTCTAAGGGAAATCCAAGACCCAATATAGCCATATCCATCAAGTGACCATTGAAAATTAATCGGGTATCATGTGCACTTTTACAGGCAAAAGTAGACAAAAAAATACTCAGTGTGAAAGCTGTAAGTATTTCAAACAGTAGAGATACTATTTTGGAGTGGTAAATCTACGGTACTTTATGGTAAAACTGTTGGTCTAGTCCTTTCTGATACTGTATTGGCCCATTAGCTAACTTCAATATGGAGATCATGTCTTCCATATCATCATGAGACGGAGAATGTAGATGAGACAAGCAAAACTTGTAAAAGAAGATATAGCCAGTGGCTTATAAGACTCGCTTTGATTGCTTGGTCAAGCATAATATACATTCTTTCTTCGAACCGAGGAATACGAGTCTTATCAGATCCTCTAGCTTTTATGTTTTCAATCCAGGAGATATTAAAGCTAAATCATGTCTACGCGACAAAACAAATAGGACATTATGATGAGAAGAAGTTGACAGAAATCGTTAAATGTTTCGGAAAAGAGAAATTAATCACCATTAAAATTCAACTGTGTTCCAAAAAATTGAATATTTCTCATCATTTCACGTTTTCATTAGCTACATTTGACGGTACTGTAGTGAGTTGAAGCATGTTCCAATGTTACCTTGTTACTTTTCATTGCAGCAACAAGGTATAGACAAGACACCAATGATTGGCTATAAGTCGACAGTAGTATTTGATTATTGAAAAAAGTGCGATTTTATGATATCAAATGGTTCATTTTGGAATCATAATTCTCATCAAATACGCCCCAGCTTCAATTCTGAGTCTTTTATCCCCTTTCGATGTGTATAGCAACCTAGAGTGAAACATGAAACTAGACTATGTGAAGAGATATCTCAAAACACGTTCCAGAATGAGATGAGATATATAATTTGAAACCAAGAAACCTTCTCAAAATCAACTGTCTTGAATACTGGTGTTAGCCATGAGTCTCAAACATATCTCTAGAAGATTTAAATGGGATAATTTGGTCGACATCAATGCACCTGCAATGTTAACCTGCAAACATCTACAAATAATTCTCAAGATAACATACATGCTCAATGAGAACAGACACCACTCAACTGAACAAAGTCAACGCCAAATCAATATCACCGTGTAGATTTGCTCAAAATTTGCTCATATTAGACATACTTTACGACAATTTGCTCATTCAGCGGGGGGTGCATATATATATATACTATATAAGACTGTCTATACACAGGCAAGTCCAATCTTTATCACCTTCTAGTCTAGTTTCCACCACGACTGTCAAAAAGTGAGTATCATCGTCATTCATCGCCATACCGTCATCGTTCAGATGTCAGCATCGACACCTAGCTAGTGGAGGCTAGCAGAGGAGCATCAGAGTCAACGGAATCTCGGTTCTGAGACTCGGTGTTGGCGCTGTTGGGCATGGAGTTAGTGCCGTACTGAGACGACTTGTGAGATCCCTGCTGATCGGGAAGACCCAGCTGCATGTCGCTGGAGTAGACGGCCGAGGCACGCTGGAAAAGCCGGTCCTCGTCGTCGCCAGCAGGAAGACGGGTGAACTGCTGGTTCTTGAACACCTTCTTCTGCCAGCTTGTGGGGATGAAAGGGTAGAAGCCCGTCTTCTCCCGAATAAGCGTGAAGTACACAGACACAATGATAAACGCCCAGTAGGCGTTGTAGGAGATGACCGAGGCGTAGGTGGCCGAGTTGGTCCAGCCAAAAAGCGCGTTGGCAATCATCCAGCCGCCGTCCGTCTGGCCGTTGCAGCAGTTGACGTGCCACACGCTGTGTGTAATGTCGTAAGAACCCGGGCCGGAGCCGGACTCGGACACGTCCGTGCCCACCTTGTTGATGAACTGCTGCAGTTCCAGGAACCACACGCCTCGAGAAAAGAGGCCGGCGGCCACAAGGTAGAGGAAGCAAGTGGAGCCAATGAGGAAGTAGTTGATGGAGATGGCGTTTCCGTACTTGTACATGGCGTAACCAATGGACGATCCCAGGGCCACGGCGGTGAGCACGGGCAGAGGGAAGGCAGTAAAGGGCTGGTTGACACCGATTCCACCTAGGAAAACCACAGCCTCCATTCCCTCTCGCAGGGTGGTCACAAAAGGCAGAATGGCCAGGGCGTACTTTCGAGAAAGGTACTTGAGGCCCCAGGTGCCGTGGCCCTCGTGGGTCTCGACGAGGGTCTTTGCGATCTTGTGTCGCCACTTCTCCCGCATCTTGTTGATTCGCAGCATTGCGGCGCCCATGATGGTGATGATGATGGACGACACGATGGAGAAGACGCCCTCCCACACGTTTTCGGTCATGCCCCACAGATCGTGGCCGTAGATGTAAAAGGTGGCGATAAACGCTCCTCCAACGGCCAGACAGATGAGCAGACCGAGGATTCCGCCGAGCCACACCTGAGCAACCAGTCTTCGGTAGACCTGGGAGCTTTTGAGCGACGAGGGCGCATTGTCGGGAGCCGAGGTCGGAGAGCCCGCAAGACCCTGGTTGAGGAAGGCCAGCAACACCGAAATGATGATGGCCGTCTCAATGGTCTCTCGGAAGATGATGAAGAAGACCTGTACTGAAAAGTAGTTTTCGAAGAAGTCCGCGTAGTTTACCATTTCCGGGTGTTGTGGAGAGAAGCCTAGCTGTGGAAACGCACCGATTGATATGGCGGTTAAATTGCGTTTCTAACTTTGCCAAATAAGCTCGTCTGGGAGTTTGGACGTGGGCTATGAAAGGCTATGAAGGGGGAACCGGGGTGTCTTTGGCGGGTCCTGGAGGGGCACAAGGTGCGATTTTTTGGGCGGATTCCGTCTGGCACACGCGAGTTATGTGGTAGTGTTGCAATCTGCGGCTCGCCAGCTGCCTTTTGAGCCGTGTTGTCTGTGCTGTTTGGGCGTCGTCATGTCCTTTCTGGCACATTATATTCTCCCACCCACCCACTCACACGCGTTAGCTCTGTTTTAGCCCTTTTTTTTCTTGGGTTATTTTTTTTGCACGCCTGCCGCCCAAAAGTGCGCCGCTTATCAGATGGAGCAACATCTGATAAGTTTTGTTTTTTCTGCACATGGCCCATCGAGAACAAAGACCTATGGTGGCGACGTGCCGTGCCGTGCATTGGGAGGTTGCGGAGAGATGATTGCCGTCCATGTGTTTGTGGCTCCAATTTGCGTATCTCTGGTCGGATTGACATGGCACAAACACGGTTGTGTTCAGCTCGTTTTTGAGACTTCAACAGTGCTATTTCCAGCTTTTTAGTCTCCCTCAAAGGCCTCTTTTCTTCCATGACACTCCACACGCCCTCTTCCATATACAGTTCAGCCTGCAGCATTGCCTCTAAACCCGTTTGCCATCTGGGCTTGGCTTTGAGATGCGGCTTCCGGGCCGAAATTACATGTCAGAAGTAACCGTTTTGTGTCGTCGGCACGTGACCAGTGTCGTGAGTAGGGTGTTCTTTTGTGTCGTCAAAGGGATTTTTCAGTTCTGTGTATGAATAGTCGGCTGAGTATCTGAGATGGTTCTTGGTTGGTCGGATCTGGACAGTGGCAAGTTGTTGTCAAACTAAGAGAGACTGCACTAATCATGTGACAGGGCTAAGAAAAAAATGCATGGTTTTTTTTAAGCGGCTGAAGAGATGGGGAAGTGGGTCTGTGTGATATTGGGGCTGTGTATGAGGTTGGTGGTGTTGTTTTCTTTCTAGGAATTGCTGTTTTGGTCTGTCTTTCGTCTGTAGTGTTAGTAGTAGTGGTGCTGTGCTGTGCTGTATTGGTAGTAGTAATAGTGATGTATGGTAGAGTAAGGGAAACTGTTAAAGGTGCAGTATGTTCAACTCAATTCATCTAAAGAAGTTGGCTTGATAGTGAAAAAGTGACTTCATTTTTGGGAGGACAGGGTTAGCAATGTGACGTTGTTAGCTTCACAGAATAACGTCAGCAAGTCATTGATGGTAGAGTATCACGAAACCTATGTGATAGCCCATCTCAAACTGACAAAGTTGAATATATTTGTTAACACTTTAGTTAGATTACGTTCGGTTATAATCTGTATTTTGGTACACCTCTCTTGTCCAAGCCTCATTCCATGAACACCAGGAAAAGAAGTACGTCAAAAGTGTTATTTTCATCTTTTGGTAAACAAAAACATGTAAACATGGCTTTTCCAATTTTCACCAAAGATTCTGACTCCTCTACAGATCAATTTTGATTCATTATCCTGCCTATTTGAGACCCTTGAGATGAGCATTGATGTTTACCTTATGGATGAACACTTGACGATATTAGAACAATAACTTTAGTAAAATCATGATATAAGAACTCGCAAACCGTTACTCTCTTAAAGACAAAGTATTACCGAGTATATCTCAATTATCTTGGAACTGTCCTATCTCTTCCAATAGCTACTGTCCTTAAACAGTATATCATCTTCAGCTATGAAACATCACTCTTCTTGTTGCTGTACTCGCCGACACCATTTTCTTTTATTTTCACGTGATTTCACAAACTACTGTACCTTCAACTTCAAACAACTACAGCCTCTGGTACATCTGTACACCATTCATATCTAACTCTCTCCCTACAAGTACCAACTTCTATCTATCTTCCCCATCCATCGTGCGGCTCGGAAAATAAATAAACTCCATGCAAGGTTAAAATATTTTTGCTGGGACTTTTAAAAATTCACAGCGACCAGAAAAGACTGCCACACATTAAAACACCAGAAAATGGCAATCAGACAGAATGCTCAGAAGGGTGGAAAGCCCGGCAAGCCCGGCGCCAAGAAGGGCGGCGGAGGCGGCGGATTCAAGGGCAAGGGCGGCGGAGGCGGTGGATTCAAGGGCAAGGGCGGTGCTCCCGGCAAAAAGGTGTTCCGAAAGATCAAGAACGGTTTTGTCGAGCCTCTGAAAGCCCGAGTTTCCAAGGGCCAGAATGTCGCTGCCACGGGCATTGTGTCCATGGCCGATTTGAGCGAGGACAGCGACGCCGAGGGCGAGTTTGCGCCTCCTCCTTCCAAAAACGATTTCCACAAGTTTCCCAAGGAGGCCGGAGAAGAAGGACCCAAGAAGGGCGCCAAGAACGACAAGAGAGGTGTCGTTGACGCCAAGGGAGCCAAAGGAAAGACTGCGAAGGGCAAGCCTGCTGCTGCTGCTGCTGAGACTGCCGCCGAAACTGCCGCTGAGACCGAAACCGAGCCTGTGGAGGAAGTCAAGGTGTGGAAGAAGCCTGAGGTGTCCAAGGAAACAGCAGAGAGCGTCAAGGAGCTGGACAACATCATTATTGTCAAGGAAAAGATTGTCGAGCCTGTCGTTGAGCCTGTCGAGACTGTTGAGCCTGTTGAGCCTGCTGAGAAGTCTGAATCTGAAGCTGTCACCAAGACCAAGACTGCAAAGACCCCGGCCAAGTCAGCCAAGCGAAAGGTGGAGCAGGTTGAGCCTGAATCGGACGACGAGGACGCAGCCAACTGGTCGGACGCCGAGTACCAGTCTGATGACGCTGAGACCATCGAGGTGGACGATAAGCCCCAGCATGTGAACATCAACGACCTCAAGTGGAAAAAGGTGGAACTTGGAGACAAGAAGATGGATTTTGAGGGATTCTACGGTCTTGAAGAGGTCGACGGCGTTGATATTGTGATTAACAACGGTCTTCCTACGTTTGTCAAGGCCGAGGACAAGTCAGCCAAGACTCAAAAGTCTGCAAAGAATGCCAAAACCGACAAATCTGAAAAGTCTGAAAAGTCCGACAAAACAGATTCTCAGAAAAAGAAGGAGCCCCAGGTGAAGAAGAAGCCCCGAGGAGCTGCTAAGCGAGAGGAGAAAATCAACTCTTTTGCCGCCCTGCACTCTGTGCCAGACGATGTTGATCTTCCTGACTGGAACTTCAACGGTCAGCAATTGCATCACTCCCTGATCCAGGGATTGTGGGCGCTCGGCTACAAGAGCCCCACGGAGATTCAGAAGGAGGCTATTCCGGACATTCTTGCCGGTAACGATGTTATTGGTAAAGCCAGCACCGGTAGTGGTAAGACTCTGGCGTACGGTCTTCCCATCCTCAACAGCTTCCTTGCAGATGCCGAGAAGGTTAAGAGCAAGGTCAAGGTCGAGAAGGGAGTGCCAACTGACTCCAAGGCTGATTTTGAGTCATCTGAGCCATCTGAATCCACTGATATCAACATGGACGATATTATCGAGGAGGAAACTACTACTGCTGCTGCTGCTGCTGCGGCTACTGCTGAAGTGCCTGCTGCAACCAACAACCGACCTGCTCATCTCATCAAACACGACAAGGAGCGAGAAGATCGAGACAACAACGTGGATCTCGATTCTGCGGATTCAGAGAAGGTTGAACGAGACATGAGCAGTGTGGTTCCTCCCCAGGGCATTGTTTTTGCCCCCACTCGAGAGCTGGCCCATCAGATTGTCAAGCATCTGACTGCCGTGTCTAAATTTGCACCCATGTCGGGTCCTCGAGTTATGGCACTAACGGGTGGTCTGTCTATCCACAAGCAGCGGCGACTCATGAAGTGGAATCCAGCCATCGTTGTGGCCACTCCCGGTCGTTTCCACGAGTTCATCACTGATACTGACGGAATGGTGGAGGTGTTCAAGAAGACCAAATGCGTGGTTATGGATGAGGCCGATCGAATGCTGCAGGACGGTCACTACGAGGACCTGGACAAGGCTCTGGACCTCATTGGACGAGGTAAGGTGGCCCAGCGTCAGACTCTGGTCTTTTCGGCCACTTTCCAGCGAGGTCTCATGTTCAAGCTGGACAAGAACAAGAAGCCCAAGGGCAAGAAGACTGGCTTGGCTTCCAACGAGGAGATTACACGGTTCCTGGTGTCAAAGATGAAGTTCCGACAGTTTCACCCGGTCTTTGTTGATGCCAACCCCGCCGAAGTGGTTACTAGACAGGTCATTGAGTCTATCATCGAGTGTGGAGCCATGGAGAAGGACGCCTACCTCTACTACTTCCTTCTGACCTACCCTGGTAAGTCTATCATCTTCGTCAACTCTATTGACTCCGTCAAGCGAATTGCGCCTTTCCTTCAGAACCTGGACCTTCCTGCTGTCGGCCTGCATTCCAACATGATCCAGAAGGCCCGTATGCGGTCCTTGGAGCGGTTCCGAGACAACGACAACGGTATTCTGGTCGCCACAGATGTTGCCGCTCGAGGTCTGGATATCCCCAACGTCCACCACGTTGTGCATTACCATCTTCCTCGAACTGCTGACGTTTACGTTCATCGATCTGGTCGAACAGCTCGAGCTGGAAAGGAGGGTGTTTCCGTCATTCTTTGCTCCCCCGAGGAAGCTGCCGGACCTCTGCGAAAGCTCAGAAAGGCTCTTTCTACCGATGGAGCCCTCAGCAACAAGCTGAAGCCGTTTGAGGTCAACTACGATGTCTTTTCGCAGATTAAACCCCGAATTGAGCTTGCCAAGACCATTGCAGACTCTGTTTTGGACTCAGCACAGGTCGGAAAGCAGGAAACATGGCTCAAGGAGGCCGCAGAAGACCTTGGAGTGGACTTTTCCGATTTCGAGAACGACTCCCACGATCACAAGGCCCACGTGCGAACAAAGGTCGGAAACTTGTCGAAAAAGACCATGGAGAATGTTCTCTCCAAGGAGGAGATGGCTTCTGCCAAAAAGGAGCTGGAATCGCTGCTCAACAAACCCCTGGGCCGACACTCGCAGAAATACATTACCAACACCAACGGTATTAACTTGGCAAAGATGGTTCTTGATGGAAAGAGTCATTCCAAGATTATGGGTGTGGCCCCCACATCTGCCTCTTCTGCTCTGAGAAAGAAGCGAAAGGTCTAGAGAGAATTTGAGAGTTGGAATGACGATGAGGACGGATAGATAGGATATTTAAATAATGGCATATTGATATTGATAGAGCAAAGTAAGCGGTTGCCACAGGACAGTGTGGTACTGTAACACACCTACCATATACCGTACTATTATATTTGTAGAGGTATTTCTAGACTGAGAAAATGTACTAGTAGCACAGTAGAGATTAGACACCGTCAGACGTCCTAAGAAGCCATTGCTCAGCAAAATCCTTGACTGATTTATCCAAACCAATCCATTGATAGTTCAGCAATCTTTTTGTTTTCGAATTATCCATGGTACAGCATTTGGCTAACTCTAGTTCCCGATTACCAGCTTTGCCAACAGCAATCGTCCCGTGGAGTTCAGGAATCGTATTAGCCACATTCAACAAATCTTGGGTGCAAAATTTGTCTGTTGTCAGAAAAAGACGACAGTCGTCCAGCTTGCGATCTAGAGCTGAGATGTGAGCCTTGGCACAGTCTCTGACATCGACAAAGTAACAAGACGGATAATCGGGGGTAGGATCTATTCCTTTTTTGGTGTCAAGAGCACTATTCACCAAGTGAAGGTTGGAGATGTTCATTTCTGAAGTGGTAGGGATTATTTCAGGGCCAAAAACAAACGGCGGGTTCACAACCGTCAGTGCAAAAGCCGGTTTTTCATCTCTCATAAACTTCCAAGCTGCCTTCTCAGCAAAAGTCTTGGATCCCACGTAGTTGACCATTGGATGAGGCCCACACGCTTCTTCCCAGGTGATGGATTCCATGACTCTTCTGTGAGTGTGATTCTGGGATCTTGCCACGTGTGCATGTTTGAAATTGCAGCCAGTGAAGACGTTACCACAATCTTCTCAATGTTTGGGAACTTTTGGGCGGATTTCATGACTGCCAAAGTGCCCTGGATTGCAGGCTCCAGTATGTCTTCCAGAGGATCCGTAGTCTCGCACGGGAGTGGAGAAGCGGCGTGGATCACATATCGCACATCTGGATACGTTTCAAACAGTTTATGGAACTCGTGCTCGTTTCTGACATCAGACACAGTTTCCAAAACCAGTTGACCAGAGCTGATTGCTTCAGAGAATTTGTTAATGAGAAGGGCTGCTTTGGTTTTCGAACGAAGAGTTCCAATCACTTTGTGGCCCAAATAAAGAAGCTGATCAACTAAATGACCACCTATGAATCCTGTGATTCCTGTTACCACTGTCGTTGGCTGGTAGGTTTGAGATTGCTGACTTTGGTGATCCTCTGTTTCCATTGTGAGCTATTTTAGATTGAAGCGGTCAGTTTGGTGACTTTGAAAACGATTAACGAGATGAACAAGTCCATGATCAAGATTAATGTCAACTCACGTCACATTTCAAATTAACTCCAAATCGACATATGCTCAAGAAAGGTTGTGCATGAAAACATGATTTCATCCTCAGAAAGAACCACCACAAAAGAAGTTCAAGAAGGCCAAATAGTCTGTAGATAGTACCATATTGGTTTCAGCAACATTTAGAGCAGAATGCACTTTTCACATTTTTGATATCGTTACCCACACGTCTCTAAAGTGCCAGTCTCTGCCTTCGATGTCTTTTGAGACAATGAAGCAGCCAGAACAAACCAACCAAGGAGAAAAGGTATAGAATACCAAACGTTGTTGGAATTTTTCTCTTTCATTGGTTAGATTGCCGCCGTAGCTCTCTTTCCAAGAATATTCGTTCCCGTAGAACTGTGATGATCTACAGGTTGAGCTAAGTAGAACACTATCATTTTGAAGCCCTGCATTCTTTCACTGAGTGATAGATTACTGTTCAACTTCGAAAGAAACATGGGTTTCACTTTTGGGCATATATCATAACATCATTTGAATGTATCTAGTTGAAATACTATAACACGAGCTTTATCTCTCTACAATGACAAATATATCTGGGTTAATTATCCTACGTACATCATTAAGTTTGAATTAAAATTAATGAAACTATCCATTTGAACCCCTGATGTTCTGTGGAATAACAATCCAGAGTAGTTCATTTTTCGAAGAGTTCAGGTCTTCGTGTAATTCTACTACTTCATCACTTAAATCCCAGCCAACGCTTTAGACTAGTGTACGATCTGATGAAGAAAAAGTTACGCTTTCTGACATGGTTCAATATGAAAATGTTATATTATTGTGGGGACCAAACATAATTAACTTGTTGCCGAAAACCCCTCATAAATCAACCAATATTGAAGCTACAAAAAAATTTGTTGCATATTTGAGACTCCCAAAATAACATCTTCATTTCTTTACTCATTATATCGGGTTGAACAGTCAATTGCTCGTTTCACTCACCTCACCTTATCAATTTACCCAAGTCTCCCTGAACTATATTCATCTGCGACATTAAGCGGTGATGATAACTTCCTTCGGTACAGCTTGTACTTTGTATAGGTTTCTAACCATACTGTGACTATTATAATTGAATAGAGGCTCTACTATGATCAATCTGAAGAGCGCACTCTCTTTGAAATCATCTTGAACAAACAATAACAATATACATAATATATCTTCTAGAGTTGTTAAATGTTCAAATGTAGTGGGCGTTTAGGACACTTGAAGACAAGATAGTCCATATGATAATTGAGTCATCCTGTCATTTCAATACCAATCAATTGCAATCATATCGTCTATCGCCTATTTAATTTCTCAAACGCTCGTCATCGGAATGAATCTCAAATTCAGTTTCGACGTCTCCCAGCTCAATGTCCTCATCAATAGGTCGGTAGGGCTGTCGGGAGGTGTTTCTGGAGGGCTTTGATTTCCAGAAACGAGACATGATTGATCTCAGGATCAAATCTCGTCGACTCTTGCCCAAAAGCAAATAAACGGCAATTGCCAGAATGAACAAAAATGCAACAGAGCCCCAAACTCGATCTCCACCGTGGCTTTCGACAATGTCGTGCCAGTTTGATTCGTCGGTACCATTGTTTGCAGGTTCAGAATCTCGCTTGAAAACGGGACGTTTCCAGTCGGCGTTTTGTTCGGCTCCATTGATCTCCACCTTTCCAGGCTTGCTTTCGTGCTTGTATTCGTATCCGACAATGTTCATTTCCTGCGATTCGGCTGAGGCGTAGAGTACAGCTCTTCCTAGAGCCCATGAGTACTGGCGTCCCTGAATGATGTCAGCTGACTGGAAGGGATCCAGGTAGGTGATGGTATCCCGCTGAACGATCAAAGAGTCTGCTGAGTCATTCAGATTGCTCGACTCGTCTCCATCATCATCCTCTTTTCTTTCCTCTTCATCATCGTCTTCCTCTTCGTCCACATCTTCATCTTCATCTTCACCCTTGGATTTGTCGGAGCTCTTGGAGCCCTTGTTGGAACCCTTGCTAGTGTTCTTGCTGGAGCTCTTTGAACCCTTCACAGCCTTGGCATCCTCATCAGAGCTCTTGTCACCCTTCACTTCTTCTTCCTCGCTGGTAGCATTTCCAACAAATCCAAATCCGTCCTCCAAAACAGCATCCAGCCACTTTCCTCGGAAACACAGGTTTCCAAGATGTTTTTCCGAAATGTCATGATGCTCGGAAATCAAATCTTCCCAATCGTCTTCGCAGAACTCATTGACAGCCTCTTTGAACTTGGCATGGTCGTATTTGGATCCGTCATCCAGTCCTAGGGCTGGAGAAGTGATGATGTCGTGGTACTTGGACACTCCAATGAAATGGTGAACATCCAAATTGGTAAGAGGAGCAGAATCTAAGAGACAGCCACGTGGAGGTTCCTCGGCGTCCAGATCAGTCTGTCTGGAATCCTTGTCCTTGGTGTCTTTATCCTCCTGGTTTTCCTGGCTCTTGCACTGGTCCTTTGCAAGCACTTTGAGGTACTTTTCACAGACTTCGACGAGTCCAGAACCAGTCAACTCCATCTTGGTGCCATCGGGCAGCTCCAATTCACGCTTGTGGCCCTTTGGAGCACATGGGTCGTCTAGTTTCACGTTTTTATCGCCCTCCTTGGCCGCCTGACCAGCCAGCACTTGAAGGTATGCGAAATGCGCCATTCTCACGCCATAGCCCTGGAAGCTCTGAGTGTGAATGTCGTAGTTGCCCTCAAGGTGCAGTGTGTACTCCGAGGCTTCGTCGCCAAAGTTGGCGGACGCTTTGCTCTTGACAGGCTCAAAGGCAACCTCCATAGAAGCGCCGCCCATGTCCAGAATTCCATAGGTGGCGTGATCCTTGCCGTGGTCGTGGCTGGAAGGATCGTCCAGAGAGCCTACGAGGTAGTTGGCGGCAATCCAGCCGTACAGACCCTCTTCTCCGCCCTGGATGACCCGAACGTGGGTTTTGCAGTCAGGAAGCCAGAAACTGGACTTTTCGCTTATGTAAGCACAGGTGGAGTCGATGATGCCCATCTGATCCTGCTTGCTGAGCCGTCGCATGCCTCCCGTCGCGTGGACGTAGATTGGCGTTCTTTCGAGCTGGTCCGCAGGAATGATCTTCTTGGCGTGTTTCAAGAGCTTTTTGAGGTGCTTTTTTCCTACTTTTTTGGGATCCTCGGCGAATGAGTCGATGCCGCCATCCACCTTTTTGTACCACGAAGGATCCTGGCGAACATCCAGCATTTTGAGCAGATTCAAATCAGCTCCTCCCTTGGCACCCTTTTGTTTGTTTCGGTTTTTGTCGTTGGTGGAGTTGTCCGAGTCGTCGTCTGAGTCGCTGTCAGAGGCGCTATCTCTCTCTTGGGCGTTTTTTGTGTCCTTGGAATCCCCTGCCACTCCACCCTTCTTGTTGACCCAGTTGAAGATGTGCAGTCGTGAGCCAGTGGATCCAGCGTCAATAATCGCAATGTAGTTGTACGGAGATCCGGACTCGTCGACGGAGAGTCCCTTCACCACCTTGTCGTCGTCGTCATCGTCGTCGTAACGTTTTCTTGATCCAAACATGTTTGCTGAAAAGTCGAGATTTGGAGCTAAAGAAAAAGCGAGTATCTTATTTCAAGTGCTGTTCCACTTTCCTCTAAACTACGTTTCAAACATATGACGTATCAGGTCCCAACGCCCGGAGATATGTATGAATACGCGTCTTTCATGCATCTCGGATTTACAGGTAGTAATTGTCAGGAAAAGGGGGTACTATCTGGTGGTGTGATTTTTGCAAAAGCCCCTTTTTTCAACCATAAAAGGTCTGGATATTATTTTCCTTTTTTTCTCACGAAAAGATCACGTTTTTGTGCTCAATTTCATTCCACATTTATAGCGTGTTTATTGAGATTCAGAGAAGTGTAAGTTGGTCCACATGTGGTTTAGAGACAGTAGGCAGATGATGGTCTAGTCTACCGGTAGTAGTGTTTGATTCAAGGGATTAAAAGAGGGCTATGAGTGTCATCACTGCATTTCCAATACCACCTTCCTGGGAACTGAATGCACTCTTCCCTTTTTGTTCGATATTAATGGATCGTCTTTGGTTGTTTGTTACTTGATGTTTCCAGTTCTTGTTGGCTATCACCACTCTATTCACAGTACAGTAATAAGACTAAACTCCTTCACTGTAAATCAGACTGTTCTATAATCATCTTTTTACATCCAGAATCTCGAAATGAGAAAAAGGAACCCCCTCCAAATTCATTGTCTATCACAAGACATGACGCACCTCCTTTTTCAACACTTCGAATCCTGCCCGAGTCGACACTCATGTGACTTACTTCGCCACCAGAGAAGGGGTCACGTGAGTGAACCTTACCTTGACCAATCACAGATCGCAGAAAGGTCAGCAAGGTTTCGGGCGTCTGGTCACGTGATATTCGGCCAATCACAGCGCTCGGAAAGGTCATCGGGGCTGGTAAGGTTCAAGATTTCGAGATGCATGGCATGATGAGGCTGCTCGTGTGGCTAGTATAAAGAGGCGGCCAGGGACGTCTCATGTAAAACAATACAACAGTATCTACCACACTACCACCACCACTACATCATCATCACAATGGCCGCCTCTACCTGTTGCAAGAAGTCTAACACCTGTGTGTGTGCTATCGAAGCCACCTGCTCTTGCGGAAAGATGCCTGCTCAGCACTGCGATTGCTCCAAGGCTCCTGTCGAGAACTCCAAGCCCACCGATGCCTGCTCTTGCGGCATGCGACAGGCCACCCAGTGCACCTGTTCTCGAAAGAACGAGGAGAACACTGGCCTCATGGAGGGTGAGGTTGATTTCACCAACCTGAAATAAGCTCCTCTTTGCATACCGATAAACGTCTGGAATGACTAGACATTGGCTAAATTGCCACTATTTATAGCATAATTTATCATTTCTTTATATCTTGATTTGTAAGGTGATTGTTTACAGTAAAGAGTACAGTACTCTGTACTTCAGTTGAGAGTACCGTAGTATTGTCACGTATGTCTGGACATGAGACCCAGAGTTGACCCCTATAGTCTAAGATACTCCACAGAAGTTGACATTTGTGGACTTAGAAACATCCAAAGAATTCTTTCAATCAGAATAAGTATCAGCTGTGATAGTTAACGAATCTCTGTGACCATTTCGATTGAAAACAGCTTCTCCTCTGGTTGTAAACACAACTTTGCCTCCTCATTATGAGCTGCAGATTTCATGCATCTGAGATGACAATGAGATACCGTTGATAAATGTCGATTTTCTCTGAGTGGATGTAGTAGTTTAGGAACTGAGCGAGTGCCGGTTCGACAGTTTTAACGAAGCTCTCTTTGTCAATCTCAAAGTGGCTTTTTCAAAAACAAAAAACCCAACATGAAGTTCCCAAGTGTCTGACCTACCAAGCGAAACAGTGCTCTGTATTCAATGACTCATTAGAATGAGGCTAAATCGTAGTTTTTGGGTAAATTTTCTGTATCAAACTCTTGACGGTTGCAGTTGGTGTAGAAATGAAAATATAGCTTCTTAGTAAAGGTATATGGGGAGTAAAAGTGTGGGTTTGCTGTTATAGTTGTATAGTTGTAACATCACTCTGTACTTCATAAATGCACTGTATATGCACCTCAATCAAAGCACACACTAGTAACAGAAATTAGGATAGGAACTTGGTCTATATTTGGATATGGCTGCTGTCTCTGTAAGCAGTCAAAGAATCACAAAATATTTCTCCCATTTGATTTTCAATTGCGTCAGTATATTAAGTGTTGAAGTCGTAAGGGGTTTCGATGTACTTGGGTGCACTTTGCATAGCCCTATAACGAAGTGTAAGTCATCTCCAAAGAAAACAAATCAGTTCTCAAGTGTGATTTCTACATTCACCTGAATGGTATCTCAATTCAGAATACAAAAGTGTGCTCTTTCAGTCTTGAGGAACCACCTCAACGTCTCAAAGGATCTTGACACTACCTATCGACTCGAAGAGTTGTTAAACAACTGCAATACTGCAGTATATGCTACTCAAACGGAAAAAATACAGCTCTAAGATGTATTATCTAAATCTATTTACTCTACCCAGTTTAGGAGAAGTAAGAGAAAGAACCGATCTTGGTAGCAGCATCAGTGATGGAAGCCTTGGCCTTGGCGGCATCGGCACCATCGAGAGCAGCAGCAAGCTCGCCAAGAGCAAGATCGTCGAGCTGAGCGAGAATGGAGTCAAGCTCAACGTCGATATCGGCAGCCTTGGCAGCATCACCAAAGTAGTCGTTCTCCTTGGCGGCGTTTCGAACGGTTCGCTTGTTCTTCTTCTTGGCAGACTTGGCGGCCTCCTTGTTCTTCTTGGCAGACTCCTTGTTCTTGACGGCATCCTCAGCGTCCTTAGCGGCCTTAGCGGCGGCCTCCTCGGCCTCCTTGGCAGCCTTGGCAGCGGCCTCTCGGGCACCGGCCTCCTTCTCCCACTTCTTGGCGTCCTTGGCCTTCTTCTCGGCGTCCTTGAACATCTTGATTCGGGGATCGAGGGACAGGGCAAGGTCGACGGCCTCTCGGAACCGGGCAGTGTCCTCGGTCTTGTGCTTCTGTCGCTGAGCCTTGTTCTTCTTCTCAATGTATCGCTTGTGGTCTCGGTTGGAGGAGTCATCGGGCACGTCCTCGTCGAGGTACTCAAAGGTTCTCCACGAGTCGAAGGAGTACATGGCGGCGTAGAAGCCCTCGACGTCCTTTCGAGAGGACTCCATGTCGCCAAGAGTGGGGCAGGGCTGGGTCTTGGAGAATCGGACCTCGGAGGCAAAGAAGGGGCCCCACTTCTCAATGAAGTTCTCGGCAGTGGTGTCCTTCTTGGTGGGCTGCTCAACGTTGGCAGCCTCGTCAACAGAGTCGAACTGACGTCGTCGGTTGGAGTCCATCAGCACCTCAAACGCCTTCTGGATGCACTTGAAGAAGTCGTCCTCGTCGAGCTTGGAGCCGGAGGCGGCCTTCTTATCGGGGTGGTGCTTGAGCACTCGCTTTCGGTGGGCTCGTCGGATCTGGTCCTCGGTGGCCTTGTTTCGGAGGTGGGAGATACCCAGCACTCGGTAGTGGTCCTGGGTCTTCCAGTCCTTGGCCTCTCGCTCGAGATCCTCGGCGTCCTCAACCTCGTCTCCGAGATCGGCGTCCTCGTCCTCGCCCTCGACCTGCTTGACGTTCTTGGCGGCCTCCTCCTTCTCGTCCTCAGACCAGGTTCGGCCTCGGAGAGTTCGTCGGGCGTGGGCCAGGAAGCCGGGTCCAACGGGCTCGACCTGTCGCTTGACGGGGGTGGTGAAAGCAGAGTGGGCAACAAAGCCCTCGGAGTTGGCAGAAGCCCATCCGGAAGGGAGAGTGGGGAGAGACATTTTCTGGTTGTTTGGTGGTGAAAACTGTTTTGCTGCAGCGTTTTTTTTTTTCAGCACCCAATTTCTTTCGTTTAAGGTTTGAAGCGACCCAATCGGGTAATTTGGGCTGGGGTTGGTCTAAACGAGGGTGTCTATTTAGGGTCATTTCGAGCCTCTGAGCGCCATGGAAAGACGTTAGGTGGACTGGGGCTGGTTTTGATAGTCTATTGTTCAGTTTTCAGGTTGTAATTGCGTCAATTGGTCGTTTTTCGGAACACTTGGTAGACACGTTATCTCATGAACTGTTCCAATTGATTTCACTCTTGTTTCGAGATGGGAGGATAGGATGTGAGTGATCTTGAGGGTGAACAAGTTGTTTGCCGAAAATGGCGAGTAGATTGTTTATGAAAAGTCATTCTGGTTTGAACCGAAGTGCTTGATATCAACATTTGCTAAATATGCAAAGCTTTTCATTCTCAATTGGTCGCTATTCTGATATCAACTAATTATGGTGGTGCATTTTGTAGTAATGCAGCCTAGATTCAACCAAAAGGGCTTGATATTGAGAGAAAAAAGAAACACAGATTCGCCAATTGTTGTCTGAATTGGGATTAAAACAACTCTTGCTTTCATAGCCATTATTTCATTCAGAAAGTCCCATTGTTGCCTCCATATTTCGTAGTCAAAAACATCATCTCTACAGACTCAGATAAGCTTTACTCACCACCTAAAAATCATCACCACTTACCACTACAGGCATGACGACTTTCAACGATTTTGGGGTGTTTAGCGGCGAAGAGCTTGTGGAAAGCGGCACATTTGGTGTCGTTACGTGCACAAATGAAACCAACGGATCATGGCTCTTGATACAGTTCTTGAAACGGCTCTCACGACATTCAAAGGTGTTGCTAGTTTCCTGCATCAACGACCGTGATTTCTACGTCCAATCGCTCAAAAGACAGGGTGTGAACGCTTCAGCCAACCCCAATATCAATGTGGTATCAGTTCTCGGCGAAAAACCTGACTTCAAACGACTCTTAGACGCCACTACACCCGATACTATCGTCATACTGGAAAACATCGATCTTTGGGTTGCTGGAGGCCTCGTGGACGTCCAGGAGGTGGCAAAGTTTGTGACACAGATGCAGCTGGGCAGCAAATCCGTTTTGTGTCTTCTACAGGCCGATTTCCCTCTCATTGATCCCAATGAGCCCTCCATGTTGACCACCAACCACACAAATCTCGGTGTACAGCTGTTACACCAGGCCCATTACGTTCTTACTTTGCGGCCTCTTCCTACTGGACGTGCAGACGATGTCACCGGTCGATTGCGGGTTTCCAGGGGTCCTAAATCGTGTTTTTTGGAGGGTGTGACAGTTGATGAAAGAGAATATCTCTATTTTATCAAGGGAGATCAGGTTAAGATCAGTCAGAGATAGGAGAATTGGGACATTCATCTATTGGAAGGAGTTTATATAATTGCATTACATCATACATTTTTTTTAGTTGTCAGTAGTACGTGCACGGCCAAACTGCACAGGTTTGTTCTTGAAAGAGGCCATAAAAACAGAGACTACAAGAACTCGACATTCTCAACTTACTGCACTTTTATTCATTCCAAAATTCAACTATTTTACCATGAAAGTTGAAAAAGATGTTGGGCATCATCACTTTGCTGTTTGACATGGAGATGCATGCATGAGGGTCAGTTGTAAGTGAGTGGAGAACTACTCAGCTGCTAATGGGCTTAAAACTGGCATTATTTCTAATACAAATCTGTTTGTCAAATGCGACGTATCCTTTTATTCATCCGACACCACTTTTATCCTGAAAACATTTATTTTTCACGCTTTCAGCTACTAACACCGACAAACGCCGATCCTGCCTGTGATTGTGTCTGTAGAGTTTAACCCCACATTTAGTCGGACGAGAGTGTATTCGACTTGTATTTTAACTTGAGTTCTTAACCATTTACTCACTCAATAGGGCACAAGTCACTACACCAGGTTCATCACCATCGGCCTCGTCATAACAGCCAGCAATACCAAGCACACCACATCCTCGCACCACTTCCATCTCCAAAAATGAACGAAAAAGCAACAAAAACAACAAAACCCACCAGTGCCAAAACGGTAGGACCCTTCAACACTTGGTCCGAATTCTACCCATACTACCTCAGCGAACACAGCAACAGTATTTGCAGAAGATTGCATTTTGTCGGCACAAGCTTGGTCATCTCAATCTTCACTTATGCCATGGTAACAGGCACGTACAAGCTGCTGTTTGCGGTAGCACCAGCAGGATATGGGTTCGCCTGGGTAGGCCACTTTTTCTTCGAGAAGAACAAGCCCGCTACCTTCAAGTACCCGTTTTATTCCCTGTTCAGTGATTTTGTCATGTACAAGGACATGTGGCTGGGACGAGTTTCTTTTTGATTTTACAACTATATATAGGGCAATGTGTGTCTCGTGATAGAAGCGCGTATAAGAGTAGCAATGATAGAGAAACACAAGTGACATCTGAGCATTCCTCACATGACTAACAATGTGAGACTTTGTTCTGGACCGTATAGTCTGTGACAGACCGCATAGCTAGATAAAGTTGCTAGATACTGGGCTACATTACCAGGTAAGACTCATTAAGATGGCGCAAAATTGACGATATGGGGAAAATGTAAAGTGCATCTTCCTCAGGAATCTCTTCCGAACACAAAAATACATTTCTTGTCTTTGTGAAGTCCTAACAGTTTCCAATATTGTGTGGTGATGGCAGGTTGTCCACAAATGATTATGCACAGCCATGCACAACACTTGGCATTCTAAAAGCCTACGTCACAACATGCACACACACATTTCACACAGAGAATCGTCACTGTTCGGCATATTTGAAGCTCTCTTGCCTCTTTATGAAAACATTCGCGTCTCACGACTACACAATCAACTACAAGTCCCCACAATCAAAGATCAAAGTTTATTAATGTTAGTATGCAGGAATGACCTCTCTCGTCTTGCCCTGATGGCGTCACACGTTTCTACACTCATGCTTCACTGTCTTACCTCCAACCTGCCATGGTCGACATTCTGGAGTCTCGCCTCTCATCACCACTAAACCCTCTTGGTCTGGTTGTACATATCGTTCAGAGTGTACTCGATGGCACATCTCGCCCAGATAGCAGCCACAAGAGGCCATGTGGCTCTCTCGCCCACCAAAGTCCAGTATCTCACCTTATCGGGAATGTCCTGACTGGAAAAGGCCTTCTTGAAGTCAGAAATCATGCCTGCCGCCAGCTCGGGGACAATCAGCACCTCGGCGTTGGGACCAATGCCAGGAATCTTGTCATCGATGAAGAATCGACGGAAGATGGTTGGCAGCAGACCAATGTAGTCAAATTGCGCCATTCGGTGCTCAAACTCTAGTTTGAGTACACGGATCATATTGACTCTCCAACCATGGTAGCCACGGTGACGACCTTCAATGGCAAGCAGAGGAGCCAGGTAAGGACGAGACAGCGACACGATGAAATGGTTGACATTGAAAAGTTCGGAAATTCGCGCATAGGGCGAGATAATCTTGCCCTGGTTGATCATGGAGTACGAGGGTGTTGGCATAGCAGAAACGCGTCCGGGGAGCGTATCAACATGACCTGGTTCCTTATCATTGGGTCTGAAGGCGTCAGTGGTAAGGAGAAGAGGCGTTCCAGAGTCCAGAGGATCAACCTCCTCCTGGACTGAGCCCAGGACAATGTCACAGGACGAGCCTCGTCGACTCTTGCATGCATCATAGGCCACCACCTTGTGGTCAGCGTTTTTCACCAGCAGATGCGCACAGGCAGACTTGGTTTTGGGTTCGTCGTGGGCAGTGACCATCGAGGCTCGACATGCTGATCGGATGAGCACGTTGGGGGTGGTGAGGTAGTTCATGAGGGTGGGGAAGGAGGAGTCGTGGGAATGAGCAACAATGTTGAGAACACGGTCGCTCTTGTTGAAGGCCTCCTCGAAGGTGGTATCTCCAAGCTGTTCCTCAATAAACTCTTCGTACATCAGAATCTCAGGGGGGTACTCGGACCGCAGCACCTTGTCTGTGACTGACGAGAAAGTGACGTTGTATGTGTTTGCAAACTGCTCAAAGTCAAAGGCATAATCAAAGTCATAGTCGGCGTTGGACTCTGAGTGATCCTTGTGTTTGTTTTCCTCGGCTTTTCGGTCCTTGTATCGTCTGTAGTGCTGGTTGAGCGTGTCTGGGAGCGTGTCGATGGTCTCCAGCAGCTCAAGGTCCGACACGTAAATTCCAGTGAGGGCAGCAATAAAGGCACCTTCCTTGAAGCCCGTGACGATACCAGGCAGCAGTCCCTGAAGGGTCAGGGCCTTGATAGTGCCCAGGTGGGTGAGACCAAAAATGGTGCCTCCCTGAAGCACTAGTGCGCTGCGACCAAACGACTGACGTGTGTCATAGAAGAGCTTGTGCTTCTTTTGTCGGGCCAGCTGTTCACTATCAATCTGTCGCTGTTCGCTTTTGGGGAAAAAGTGCACTCCAGGCTTACCGTCGGCTCCACCGTAGTCCTTGATGTACTTGAGGCAATCAATAACCTCGGTGATGTACTCCTCGATAAGCAGCTTTGAGCCCAGGTAGGACCGCGTGTAGAGCTGCAGCGATGCGATACTTCCCAGGTTTCGCAGCAGGCCGGAACGCAGCTTGCTGATAAGAGTGGCGATATCGCCTGTCATTCTGCACTCCACCAGAGACCGAACTCTGCCTGCAATCAGTCGGTAGTCATATCTCTTTGAGGCAGCCGTCTGGCGCCACACGTCGTTGCCCAAGATCTCGTCCAGCTCGGAAGCAATACCCTCCCACTCCTCGTACGTCGTGGCTTGGTCGAGCTCCAGTTGCAGAGTTGTTTTTTGATCGGTGGAACACCACCAGTGCCAGGAACGCATGGTCCAGTGCCAGATGACGTCCAGAAGCAGCTCTATAAGGGCCGTGAAGAAGACCCAGAGGTTTTTGAGAATAGCCGCTATCGGGGCTAGAACCGGCGTGAGAATCGAGTTGGCCATGGTCGAGAGGTGCCGAAGTAATGCTCGCAGTCTGAAGTACATTATCTGGGTCTGATCATGTGAAGACGCATAGGGTTTGGGGGATAGAGTTTGATTAGGGTTTGGGACTTACCGAGGTGCCGAGTGTTACTGTACAGATTGCTGTGCTGCGTTTTTGTGTGCGTAGAGCAGGGCTGTAGCTAATGTGGGGGCGATATCGGATATTATCGGGGCAACACGGGACCTCTTTGGCATGTGATTTTGTGGGTTTTTTCAGAAAATTCGCTAGTTTATGTGTTGATCTGTTTTCCCTCCTTTCCATAAATGGCTGGTGAGAGAAGTCTATATTCGGTACAAATGTACTATCAGCAGCATGATACGAGGTAGTAATCACGTGACCAAAGTCAGTATTCCGGTTGGAGCATGTCCAAGTAAGAGGTTTGGTAACGATTACGGCAAATCTGAAAACTGGATCGTTCTTAAAACGCCATCTGAGCACAATGAAGTGGGTTTTGTGTTTCTTGAGTACTGGTGGTACTACACGATTCTCACTGTGTTGGTCGTTCTATATTTGCCCTTTTGATGCTATAATACCGATAGTGGAGACTGAAGGTTGAACATAGAAAACGAGAAACAAAGCTAACATTGACTCTGCATAAACTCCTTAAATAGGAAAGACAGAAGCAAGAAGAGACAGCTATTTTCAGAATCAATATCATCTCTCAATCGGACATATAAGTGTGGACTGGATGGGATTGAATATGTGAATGTGAAATCTTAGTTCAGTATAACCCCCCGCAAATTACCCCGTATGACCCTGTATGAAAATATCTGGGAATTCCAAAGAGTGTGTAGTTTCTAGAATTTGATTGTTCATATAATACAAACCGTACAGATGCTTGGTAATGGCCTATAACTGTTTACAAAAGATTCGTTACATTCATCTTAAGATTCATACAAGGTGATCGGTGGGTCATCAAACAGAACACCCCAAATGATCCAATACTAGACCCAAAGAAAGGAAAGTAGGGAATTCTTTCAATTAAATCGTCACGAATCCAGTGCTCTTACCAAAACACTCAACACCCTTATAATGCGGCTGTCACATGGATCATTATCGTCATGCACCCCTCACGAGGACTATACATGTATCATAATGCCAAGGTACCCCTAAATGCGGAGTTCAAGGATATTACAACGGTTTAGGAGTGTGATAATGGGAGATTGAAAGTTGCTTGATATACAGTTACTATTCAGGGACGTGTCATGAACTACAAAAGAAGTAGCCCCCTAGCACCACCCTTCGAACGACACCCAAAGACTCCATGTAATTCCGACCTTTATCAATCGACTACAAATCAATTCCGAAAACAATGAATACCTCACATTTCTCACCGCGCTTCTCAATACCACGTTAATTCATAATCACATTTTATACATACATCCTTCTATTCGTCATCCTCCAAATCCATGATGATCTCATCGTACTTTCCGACACCCAGTCTCTGTGCCTGTCTCAATCGAGATACAGCTTCCTTGTACCAATGTTTCTGAGCCTCGCTTTCACTCTCAAGCAGGTTTCCGTACTGAATCATTGCTTCAGCAACAGTCACCAGGAACTCTCCATCTTCCTGATCCTCGGCTTGCTTAAAGTGACCAATGGCCTTATCGAGAAGTTTAGTAGCCTCCTTGGTGGCTGCTGCTTCGTTTTCGTCAGAGTCGTCGTCGTCATTCTTGGCCTCGTCATCTTCATCATCGTCTTCGTCGTCATCTTGCTCGGTCAAAATAGCCACAAAAGGCTCGGAGCATGCGAGGAAGTATCGTCCCATGCCTCTGTTGGCCTTTCTAATGAGCTCCAAGTTGTTGTCAGCTTCGTCAGCCTCGCCAATCTTTGCTTTTCCCTTTCCTTCAGGAACAGAGTCTAAAAGCTCCTTGTAAATGTTCTTTGTGGCTTCCAAAACATCGGAAAACACCTCCTGGTCCTCAACAAGACTCTCGAGAGATCCAGAAAGCTCGATCAGCTCCTCCAGGGTATCTAGTTGCTCGTGAGAGATGCTGGTAAACTTTTTAGAGTCCAGAGCGGCAGATTTAGCCTTGGTGAAGACCTCAATGACCTCAGGAACTTGGGTTTTCGCAATTTTTTCAGCGGTGTCGGCACGGGACATTGGTGGACATACTCCCATGGTCTCATCAATATCATTCACCAGCGCCTTGGCCTTCAGAAAGAGCAAATCAGCGTCAGAAGGGTGTTGCTCAAGGCCAGTTGAAATTCGCTCTAGAGCTGCGGAAACAAACATGTCAGCGGTATCGGCGTTGTTGTCGCTTGTCTTGACCTTCTTTTTCTTCTTGAGCTCCTTCTTGGGCGCGAACTTGGCCATGTCGAGTAGAGCAGAGCCATAGACCCAGTGGAAACGGGCAGCAAGACCTTCTCCCTTGGACTTTTGGAGCAAGGAATCACACTCATGGATCACACCGTGAAGGACACGGGGATTGTCACGTGGCGAGTTCAGAAACGACTTGTACAGAGCGTTTAGCTGGCCCAGGTCGTCGTCAATGTCAATCTCTTCATCCAGCTCAATGGCCACTTGGGGGTCGTCAGCATCGTCAATGTCGGGTGTGGGGGTGTCGGTGGTCGTTGTCTCGGTTACAGCAACGGCAGTCTTGTCGTCCACCTTCTTCTTCTTGTTCTTGAACGCCTTGTTCAGGCCCTGGGGTCGTTTAGCCATGGTCCAAAGTTGATGGCTAAATTATGGTCCGATTGGAAAATATATTAATCGCACATAAGGTTTGTCTGCATGCAGGTGCATGGGTTGCGAACCAGAGTTGGATCGAAATGTGTGGAGTGTTCAGCTGAATGGCTGGAAGGGTGCCATTTGGTATCGCCACCATACTAATAGAAATCTGTTACTTCTGGTTTTACTAATGTCTTGGTGGGATCTCCATGTCTGGAGTTGTGGATGGGTATATAGGAAAATGTCAGAAATGGAGATTTCGGAATAGTATTGATGCAGCTAGCCTTCAAAATGGCCAGCATGTGTAAACTCTGAGCCATTCTACTCAATTTGTGTCTTTATTGTGAGTAGAAACGTCAACAACTCGCATACGTTACCTCTGGAATGGGTTCAGCAACATAAATACATACTGTCAACTAACCTTATTTCTTAGTTAGCAAAGAGTTGATACTAACAGTTGGTCTCCAAGTACCACGCTGACGTGAGACCGTGGCTCCCATTCAGAAATGTAGCAGATGTATAGCCGGTACAATTCTGTTTGCAAGACGATCCCAAGATGAATGCACTTTTCAAAACTAATGGAAAATAGCTGCGGCATCTTCCATTTGTGCTTCACCCTTATGTGCCCCCCACATGTGAAGCATAACTCACCTTCCCCCACAACACCCACGATGTGTCACTTACACATGGAATGCTAGAGAGAAAAAAGGACCAGCTGTGAAGCCCCCCGGGAATCCAGGTATGGCAAGAAAGTGTTACCTACACAATAGCGAGGAATCGACTGATGGACGAAATCTCCCTCGATGGTTGTGACTGTTACTGCCGCCCCAAACCAACCCCTCACGACGTGTCAGGTTAACTCCAATTGCGTACTTCCACACGTTTATTCTATTCTAGTTTAAGCGCAACCAATATAACACACACAAAGAACCGAAATAACATAAATACCCAACGATACCCCCCTTTGATCGGTATCCAGCAAGACTACACCACGAGCCCTTGTCAGTGTCCACCCCGGATCATTGGCATGTTTTTGAATCAGCATAACGGACTGCGAGTCCACCCCCGGCACTATTGTACCCACAATCGTGTCAACTCTCTGCGCTCACGGCTGAATCGACCTGGATCAGTTTCTTTTCCACTAACATCCTACAGATCTAGTATCTTACTATTGTGAGTATCTCCGAGTTGGCAGAAGGTGCCTCAAGTGACAGTTCGACTACACAACAGCTGAGACACATTCATTGTGAGGATTCCTGATCAGTTTCCTTACTTTGTCTGTGCCTCGCATCATCTCCGCAAACTTCTGATCATTGTCTGCGGTCATGACAAGCTGCTACTCTACCCCCCTCCCCAACCCTTCTAACCCAGATTTACGGTACAGGCCTAAGACGTGAACAGGCAGTTGGAGGTGCAGCCCCTGGAGCGGAGGAGTAGAAGGGAGGATCCAGAGGTGCTGTCTTGCCCATCAAGACAGCTCCAATCTCTGCTCAGACGATTCACAGCTGGAACTGATGATGATGAGTGGAGGCGTACTAGGCTGCCGTGTTTTTATGGCAAAAGCAACATGTTCACATGTTTTACGTGGGTCCCGCCAGAAGGTAGGGTAACTCATCCAATGATACCAGTTTTGATATCCGTACTAATGGCATTCTCAATTATTTTCTACAAGGTGTTTATGAGTAAACTTTCCATATCCTGTAGCCCTCAGCTTCAAGTTGAGGGTACATGGCTTGTTTGGACAGTTGGATGTGTCGGACTAAACTCAAGCTGGGATCTTGTATCGTATCCAGACTGAGACTGATTCGAACTAGTGGTACGGCTCTCGGGCTTCTAGATACTGCCTGACCAGGCCTAACTACTGTACCACACCTGCCACCCTAGCAGGTGCAACCATCATCAGAGACTCCACCTCCAGTCATACCCTGCTCTCTCATGTCACCCCATACTCAATGTACCCGACCGCGCTCACTTGTACGACAAGCACAAGACAGGCACGTTACCAAAACACAGACTTATAGCTCAGTAAGGCACTCATGGAATTCATATATTTCGGGGGCTCTAAAAGCTAATCGATGATACCTTCTCGGACTACAAGTATCTACCAGCTGCTGTGGTAGAGAAACGAACAACCCCCACGAGGACGTTCTTCTCGAAAAGTCTCTCTCTTCAAAATGATACCAGGAACCGCCCTGCTAAACTTCACCTATAAGAACATCCACCCTGTGGCTTCATCACCAAACTCAGCCTCTCAGCCTCAGAATTAACCTCAAGTGGCGTCTCCGCCAAACAGTAGGACATCCCCCATTTGATCTTGACAGAGGCTGCTTGAAATAAATCAGAAGAGTGCATCTCACTCCAAATGCGATTCCAAAGACAAATATACTAAAATACCTCCCCAAACTTCAGCGATAGCTTTCCAAGCTGTGCTGTTCTGACTCCCCCGTACTCAGCCTCTACAATCTATAACCTTCGAGAAGCCAACATATCACCACCAACATGTCCCCTTCAAAAATCACGCTACAGTCAAGCTGAAGTAGTTCTAATGAGTATAGTCTGCCCCAAATGTATTCTGAAGATCAACCATACCTTTCACCTGACTCCTACTCGTCCCACAAAACATCTCCCCTTTGAAACCAGTCTAAATTACCCTGTCTCGATCCTCATTTACCCTACCTCATTCTGTGGCTGACGCAATTTGCCCCAAGGGTGCCACAATATATTCGCCACAAGTGACTCAGATCCTGAGGCCTGGCCATCAGCCAGTCACAGCACGCTGATTTAAATTCATTTCGCTAATAAGGTTCTGTGGCTTGCTTAATTGTACATGCATGACTCTTGATTGGGACGATTGTGCCACAGATTTCCCCACTCGCCACATTTCACGTGACATGACGCCCCGGGGATGTGCATGATTAATGCACGTGGGGCAGACGTGAAAAATAGCGGATCCATCGACTCCAATATAAAGACTTGAACTTGCCTTTACGCACTCAAAAGCTGACAGAAGCACACCAAATCTCGACATGCAGCTACTAACAGCACAAAAATGCGAATCCCAGATTCATCTGATTGTTGGAGCATCTAATTTGGCCCTTTCTCGGGCTCAAAGATCGATTTCTCTTGGCGCACAACCTATCTTCGTTGGAGAGAACGCTCCTGTGGCTCTGGACGAGCTGATCTCGACGGGAAAGGTACAGCACATCAAAGAGACATTCGAGCTGGAGCATGTTTCAAAATTGGGACGTGATTGGACTAGTGGAATCGTCGATATGGTTCTCGTTACGGGATCGGTTGAGATGGTGCAGGGTCTTTCAGGGGCCTCTGAGGCTCAGAAAAACAACTTTTCGACAATCTACGACCACTGCTCGCGACTCAGAGTGCCTGTAAATATTGCTGATCATCCAGAATATTGCTCATTTACATTTTTATCGACTTTTGGAGAAGGTGACTTTCAATTTGGAGTGACTACGGGAGGAAAGGGCTGCCGGCTGGCTAACAGGCTGAAGAGAGAAATGGCCGCTAGTCTTCCAGTCAACGTTGATGATATTTGCTCCAAAATCGGATTTTTGCGAGAAAAAATCTACTCGGAGGATTTGAAGGATGTCTTCGAGAGCGAGGACATTGGACAGGAAGACGATGATGCCGAGCAGAAACGCCTCAACGTGCTGATAGTTGAAGAGAGCCAAACCTTCTTGGAGAAAAAGAAGCAGCGACTGCGGTGGCTCAGTCAGCTTGTTGAGTACTTTCCTCTATCTAAGTTGGCTTCCATCTCCATCGAAGACCTGGGAAAGGCCTACCACGAAACACAAAAAGCATCACTAGTTGGCGAGAACACAATCAGTGGAAACGACGAGCCCACCAAGGTTTGCGCTGGCTCCTCGTCCACACGAGGATATATGTCACTTGTTGGCAGCGGTCCTGGATCGTCCGATTTCTTGACTTTTGCTGCTCTGAATCGCATCAACTCGGCAGATATCATTTTGGCCGACAAACTCGTGCCTGAATCGGTTCTGGACCTCATCCCCCGATCTACAGAGGTGTTCATTGCTAAGAAATACCCTGGTAACGCCGAGGCTGCTCAGAATGAGCTTCTGGAGCGTGGACTGGCAGGCCTGAAGGCTGGAAAACACGTCGTGAGACTCAAGCAGGGTGATCCTTACATCTACGGCCGGGGAGGTGAGGAATACATCTTCTTTGCGTCCCATGGTTACACCCCCGACGTCGTTCCAGGTATCACCTCAGCTCTAAGTGCTCCGTTGGCCGCCAACATTCCCCCCACACACCGAGACGTTGCAGACCAGATTTTGATCTGCACTGGTACTGGGCGCAAGGGCGCAATGCCTACGATTCCAGAGTACGTCCAGAGCCGAACGGTCATTTTCCTCATGTCTCTACACCGCGTAGATCGGCTGATAGAGGCTATCAAAGAAAAGGGAGGATGGGATATGAGTATTCCCTGTGCGGTCATTGAGAGAGCCTCGTGCGCTGACCAGCGGGTCACCCGTACAACCCTGGGGGATCTCGTCGATGCCGTTGAGGCGATCGGCTCTAGACCGCCTGGTTTGCTGGTGGTGGGCTACAGCTGTGAAATTCTAGAGAAGCTGGAACCAGGCCAAAAATGGCGTATTGAGGAAGGATATCAGGGTTTCAACGGAGACCAAAGCATGATGGAGGGACTGAGTGGGTTGTCAGCTTAATGGGAGAGCATTCGAGAAGGGTTTGGAGCATTAGCATAAGTATATAACATAATATCTGTATTTTTTTAATTAGAATCAGAGGGAATGGAAGGGGAAGTAAGGGTTTGAGCCAATACCATCATATTGGGGTGTAGCACTCATTAATTGTAGAGTCATACTGTTACCTGTCTAGGGGATTATACTGTTGTTGAAGAGACACTATTTCTTCGCAATACCTGTTAAGAGAAGTATATCCGTTTGCAACCCCATCACTTACATGTTCAGAGAGTTAGAAAGTGCTGCCTCAACTCTCTCTTACCTTCAATCAGCTAAGTCACGTGTATCACTACCCACCTGCCCACCTCACCTTGCTAACAGGAGTGTGACCAATGTGAAACATTTGTCAGTCAAAACGGAATTCAAAGGAGATCATTGAAATGTCTTGCAAAGGCGGGTCCTCGAGACAATTTTAGGTCTGAACTACAGTCATTTCAACCAGTTGCACTGCTACTCTTCGTATAATATCACCATGACATCCAAGCCAGCACCAGAATACTCCCCTTTTCCAACCAGATTCCGCTGAGCTTCCAACCAAGTCGATCGGACGGATATTCCGGCATTGACACCCATACAATACTCTGGCTTGATTTTTTTGACCTGACTTGAAAACTCTTCAAATCCCGATCTGAGACCGTTGACACGCTACACAAACCATGCACAATACTCAATCCTTATCTACGCCCCACCGACGGCGTTTATTTTCGATCTGTTGCTATTTCGAGATCGTGGTGGCAAGTTGCGGGGAAACTGGGAAGTGAATATTTGGTGAGTAAGAGCGCCAAATGAAAATTTGAAGAGGCAAATCTGAGTCTGTGAGCTGTGGGGATATCTGTGACTAATTCAATTGTCTATAGTATTGTTTTTTTGCATGAGATACCGGTGACTTGAGTTATTCTCTCAAATGACGAAATCTCAAAAACTTTATTTCATTCCTCCTTGAACTTGTCCCAACGTCTGGCACCGAAGATCGTAAAAATCGGGTGTCGGAGTTAAACCGGAGTTAACTGTCATGTGCAGCATAATGGAATATAAGGTGAGTTTGTGCATACAACAATGAATATAAGGTTTCGAGCTAACGGGCAGCAGTTACTGTTGTTGTTCGATACAGTAATTGCGTGACTGGTGGGAATGGTGGAAATATGGAAACATGGAAAACATACAGAAAGAGAGAAAAAAATAATTAAGAGAAGGAGTTGGGTAAGCAGACCGAGGGATAGCCTGGATATGTAGGGGTTTCAGGGTGCGTGATTTTCCTCTTATTTTAGAGAATTTCTTCATTCCCATCATCATCTTATCTCAACTGGCACACTGTGCATAGCTATAACAAGCAACATGTGATGACGTCTTCTTGAGAGGTATCAACGTGTATAAGGATGAATGGTTGGATTTTAAAGAGAAATGAGAAGAAAACTCTTTCCAGGACGCTATAGGAGATATATTAGTGGGATTCGAGCCGTTGTACCCCCTTTCTAGATCTGCCAATGGGTGCTCCTCCACAAATTCGTATACATATCTGACCTGACCAACATGGGTTGTAGTGAGAGCCTCGCCCAATAGAAGAGCTTTATTACTTTTGGAGAGACAGAGTTGTTTCAAGTTGTATGATTAATGCATGGCCGAGCTCCAGATTCATAACCCCCCCCCCCAGAATACTTGGTTGGAAGAAGTAATTACTGATGACCAAGGACTGATGACCAAGGACGGACATTTGGAATGATGGTTTCTGAAGACCAAGGACACCCATTTGGAATAAATGACTTTGTCTAACAAGCAGCTGCAGTACATACGGTCACTCAGAAGCATGGAAATTTTGCTTACTGTGCATTCAGTGCTTACGTACAATGGAATGGCTGGAGTATGCGGCCATGGTCATTGTCAGGGACTGTTATTGTCATTGTCACATCGGTTGGTGTATTCGGTGTTTTTGCTGTAGAACAGTTATGTATATTCTATTGGGAAGACAGGCCATGGAGTGGAGTCCGGTGCATATTGGTGGTGTGGCAATTATTGAAACACGGATAGACGCGCAAAAGTCATAGCTATACAACGCACGGTGGAAATCCGCGTTTGCTCCACTATTGATAGCCGTATGGCGGTTTCACCGTCCCGCCCCATGAGGCCCACCCAAGGCATAAATGGCTGCCGTCGCGTTTATGAGAAAATATTTTTTGGCCTACCCTTGTGACTCATGCCACGTTACCACCACCTACTTGCCACAACAAGCCATAGCCTAGACTCTCTTTATTGCTTCGCTTCTTTTTTTTTTCTGGGCAGAAAGAAGGCTTATCAGTCACCTGGGTGACGTTGCACTTTTGGCAGGTTATGTCATAGTCACGGCGTTGTGGGAAATAAGGTTTTAGCCCTGTTCTGTCGGCCCTCTGGAGGGGAACAGAGGCCAAGCAAGGTTTTTGCGCGCTCTAGGTTTCTCTTGTGCGCACTGGTGCAGCCACTTTGTGCTTTTTTTAGCCTCCCAAACAAGGCTTATGGAAGTTCCGAGAAGAGATAGCGAGCTTGTTTGGCAATCAGAGTCATTATATTACGTTATCGCGTGGCTTCGTATATATAGGGGTGGGTCCGCACAGACTCACACCCCCACTTGACTGTCATTAATTTGGGAGGTCAAAAGCAGCACATCCCGTTTCAGCATAAGCCACCGCTCGTCCGCTTAAAACATCCCGTCGTTTTATATTCGCACCCCCTCGCCCCACCCCCACTTGCACCTAACCACTCGGGTATTTACCGCACCACATCTACCACGTCATTTTTGCACCACTTTGAGAGCACAAACAGACCCATCAACGGTACCCACAGACAAACACAGAAACGGATAACACACAGCCTCCGATTTTCTCCTTCTTCTTCATCTGAGCACACCTTCACCAAAGCTACCAGAACATTCTCTAGACATTCGCCACCCGCATACCCCCTTGCCACTAAATAGACGCAGCAACGCAAACACAACACAACATCCACAACTACACAGCTACAGCTATGCCTTTCACCGTTAAATTCGTTTCCGGCAAGTCCTATGACGTGACCATGGACGCCTCAAACACCATCTCCAAGGTCAAGCAGTACCTCCACGAGCGAGACACCACCCTGAGCTCGTCAACCATCGACCTGGTCTACGGAGGCCAGTCTCTCGATGACACAAAGACCATCGAGGAGCTTGACCTGGATGGAAAGAGTGTCAACGTCGTCAGTCGCTGCGCCGCCCCCAAGACGGCCGGCAAGAAGAAGAAGCGATGTTCATTCAAGGGATGCTCCAGTGCGCCTCTCCGAATGGTTGGCGACTGCTCCTTCTGCGACGGCAAGTTCTGCAGCACGCACCGGCTCCTTGAGCAGCACAACTGTTCCGGTCTCCAGTCGTGTAAGGACCAGCTTCATGAGCAGAATGCATCCAAGCTCCAACGGGAGCAGACCCAGGCCAACAAGGTCTGATAATGATTGTGCAACCCCCACATTCAAGGCTGGCTGAATAGCCAGTCATAGCATGCAATTAATAATTGCCCTGTATTATAATGAGATATGACCTGATTTTACGTAGGTAGAGAGTGTTCGATTGAGTGAGTGTAACTGGGGCGCACGGGGGGGCGTACTTCCAGTGTGGCTGTTTGATGATGCCACAGTGTGCTGCTCTGTTGTTGATGGGGTTATTTCCCCTGATATTGCTAAACAGTATCCAAGCCAATGCCATCGTCTCAGAAACAACCCCACCCCCTTTTTTACATATCTAGTGGGGCAATTTCAATCCACTGGAATTCATCTATCGTCGTTTTGTCTTGACCCCTTTACGTGGCTTGGCTTGTCCTGGCTTGGCTGTGTGGCCCCTCCTGTGCCATTGATAGGTCATATTCATGCCCAAAGGGCTATGCCTCACAGCTCTGCATATCAAGCAACAGTGCCCCTCCCTGGTATCTGGTGGAACCTCACAAACCTTATTTGGTCTGTGGCAAAAAGGGCAAAGAAAAAACGGAAAACGGAAAAAGAAATGTGAAAACCGCTCGGCGCATAATTTTTGCCTGCCCCAAAAGCAACGTTCGGTCATGAGGGGTAAGTACAGGGATGAAGTCTAAGCCGGAGTTCCAACGGCGCGATGGAAATGGGTCTTGAGGGACTTTTTTTCGAGAGCAAATGGTATCGTTGGATTGGGGCTGCGATTCTGGGAAGATTTATTGCATCAATATTTTTATACCATTGCCACAGCGTGCTCAATGTTGCCCTTAAACATTATAGACAGGGGGTGGGCTTCACGCATGAGAGTGGAGGTTGGAATAGGTACAGCTGTAGACCATGTAGCAATGAATCACATCAATGAAACAGGTGTCAGCCGTAGAGAATATTTGCGATTACGTAATAGTATCTTCAGTTTGTTTAAGTTCGTGTTGTATCAAAGACTTTGGTTTGTGAGCTATGGTATAATAGCGATTAGATGTAGATGATATACACTCATATTTGTATCAATGGTTGGCTAGCTGAGGTCCATAGGTGAAATAGCTAGTTGGGTATTAAAGAGTGTGTTATTACCCGTTCCAACAAATAATGATGCTTAGAGAAGAAGATGTTACTTGGCCTAATGGACAGTTGACACCAGTTAGAGGTATGGGGGTCGCTCTGTCATTTTCCTAGTATCACATCAACAAATACTTTGGCTCATTTTTGTAGCAGAAATTGTTCTATGAGACAAGATTCTAACAACTCAGTCAAGACCCTCAAAACTAGATGATGGCATGGTTTTCAGGAAGAATGGTTGATCACAAGCAATTGTCGGTTTCTGAAAGCGAACTCTCATCAAAGTGAGACATTAGGATTATTTCTGTCAAAAAACGGTCAGTCTCAATCCCAGATGATGTCTCAATATGGCTTCCAGTCTATACAACGACTTTTCCTTCATCCCAAAACGTCCACTCCCTGACGCTACACCCTTTCTCCACCCTCAGCGGTTGTACTAATACATGTTAATCTAATTACTCTAAAGACATGGAAGACTCATCCTTCCCGGTGTAGCTGCCGTACTGTGCCACTCTTACCTAATAATGGGTCTTGATACCATGTCTGACGGCTTCCAGAACATTGTTGTAGGTTCCTGCGTTGGGATGAGCGACAATGTCGGGCAAATCCGAGTCACGATAGACACCAGTTCGCACCAACATTGACTCCCAGCCATATCTGTTGGCTCCATCAATGTCCGACGCCGGATTATCTCCAACCATGTAAACCTTCTCCCACGAGTTTGGAGGCAAGTCGAACACGTTCTGTCTCCAATCGTTTAAGGTATTCTCGGCAAACTCATAGGTTTCTCGCACAGGCTTTCCAATAATTGTGGACCTCAGTTTGTACCCTGTCAGCTCGGTGAAAAGCGCCTCGATGGTAGTTCGAAGAGCTCCCTGGCCTAGGCGTGGCAGGGGGTACTGGTTTGCCCAGAGAAGATCGTTGTTGGAGAAATAGATGGGAATCGAGGGAGATTTAAGCTCAAGCTCCCCACTGCTGGGAGGATGCCAAATAGCCTTCGTTCCAATATGGCCGTCTTGAGATAACAGCAGGTCCATGACAACCTGAATGTCAGTTCCCCAGTCTCGGGGGTCGTTGAAAATGAAAACCGCGTCCACCTTGTTCATTCCGCTGTCCGGGTCGACCAGCTGCTTGCATTCGTTTTCAGGTAGAGTCCACCAGTGGTCCTCCTTGGTCAGCCGGTGGTAGGGCCAAACGTGTGGGGTTGCACGCACAATGTCAGCAGGCACAATGACGTGTTTGAAGCCATACAGCTCGGCCACCTGTCGAGACATGTTGTGATCGCCACCTACCACAAGGATTCGGTCGTACTGGCCACTGAGACCTCTGAAAGGTGTGTGAGACTGCACAATCTGGGCAGGATCAATGTAGAAATCCAGCGCCTTGGACAATTCCTCAGTTCGCTGAACTTCCGACTTACCGCCACCGTTAGTCAGCAGAATCCATGGCACCTTTGCCTCTTCTAGCTCCTTTAGCGCCTGCTTTCCAGCCGGAATGGCCTCTCCTCCATGCATCAACACTCCGTCGATATCAAAGACATAAGACAGCTTTCCAGATGGCTGCGTTGTCAGCTGGCGTGTGAATCTGGCGGTAGCGTGTCTGGCGGCGCTCAGGCGTCTCAATGGCGTCAGTCGTGTTGTTTTGAGTGTCTTCAACATTGTGAGGGATAATTGCTGGTCTCAAAAGTGGTGATTTCAGTTTGACTTTTGAGGTGATGTGATGCGATGTTGATGTGAGTGATTATGTAAGCGTTGGGACTGCAAGGTGGGGGGGATGTTGGTGGGGGGTGTTCCTATGAGTGAGGTGAATGAGATATTTAGAGAGCTATTATGGGCACTGTGTTCCAGGGGAATGACTTTGGAAGGCTCTAGAAGATCGGGGAGCTCTGCGACAGTTGGTATGGAGGGCTTATTCGCTGAACAAGGATGGTCTCTTGAAATGGTAATTTTTCGGAATTTATGTGACTTGATTTTATTAAGGGGGATGTTGTTGAGATGGGGATTGGACGCTCAATGCAGTGATACTATTGGGAGTTTAGTGGTGTCATTATTGATAGTTTTGGGGGTGTTTATGAGTGTATCAATGGATATACCTCAGGTAGTGTGAGAAGACTGTTTAGATGGTATGGGAAGTATGGGGGTTTCTGGGGCAATCTACTAATTGTTTGTTGGATGTTCCTGTGTGATGAGACTGCTCTTGTTTTCACCTGTTCATAGCAGCCAATGCTTGAGTTCAAAGGTGTTGCTTTTTATCCCGTATTCAGTATGGTTAGACGAGTTGACAAGAGGTCGTTCGATTCAAATGAAGTGCAAGTATAGTTACTCTGAGTAATGCTGGGCTGTTGGTGTGCCCAATATTGACATGTATCTGCTATCTATCACAAGACGGGCAGTCTTACCATAGACACTATTGCTACAACAAGACTGCCAACATGTTGTTGACCTCCAATCGATACTGCAGACTTTATAAGTAGACCTCATAAACAGACAATGTTGTGAATTAATTCAATTCAAAAATAATGACTTTTCCTGTATACAGCGACAGTCAGAATACAACAATCAAGACGACTCCGAATAAACCCCAAAATTGCTCTTTTCTCATTACTGCATTTATCATCAATAGGTCGAATTTATTATCCCCCCTCATCTCCTCAATTTGCACATCTATTCTTTAGGTCATGCACCCCGGATATTCTCGGAAATTAGAGGCACTTTTTATTTGCCCATTTACTTTGCAGAATCTGGGCCTGAGTTCAACAGCACCGTTTGTCCGTGTATATTATTCCAGACAAGTCGGAGGAAACGGAACTGAATGCACTTTTCAGATCTCTTTTTCAGCAACTAAATCAGATATATAGTCTACATTATCGTTGCTGGATAACTGCGTACCTATTGCTGGTTATCATCTGAAAACAGCTAGCTATTGGTCATAGCCGTTGATAACGTTTAGTGGGAGTTTGGTTCTTTTTTTTCTTTTCTGGTTTTTTGCTTTTTATGACATGTGCAAGATACACGTGTGGCTAAATATGGAGAGTGCTGTCTGTGACTGGTGAGAGCTTTTTGAAATTTGAAAGCAGTTTTGGAAACCTCCAGTCTCCTAGATTGCACTCTTTGTCTCGTTTTTCCTGCAGCTCCAAAACTCGCCAAGTTATTCTCCACTTCTTGGAAACCGTTGAGGAACAGTTTCTTAAATTCTACTTTGCCTAAACTCTCGGGTTCGGAACCCACGGAGATCAGCATCTCGGTGGTTCAACATGGTACCGCACATTCAAAGTCTGACACACGTCGATACACGATAAAAGCCAGGACAAAAGCTGGCTGTTGTTGGTGACGTGGCATCATTACCAGAGCTGCTCACTAGCCATGACGTCATTGCGACTTTTGGTGCCAACACTAGAAAAATACGCTGGCGGCTGTTGTCTGGGGTTGGCATCCGGCCAAGCCATAAAGATTCGAAGCAAGGCCCAAAACGAGAGCTCAACAAAACAGCCATTTTTTCATCCCATAGCAGATCCGAACACAAGCAAGACGTCCGTGGTGTTGTCCACACTCCTGGGACTTCGTAGATTGTCCAAATTCCCCCTTTTTTCCATGTTGAAAGGTCGGAATCGTGACAGCTGAGGCGTCCTTTTTTTTCTTTTTTTAATTTCGGTCGGAAAAATGCGGGGTTGCTGACGGCTGCTGCCATAGTGACACCACACCCTCCGGGGCATACGGCATACGTGTTCTCTTCTTCGGGTCGGACCAATTCCAGCTACTCCACCTTTCTTCCCTCCGGGGTGGATACGAACTCTGAAGGCAGCGACAAAGTCCGAGAAAGTACGTTTGCCGGGCGTATAGCGGCATTAGTCAGGTACACATTCCGACAGCAATAATAGTGCCACATACATGGGCTGATGCTCCACGGCGAGGTGGTGGGAGGTTGGAAAGGCAGGCATCCGAGTGTGCCTGACTCAGCCCCATGCCAGGGCCGTGTCCGTGGCTGCATCGAGACATTGCGTCCTCGGCAGGTGCAAGTGCTAGAAAGAAAGAAAGACAGCGGGATCCGCACGGGTAGATATAGGCCGATGCAGCTGGGGACACAGAACCCGAATGCAGCCAGCTGGGACCTATTCGGACCTATGGGGAGCTCCATAACCACGGCAAACGTGTAACTGCACGGCTCCCTTCGAGTCCCCCCGAAGAGCGGCCACACCCGAGGGCGGCTAATATCGCCAAGCCAGCCTCCAGCCGCACGGGGCTATTCGAGAGACACAGACAGTGGGCCAGTTCAGAGACCACCACAGAGTTGAAGTCATGGGAGGTCGGTTTCCGACTTGGCAGAGAGGGCTTGCAGAGGACTCTTAAGCTTCAACGTCTTTTCGGGGATCATGCCGCGCAAAAAAAAAAAAGAAAGAAAGAAAAAAAGGGCAAATTAGCAAGCTCAGCAGAAGGACCCTCCTCCTCCACCCCCGCCCCCGCACACACACGTATATTTTCTCCCTCTCCAAGTGCTCTCCCCAGACCCCGGTATTTTAGCCGAGCGCCCCGCCGCATAAAAGAAAAAAACTCCCGCAATCCCGTGCGCTCCCCCCCCATAAACCTGCACTTGCCCGCCGCTTCTCTCCCAGAGCTGAAAGTGCCCACATCCACCTCTACCTGCCCGCTCAACTTTACCGTTAAGCTCATTGGGCATAGTAATATCCCGCACCAAAACCAAGATCACCGCCCACATCTCACTCCACACGCACATAAACCCGTACTCGCGCATCTGGACGTCTGCCCTCCTGTCCACCGCCCACACACCATGACTAGCGCCGTCGACAACCAGCCCATGTCCTCGCTGAGCAAGCTGCTCGGTCAGGGCCACAAAGACCAGCAGCAGCATACCCCGACACAAGCGACACACCCGGAGCAACAGCCGCAGCAGCCGCAACCGCCGCAGAACGGTCACACGCCGGGCGCCCACGACATGACCTACTCCGTGTCCCACTCGTCCCAGGAAACGTGCCACTACTCCACCTCAGGCCACTCGGACGAGCACCACTTCCCCGGAAACAACAACAAGGCCCAGTTTTCGCTCGGAGGAGAAGACACCAAAGCACACACGCCGCCGGCCGCGGCGCTGTCCGGAACCCCGCCGCGCAAGGCCAAGGGCGTCCAGCCGGCCATTGCTGGAACCTCGTTCATGCGGGGCATGTCGTCGTCCAAACAGGCGGACATTGAGCCCCGGTTCATTGTCGACACCTCCCGGCTGTCGTTAGGCAGCTCCAGCTCGTCCAACGGCAACCCGTCATCATTCTCCAAGAGCCCTTCATCCCTGTCGCTCTTTTCGCGCTCGCGCAAGGACTCCCAGGCCGACCTCGTGTCTAGCCCCATTACATCTGCAGGTTCATCTGCGTCCCTGTCCACGTCCAACGGCAGCTCCACCTCGGACCTCAAGCGGTTCTTCCAGAAACCCTGGCGCCACTCTAACAATAACCGTCTGCCCTCGGATAACGGCGAAATCTTTGCCGTCACAGACACCACCCCCCACCAGAACCACTCGCCCAGCCAGTCGCCTGTGTCGCAGTCGCCCGTGCTGGGCTTCCAGTCTTCTCACTCGTCGACTCCCAACCTCAAGGCCCTCAACTCAGCCGGACGAGCCCGATCATCTTCGCGATCCTCCATTCCGTCGCTGTCGTCCTCTTCTAAAATCAGATCACTGCATGACGACCGTCGCACATCTCTCACCAAACACTACTCCAAACCCGGAAAGGCTCTGGGAGAGGGTGCTGGTGGCTCTGTTCGTCTTGTGACTCGTAACAAGGATAAACGGGTATTTGCGGTCAAGGAGTTTCGTCGAAAGAACAACTACGAGACCCAGAAGGACTACTCGAAAAAAATCAGCGGCGAGTACTGCATTGGCCTGACTCTTAAGCACCCCAACATAGTCGAGACTGTCGACATTATCTATGAGAACGAGAAAATCTTCCAGATCATGGAGTACTGTGAGTACGACCTATTTGCCATTGTCATGAGTGGAAAGATGACTCGCGAAGAGGTGTACTGTGACTTCAAGCAGATCATGGCTGGCATCCAGTACATGCACGACATGGGCCTGGCCCACCGTGACCTCAAGCTTGACAACTGTGTCATTACTGCTGGAGGAGTCGTCAAGATCATCGATTTTGGCTCTGTGGCGATTTTCAAGTACCCCGAGTCCAACACCATCCATGAGGCATATGGAATTGTTGGTTCAGACCCTTACCTTGCCCCTGAGGTGTGTCAGAACACCAAATATGACCCTCGTCCTGCCGACATTTGGTCTGCTGCCATTGTGTTCTGCTGTATGCTGATGAGAAAGTTCCCTTGGAAGGCCCCTCGGCTCTCTGACTCGTCATTCAAGCTGTTCCTGGAGGATGTGCGACATGAGGAGAAGCTGAGCAAGGTAGCATCCCCCGTTCTCAACCTTCCTCCCAACATCAAGCCTGGATCTGGAGCCGAGAAGCTGTTTGGACGTCTTCCCGAGGAGGTGCGGTTCCTGGTTGGCCAGATGCTGGATGTCAACCCTCTCAAGCGTATTGGTATTACTGATGCTTGGAACGACCCGTGGCTTCAGCGGGTGGACTATTGCACCCACCATACCTCCAAGTTACACCCCCACACTATTGTGGCTGCTGACGAGGCTCACATTGCCATGTTGGAAAAGAAGAACAAGAAGAAGAAGGGGAGCGAGAAAATGTGGTAAGCTACTTTGGAGTGGTGACACCCGTAGACTATCAGAAACACTGTTGGAAGCAGCAGTGTAGGATACAAGGAGGAGGAGCATTACAATTATGTTGTATAGTATTTATCTAATGGAACGATGAGCATGTTTTTGTGTTGGTGAAGATTTTGGTGACACTGTAGTTCAGTATGTCGTCACCGTATCATTTTGTGTGGATAGAATAGGTTGAATATTGCTTGAGAACAGTCGCTCTAGATAGATTGGTAGCGAGTTCATATTCCAATATTACTAGAATCATTTCAGCAGCATTTAGTTTCTGGGTTCTCTTGAGGCCATACAGTGAAGAGAATGATCTTGTACCTCGGAAGAAGTCATATGAATGACCGGTATATAACTATACAACTTGGATGTGATGTTCAGAGTAACATAAAGTCGTATTTGCTTCGATATTATCCTATGACAGAGATTTCCCAAGTGAAAAAAACGGATAGATTTCATATTTATTTGAAGGCTTGGTGAGGCAGATGGAAACAGTTACTGAGAGAACCGTCCAAAAGACTTGGTATTGCTGGTATTACAAAACTGAAAAGTGCATTCTGTTCAGAATCTCGTTCTGAATCTACCGGAGTGGATACTATTTCGCCAATATCTCTGAATATCAGCGTAAAAGGTGATGTTCTTAGTCTGATATGGCTATCTCAAACCAGACACTACTCTAATAGCGATAAGCAAAAGCTGTCTGTCACAATGAGAAACTCCTTAGGCCATAATGAGAACCTTCATAAACTACACTTCCCATCTACTATCCACATTATCCGGATCCACAACAGAATATCTGTAGATACCAAACCTATCTAAACTCGCTACCACCCTCGCATCTCATTCGCATCTTCATTACTATTTACATGTGCAAGTCTGCAATAACTTGCCTGGTGCGACATGATGCTTTCCTGAACTGTCTGTAGAATCAGGAAAAATCACACCTCTCATGATCACTGATTTGTTTTTCTGACCCAGTCAAAAAAAAAACCAATCATGGGATCACCTTGACACCAACACTCAGCGCAGTACCGCACAGACTCTTGCAAATGTTCTCCAGAGGCTGGTCCTTGTGTCGAGAGTCCGTCTTCTTGATCTTGGCCATCTCATAAATATGCTTGAGAGAAATAGTTCCCACGGGCTCGTCTCGGCCAGGCTTGTACTTGGCGGCTCCCTTTTCGGCTCCAGCGGCTCGCAGAAGCATCCATGCGGTCTGGGGAGACTTCAATTCAAAGAAAAACGTTCGGTCGGGCTTGATGGTCAGCACAACGGGAATAGGAATGTTTTCCTGGTAGTGAGCAGTTTTGGCGTTGAACTCCTTGCAGAAATCAATGGCCTTGACACCCTTGGAACCGAGCACGGGACCAACGGGAGGCTGGGGCTTGGCAGCTCCGGCGCCAACAACAATCTTGACAATCGTGTTGGCGATTTGTTGTGTCTTCTTGGGGGGAGCCATTTTTCAATCTGTCGTGATACGCTGCTGCTGTGTGTGAAATTTCAAAATTAAAGTGTGGTGCGCAAGTTTTTTTACCCGGCAGTGAAACCGAAATGTATGATCCCGGAGGAATATTGTCGGGAGACAAAGTGGGATATGTTCCCGAAACTGGCGAGAACCATTTCCCGCAAAATTAATTTACTCATAACCTGTGGTTTTGCACCTCAGATTGTGTGGGTCCAGAGAGGTTTGGATGCACAGAAAAAACGGGAGTGTGGCCGAGTGGTCTAAGGCGCTAGCTTCAGGTGCTAGTCTCGCAAGAGGCGTGAGTTCGAACCTCACCGCTCTCATCTTTTTGCGTCGAGTGGATTGTGTGTGTGTATGTGTGCGTACGGAAGAAGCTCGGTATTTTTTTGAATCAGTGATGTGTGGTTTTTTGTTCATGAGATGGGGTTTCTTTTTGTGCACAACATCATTATTTTTTCAAACAACTACGGTAAACGTAGTAAACAAGGGACTGCAGTTCAGATAATCAAATTCATTTGGAAATCGCATCAATAAACACGAAGTTATGGTCTGTCGTGTGATTTGTAGAATTCGTTTATGAGGGTCACGTGCGCACGGAAAAATAGAAAACCTTAATTTTGAAAACTGCACTTCTCAGAAGTAGAGTCATAAGTGAAGCGCATGAAACAGGGTTGAATAGGGCTGGACTTGGGTGTCTATTAGTCTGCGAATATTGGAGCTAGAGAAGTTGTTGGAGACGGAAGAGAATGGCGTGGCTTTTGCGACCTTTTGAATGATTTCATATTTCAGCTTGCTCTAAAATTCGGCTTTTTTGAAGAAACTGGTTATCGTTGTTGTTGATTGACAGTCAGTCACTGTTGATAGTCGTCTAAACACAACAGCCATGCATAGAGGGGCAAGCTCAACAAGGTGTCTTCATTTCGGCCAATATTGGAGCGATTGGAATTCTGAAACGGGCGTTGAAAACAGACTGCTTTTGTGGCTCAACTGGCGTTTTTCAAACTCGTCCTGCTCCCCTGAACCCCGCTCTACGTTTGTTACCAGTTTCGCTTCCAAACCTCTACTTGATGCTAAAAGTGAATAGACCAAAAAAAAAAAAAAAAAAAAAAAAAAGGACACGAAAAATAGTGCGCATGGAGGTGTTGAAAAAAAAAGAGAGGGGTGGTCAGTCAACAGGATTCCCCTAACACCAATATATAGCTCCAGTGACCCTCCCCCGCACTCCAGCGCGTCTGCAGCCGCCGCCAACAGCCGCATACCCCACACTTTTACTCAGTGACCCCGCATCTACTCAGTGATAGTACTCAGTGACTTGTCTCTACTCAGTGACTACTCAGTGCACACTATACTCAGTGACTCTAGACTCTTGTTTGAAAAAAAGCTTATTTGATAAGTTTGTGCGGTTCGGTGTGATTTTGAAAAGTCTAAATAATCTTGCCGTGTCACATTAATACTTGCCTTCTTCCAGTCCAGGACTACACTTCCTACTTCTCCAGCACACTTTCCAACATGCTTCGAACCACCTCCCGACTCGCCACCCGTGTGGCTCGAGCCCAGACCGTGCGAGGCCTCGCCTCCCAGGCCGATACCGCCATGACCAAGGCCACTCTTTACCAGTCGGACAAGGAGGTTGCCGATATCATCAAGGACGAAACCGACCGACAAATCAGATCCATCACCCTGATTCCCTCGGAAAACTTCACTTCACAGGCGGTCATGAACGCGCTCGGATCCGTCATGCAGAACAAGTACTCGGAGGGCTACCCTGGCGCCCGATACTACGGAGGAAACGAGTTCATCGACAAAGCCGAGTCTTTGTGTCAGAAGCGAGCCCTGGAGGCCTTCAATCTCGACCCCAGCCAGTGGGGAGTCAACGTCCAGCCCCTGTCTGGCGCCCCCGCTAACCTGTACGCCTACTCTGCCGTCATGGAGGCCGGTGACCGGCTCATGGGTCTCGATCTCCCCCACGGAGGCCATCTGTCCCACGGATACCAGATCCCCTCCAAGAAGATCTCCTACATCTCCAAGTACTTCACCACCATGCCCTACCGCCTGGACGAGTCCACCGGCCTCATTGACTACGACACTCTCGAGAAGAACGCCATTCTGTTCCGACCCAAGGTCATTGTCGCTGGTGCCTCTGCTTACTCTCGACTGATTGACTACAAGCGAATGCGAGAGATCTGCGACAAGGTCGGCGCCTACCTGCTCTCGGACATGGCCCACATCTCCGGTATGGTCTCTGCTGGCGTCATTGCCTCTCCCTTTGAGTACTCGGACATGGTCACCACCACCACCCACAAGTCGCTGCGAGGACCCCGAGGTGCCATGATCTTCTTCCGAAAGGGCATCCGATCCGTCACCAAGAAGGGCAAGGAGATCCCCTACGATCTCGAGGAGAAGATCAACTTCTCCGTCTTCCCCGGTCACCAGGGAGGACCCCACAACCACACAATCACTGCCCTGGCTGTTGCTCTTGGCCAGGCCAACACCCCTGAGTTCAAGCAGTACCAGAAGGACGTTGTTTCCAACGCTGCTGTCTTTGCCGACGCTCTGATTGACTCTGGATTCTCTCTTGTTTCCGGCGGAACCGACACCCATCTGATTCTCATTGATCTCAAGCCCCAGGGAATTGATGGTGCTCGAACCGAGATGGTTCTTGACGGCATGAACATTGCTGCTAACAAGAACACTGTCCCCGGTGACAAGTCTGCTCTTGTTCCCGGAGGTGTGCGAATCGGAACTCCTGCCATGACCACTCGAGGTTTCGGCGCCGAGGAGTTCAAGGAGGTCGCTGGTCTGGTCAAGAAGTCCGTCGATATCGCCAAGCGACTCAAGGAGACTGCTGCCAAGGAGGGCTCCAAGAAGATTGCCGAGTTCCGACCCTTTGTTGATGCTGATGCCGAGGTCAAGGAGCTTCGAAAGAAGGTCGAGGACTGGGCTGAGAAGTACCCCTTCCCCATTGACCCTGCTGGATACAAGTAATCGCAGTGCTGGTCAAAAGAGAAACGACGTAATGTTATATAGTTAAGAAGATGGATATGAATTTATGAGTATGGTTCCTGGAAGTGTATGGAAAGTCAGTGGAATGACAGTTTCGAAAAGTGCGATTGCTAAGATGTTACTTATGGAATTTTATGAGATACTACTTCCCTTTGATTCAACTATTCGACATCTGCAACGGGCCAATCACAATACCCCTCAGGTCCAGGAGTATAGAACGTAGCTCGATCATAAGGAGTCAACTTCTTTCCTGTTTTCATTCGATCAACCAAATCTGGGTTGGAAGAGAAGTTTCGGCCAATTGCGATCAATGTTTTATCGTTTTTGGCTGCTTCTTCAATGGCTCCCTCAGTGGTATATCCACCAGCTCTGATGAGGGGACCTTTCCAGATATCGGTAATCCAGTCGTTACTTTTCCATTCAGGCAGAACAGAAAGGTCTGTATGGCCATCAGTCCGGCCCTCAATCACATGGACATATGCCAGGTTGGGAAATCGGTCCTGGAGCTGTCTGATGACATACTCAAACTGAGGTTTGGACAGCTTTTCGTCCACAGCCATTCCTCCAAATTCGGTCCAAGGAGAAAGTCTGATTCCGACCTTTGAGGCTCCCACGGCCTCGCAAACTGCCTCCACAATCTCCAGCGTGAATCTCGCTCGGTTCTCAACACTACCACCGTATTTGTCTGTTCGCTGGTTGGTGTTCCATCGCAAAAACTGGTCAGGAAGATATCCGTTTGCAGAGTGGATTTCCACGCCATCTGCCTCGGCCTCAATTGAGTTCTTGGCAGCCTGGGCGTACCACTTCACTCGCTCCTCAACTTCCAAAGTGGTTAGGGATCTCACGGGTTTTCCATCTTCAGAAACGTCAGAAGCAGATACCCTGTCATGGCCCAGTCCAGTAATGGTATCGTAGTCGGCCTGACGTCCCAAATCCCACAATTGGATGTAGAGGAAGCCTTGGGCCGCGTGTACGGCTTCGGACACCTTTCTCCATCCCTCAATTTGCAGTTTGGACCAGATTCCAGGCAGAGCTGGATGGTTGAAGTAGCCTCCAGAAATCTCGGAAATCATTGTAGCTTCGGAAATAAGCAGAGTTCCGGGAGAATGGGCCCGCTGGGCGTAGTAAGAGACCTGGTTCTGTGTCGGAACCGTGTCAATGTTTCTGAATCGAGTCAGAGGAGCAAAAACTACCCTGTTGAGTAGTTCACAGTCTCCCACTTTGATTGGAGTGAACAGCATCTTTGTTTATCGTTGTTTTGGGCAGAGATTTTTGCAACAAAACTAATGTAGTGATGCTGAGAAAGAGAAGCGGAAGCCATTGTAGCGTCTAAGCTGCTGTTGCAAGTTTCGTAATGTGGCTTGGGTTGTGGTATTAGAAGCAAATATCGTACCTCTTGTATGTAGCTTAGTGATTAGGTTTAGAGTGAGCTGAAGCGAGGTGGTTGTAAAGTGGTCAATAGTTGGTTGATTGAGACTATTAAAGTGGTAACGGTCTTGATAAAGTCCACTCACTGCTAATATCCTTTCAAATCTTTGTTTTGGACCATTATTTGACCATTTACATGCCTCTCAAACTAGACATCAAAAAGTTATAGTTAACACCGTTGGGATGATGATTAGTGCGAAACTGAGAAAGACACTAGCTTGGAAACTAGTGAGAAGAAACACGTGTGCTTTAGTGGGACTTTGGAATGAGTCTGTGGACGTGTTTCTGATTCTTTTTGGCTGTCGGACTTGGTTATTCAGCTATGGTTCGGTTGAAAAGTGTCACATTTACTGTTGCTGAAGCTGCATCTGTCTGTCTGTATCCTCTTGCATGTTTGACGCTTTATAGATGTCCTCCGAAAAGAGTCCACATAACTGTACTTTGGAACATTCTGGAAGGGATGAGAATTTTGGAATTGATTTGTTAGTGTATCAGAAGTTGTTTATGAGTTTGGAATGCATTTGAATGTCGTACTTGAGGTGTTTGGATGGAGTGATTGAACAGTTGAGAGTGTCTTTCAATATACCTTGACTGGTAATTTTACTTTGAAATCAAGCGTCAAGAGAATTGATTCTGAGAACATCAGTTGAAAATGAATTCTTTGTAAAATGATGTTTTCGGCAGATGACAGGGTGGGAGTGTTATGTTACTGCCGCAGAATGAATCTATCAAAATAACTCCTCTTTAACTTACCAAATCAATCTTTTACCCTGATAATTGAGGTGGTCATGGTAGATGTAGTTTTCTCTAGGAATGAAACTTCAAGTCAAATCTCTCCATACAACCGACTTTATGACCAATTGAATCACGAAGTCCGGATCATCCTATCCCTCTCTTTGTCTCCATGACTAAACACCCCCCTTTCTTAAGATTTAACCGCCAAAAACACACCACTAGCCGGTTTAACCGCCGACTGAAATCAGCAGAAAAAAATACAATATAAAACAAACTGTTGGCGGCATGGATCTCCTCATTGGGACCTCATCTCTCATGTATAGCTGCAGGTCAGAGTGGGGGGTATAAGAGTCAGCAAACCCCCCAAACTGATCCAAACCACAAACACAACAAGTACCGAAAGAGTCGCTGAAGCCACGCGATCTCGTTGGTCTTTCTTTTAGACCCATTGCTCCAAAACTGAGCGAGTTATTTCCTTCTTTGGCATGCATACAATCAGCCCTCAACTCTATCAGTATGCAGCTGCAACTCTCCCATCTACACTCAATGACGCCATCCAACAACTTATAACTGCACCCAAAACCCCCAGTTTTCGCTTCTCAACATGAACATTCGATCTGTGGCTATTATTGGCGGCGGACCGTCGGCTCCAGCGTGCATCAAGGCGCTAAAGGCCGAAAACCACTTCACTCTGATCAAGGCCTACGAACAGCAACCTGCCAACGGAGGAGTCTGGAACTACAATGGTTTTACCAGACCGACGCCTTACATTCCCTCTGTGTCGGCCACCCCCTCGGAGCCCCAGGAATTCAACGCAAACGGCACTGCCAAGTACTACAATCCAATGTACAGAGACCTGTCCACCAACCTGCCGCACATGCTCATGGCATACAACCACACTCCTTTTCCCGAGAACACAGAACTGTTTCCCGATCGAGAAGTGGTGCGCAAATACGTGGAGGGCTACTGCGAGGACGTGCGTGACCACTTTGTGTACGACACTCAGGTGACCGGACTGACCAAGCAGGGCGACAAGTGGGTGGTTGAAAGCAGCACCAAGGGCAAACCCAACAGCAAGGAGACCTTTGACTCGGTCATTCTGTGTACTGGTCACTACAACCACCCCTACGTTCCCAACGTGCCAGGTATTGCCGAATACGCCAAAACGCACAATCTTCTGCATGCCAAGTACTACGACCATCCCGAAACTTATGAAAACAAGACGGTCCTGGTCGTGGGAAACTCGTCTTCAGGTGTAGACTTGGCCAACCAGATTGCCGAAAAGGCCAAGACCGTCTACGTCTCTGCGAGATCCAAATCCAAGGCTCCTCAGGCCCCTCATCCCAGCCTTAAGAATGTTGGTTTGGTCACCAAGTACGAAGATGGTAAGATTTACGCTCAACATGCTCCAGGAGACGATTCTGGAGCTTCAGACGACTCTGAGATTGTTCTCACCGACATTGACTCCGTCATTTACTGCACTGGATATCTCTATTCGTTTCCATATCTCAAGTCCTACTCTGATGGAAAGCCCACCGATCTCATGTCTGATGGAGTGAGGATGCACAACTTGTACCGCCAGCTCTTCTACATCAACGATCCCACTATTTCGTTCATCTGCATGCCCAAGAACGTGGTTCCATTTCCTCTGGCTGAGACTCAGGGAGCCACCATTGCTCGAGTGTGGTCAGGACGACTCCCTCTACCTTCTGTGGAAGATCAAAAGGAGTCTCTTAGGAAGGAGGAAGAGCTGCGGGGCACAGGTTCCGCCCACCACACCCTGCAGCATCCTCGTGATGCAGAGTATCAGACTGACCTGACTGAGTGGTTGAAGACTTGCAAGAATCCGACCGAAGGTTTCTTTGGAGTTGAATGGGACGAAGAGAGATACCACTGGCGACGGGACGTTAAGAAGAGACATTAGATGGCAGTTTCGTATAGATTATTAGATGCATGTGCTGTTTGGTTGGTGTGTTGGGATCTATACATTACGTAGTATGAAGACTTGTCAGAGAGATAACTAATGACGGCTACGTGATACTGTAAACGATCGATAGCTCTAAACTGTGATTCTGAGTTGATTGGTGAAACTCTTGGCTCTTGCTCTGCTACAAGATTGTCGTTAGAGATGTGGTAGGTAACAGATTAAGTGAGAAACGGTGACTAAAGTGTTTACAAAAGAAACAAAAGACATTGACGATATTCAGACCGGCTCACGTGACTTGTTTGTTCCGACATTAGCTCCATTATCTGTCTCAGTTCAGTTGCGGCCATATCCTGGTGAAAATACGGCTTCCCGTCCGATCAGCCATAGTCAAGCACCAGAGAGCCTAGTTAGTATTGTAGTGGGAGACCATACGAGAATCCTAGGTGCTGCAATTCTTTTTGTTTGTTTTTGTTTGTTCTTGTTTGTTTTTGTTAGAAATGTCTGTTCTTGTGAGTTCTTTTTGTTGTTCATCTCCTGTATGTTGTTCAACTATGACATCTAGTGTGGTTCAAGTCTTGAGATCTAAACATGTTATTTGATGCTAAATTCTCCTGAAAACCCCACTACATTTGACCAAAGGATATGGCTCTTTATTCTATTAGTATACATTATTTGTGGACTTGTCAGTGCCTGATTTCCTTCTCCATCTATTCAGTTCCTTACCAGCCTCAGACTGCTCTTTCTTCAACGCCAGAGAAATATCAATAAACATCAAAACCAGCTCATGTTGACTCAAATCATGTAGTCGGTCTTGTGCTTTGGGTGATTCGTGCAAATATTCCAACTGCTCTCTGATCTTGTTTGCCATGAAAACTCGAACAGTATCGTTTTTGGCCTCGTTGGCTTGTTTCCAAGCAAACAGCGACTGTTCAACTGTCAAAGGACCCCTTTTGATTCTTTCAATGCTTTTCAAAAGCAGATCTGGAACGTCATATAGCTGAGCCATTGTGAGTAGACCCGTTGCCTGGTTGATTGTGAGTTCCTGGTTCTCTTCATAGAGATGCGAAATCATGGCTTCTACCCAGGACATGGGATATGGGATTTTCAATGTTTCCGTATTAATTTCTGCCATGTTTATTTTCATCATGGTTTTAAAAAACGGCCATACTCCCCTCAGCACCACTGTTTGTACAGGAATTGTCTCGCCATGTTCACATTCAATCGCGAAATCGTGAGGGCCGTTTTTTCGAATACGCGATAAAGCAGAGTTGTGATCCATCTGAGGCGTGGCAGATGTAAGAAGAGAACACATTACTGGGGACTCGTCCAGACTCTGTTCGTCAAGTAGCTTGCACGACTTCCACCAGTCTGCTGTGACTATGACAGTAGGAACTCCAAGCTCGTGAAGTAACGCAAGTTTACCAATATCGGTAGTGAACAGGCCAGTAACAGATCTGTTTGGTCTTGCAAACGTGGAATTGAAGGTGCCTTCACTGCCACAAAACAGTATGCGGTATTCAAATGGAACGATTCTGGTTGTTTCCAAATTGGAGATGTTGGTGGATGTTAATGTGACGTAGAAAGTGCCCTTTCCAGGTAAAGTAAACGAGGTTTGGCAATCTAGCAAGACCTGGTACAGCGAGTTTTGGTCACTTTCTTTTTGTGTCACTTCACTGAGACTGCAATCGTCAATCTGGGTATCTGGAGGGGTATTCAAGGGTGGTACAGTAGTGCTGAAGTTGATGGAAATGTTGGCTTCATACATGTTGAGGCGTTGCAGAGTTGGAAGTGACCAAATTGAGAGAATTCGGAATTGAATGGGCACACTAATGAGAAATGAATAAGATGATGAGATTGAATAATTAATGTTGAAAATTTATATCCACTTTATTGATCTCATAATAATGTATGTCACCCCACAATGTTGTGCATGAAGAGCTACTGATAGCCATATGAGATCAAAACACTTTCAGACAAACACTGGTGGTAATGAAACAGGAAAAGATGTTTAGAAACAGAATCAACAAATTTTTATGTCTGATTCAGAAAAATCTACATCTTCTCCGGTCCCTCCTTGTTCTAATTCACTTTTACTAACTCTTATCTCAGGGGTATAGATGAACCTAATATCAAAACAATATTAAATCTCGTCGGAGAGTCAACGGTGTCTAGATGAGAATAACTTTAGGATGTGATTAGTTGAGTTGTTGTATTATTGTCATTTAGTTCATCTTTTGTATCATTGATTTATGAGACTGTGTCATTGCTCTCTAAACAGTACAACTAGAAACTGCTTTTGAAGATGGCTTTTAGGTTAGAAAAAAAAAAAAAAAAAACCGATAAAAGACAACTGTCCAATGTAAAAAGCACAATACAACACTCGTTATTCCCATCTCTACTACAGAGTACCCTGTACACATCCCTGAGGTTGTCTTTCTAGAAATTGAGTGGATCCCAAAATGTCTGTTAAACTTCTACTTGCTGCATATATCATCTCCACTCTTATGTACTTTACGCGCCTATCATGCTGTTTTCCAAATGGCATCTTTATCGAAAGAGAGATACAAAGCAGTGACATGGGTCATGACACTGAATGGAGCTATCTGAACAGCCTAGCGTCTTTGAATTTCAAATCTGACGTCAAATGGATGGGTTAGAACGACTACTGGCACACGTTCAGTTGCCTCAAATCACACCTTTTGATTTAGGTTGGATATCCATCGACAATCAACCGAAAAAACAAGTGAGACAATTGATAGCCTTGTCTTCACATCAGCTATCGTCGACCAGACCGAGTTCAACCGCCGAAAGCTCGCTGAAACGTTGCCATAAACTGATTCGCGTTTGTGTCAACCCAGTTAGAGAGCAATAGCCCCACCTGCTGCCGCCTCACATATTTCGATGCAGGGAAGTTGATGCCTTCTTTGACTGCAACAGCTTGGCTCCAGAACCTTGTTTCCCTGGTCGTCAAAAAGCGATATATGTACAAGTCTGGAGACGTTTTGGGGGGTCTACACCTCCGCTTTTACCACCGCTGATGAACAAACTACCGACCGAAGTGTTGCTGAAAATCTTCAGGCACTCGGATGGACCCTCGGGAAAGGCTCTGGGTCACACCAGCAGTAACTTGCACCAGGTGTGGCTGCGATTCTACGAAGATCTGGCCGAGAAAAGTGTCCTGGAAAGATCTCCCTGGGCTGAGCTAGGAGATACCCACGATGTCAATGCGAAAACATCCTGGTACGATCTGGAGAAAGAACTGCAACAGCTGAGCGAAATGTGTGTGCAGCAGCGTAAACCTGAGAAACTGGCAGCTGTAATCGACACCTTTGGGATCCACAACTCTCAGGAGATTACCAACAGCCTGCCAGACGACTTTTCGGGGAAAAAACACATTCGTCTGTGCTATGAAGACAAGAGATGGGTGCGTCAACAGACCATCAGTCTCAATCTGGCTACCTTAAAGACCCGGGCATGTCCTAAAGACGAGGCAAAGCAGCTTTACAATGAGTCGGACTCGAAAATCAAAGCTGAGATAGGAGATTTCATCGAGAGCTTTGTCAAACAGTACCAGGATCCCAGCCACATGGCAACCATCGATATGGGCTCCCAGGTGCTGGTGTACAAACAGGACTGGTGGGGAAGACCCATAAAGGCGGCTCTTCTGCCTAGGAAAAAGGACGGTTCAATCGACACCCACAACCCATTGGTCTTTTACTTGAGAGACAAGATTGATGACGCCGCAATCATCAACAATGCCACCCTGATCAAAACCCAGGACCATATTCTGTGTATCAACCTGCGTAAACGAAAAATCTACATTGCAGAGGCTCGAGTCCATGGAGAGAAGTTCAGTCTACACTCTTACAACGGAAAGCTGGCAATTCTGTCAGATCTGGAATGGGGATATCTTTTCTGGGACCTCACAATTGCCAAAAGTACCGCCATATCCGACATCTGGTGTGATGCTAGAGGAATACCTGTTGGAACCAACGCTGCATTGGCAAAAGATCCAAAATCAGAATGCACTTTCTTTGAAGGAGGAAGTTTGCAACTAAACACATCAGTTCACCATGGTGTAGATAAGGTCATTGGATTCTCAGATGGACACATGATTTATTTGGACAAGTACATGAGAGCACATCACCCCGAGACCAACCACTGGAGCGAATTCTACCATGATAAGAAGGAAAATCTTGTTCAGTTTACTTTTATGGACGTTTATCACGGTAAAATCAGATGTTTTTACCTCACTAAGAGCCGATACCACGATCTGGAACAGCAGGGACAAGCCCAATTCGATCAAGGACTTTACCCAAGTGAATGGGTGTTTCAAGGACAATAAATCAAGCATATAAGTTTACAATCTACACACACACTCAAATCTTACATTTTCATTACAATTATGGCTTTTATAGTCCTAGTTCTGCCTAGAATGCAGTCTAACATATAGCACGAAACGTGGGCTTACATGCCAAGTGCCTTGCCCATGCTACCGACATCTCCCTCCTGAGCAAGAATCTCGAAATAGTTGTTCATGCTGGTAACAGCGATAATCATGGGAGCAGCAGAGCCGCCAAGACCGCCGAGAATATCCGAAACAGCCACAATCAGACCAATCACGGCACCGCCGACAGCGGCAGCAACGGGAATGACCTTGGACAGCTCCTTGGGAGCAGAGTGAGACCGCTGGCCCACAATGACAATGGACTGGGCCTGGAACTGCTTGGCAATGTCTCGGGGAGCAGAGCCGGAGATTTCAGCCCAGTACTTGGCGAAAACGGTGCATCCAACCACAGTGTAGGCGGTGTAGAGAGCCATCTTGATGATATCAAGGCCAAAGGAGTTGGGAGAAATGTAGTAGGCAATGCCGCCGGTGGGGTTGTAGCCAAGAGTGGTCATCTTCCACACACCAAGGGCCTGGACAAGCAGGTTGTCGGGGAACTGCACGTACAGAGACTGCGAGTAGATGAGAACGTTCTGGGAGAAGGCAGAAAGCAGGAAGAGAGGCATGGCACCGGTGTAGAGCAGCTTGACGGGGAATGCGGTGGCCAGAGATCGCACTCGCGAGCTCTTGATGGGGATGTCGACTCGGAAAGAGTTGAGGTACACCATTCCGCAGAAGGTGATGACGGCAAGGTAGATCTGGGCCAGGTTGGGCAGGTTCTGTCGGAAGAAGGTGTTGGTGATGATGTATCGGTAAGAGCCGCCGGTAAGGCCGTTCTTGTAGAGACCAAACAGCAGAGCGGGGATGGCACCGACAAACTCGTGGCCAGCCTTGACGAAAGAAAGAGCGTTCCACATGAAAGCCTGAGACACGGACAGGGTAGTGAAGAGACCAGATCCAGAGCCAAAAGAGTAGCCCTTCTCAACAATCTCAGCCAGCAGGATGAGAATGAGGCCGGCAGTGACCAGCTGGCCAACAATCAGCAGAGCAGCGCCCATGCCAATGTCGCTGACCTTACCCAGAGACTCGGAGAAGAAGACGAGGAAGACGGAATGGACAATGGTGATGAGCAGAGCAAGCAGCTTCTGGCCGGACTGGAAGAGCTCTCGGTCGGTTCGAAGGTCGTAGTTGACGTTGAGGGCCTGGGCACCGCCGAGAATCTGGAAGATGAGACCGGATGTGACGATGGGACCGACACCGAGCTCCATCAGGGTTCCGTGGCTACTGGCAGCGATGGACCGGGTGAAGGCAAAGGGATCGTTGGTAGCCACCTGGGCTCCGTACAGGGGGATTCCTGCCATGGAGAAGAAGGTGACTGCCACTCCGACGGTGTATGCGATTTTGTCGTAGAATGCGAGCTGTGTTAGTGTGTGCTTGTGGCGTTTGTGTGCTAGAGGGGCTGGTCATAGGAGAGAGCACCATGCGGAGAAGCATCAGGGTATCCATGGCGCCTTGAGTGAAACAAAGGCAGCGTGTTGTCGCTGACACTAAGAATGGCCATGACACTGGTTGTGTAACCATCGCAGATCGCACAACTGACGAGTGACACTGGGGCTGTGACCCTTGAGATGGTTGCCCTGGGAACTGCGTCCATTCAATCGGTTCTTGTCGACTTTGTGTCACTTCTTCCAGCACGATCAGCTTCTTCGGCTGATCAACCCCACACGATCCGGATCAACGCAATACTCACCTTTCTTGGGGGCACAATAATCTCGGGCAGCACGGCCTGAAAAGGCTTTACCAAATCTAGCATACGAACTGGGTTAGTCTTGTCATGGCGCCTCGAATCGATCGCTAAAACAACAGTCTGGGTGACGATGGTGGCCGTTGGGGGTCTCCGCTGAACTGGAACACAAAAGCGCCAAACAAGCCCGGGCAATCGCCACCGGACACGCCGCGCCCCCATTCGTCCATCCCGCCATCGTCAATCCCGCTTTTGTGTTCGACACTCACGTCCACTCATTTCGTTAAATCGGTTGTCGTGGAATAAGATGTTCGGGACTTTTCCAACAGACACACTTGCAACTGTGATTTAAACCTAGTTGGGTGCTGGCTGGGTCTAAACCCCATAAGGGAACACACAACACGTAATTACTGCCGTGTGAGTTGTATGTGAGGGGCTGGGGGTTGGGGATTAGGGTATGGCATGGGTCTTGTGACGGGGAATGTCAACGTTTGCAAGCCATGTCTCCAGCATATTACCTGTCTTACTTCCGAAAAAGACCGTTTTTTTATTTCGTTTTAATTACTTCTCCTCATAGCCTTACTCTCCCGTTTTCATTCGCACCCCTCGTATTTAGCCTACAACAGTGAAAAACTCTAAATCACAGCCATAATCAAAGTTTGAGCCGTGGCATGTCACAACGAATAACAGGTGTTTGCATCTCGGGAAGACAGTTCTAAAGCATACAGAGTCAATATACGGTTTGTAGCTACAATCTTCCAGCTTTTCATATTTTCTGGTCACGTGACATACACAGGTTACGAGCCCTGTCCCCCCACCTGCATATGCACGATAATTTATCCAAACTCAACTGAGACCAGCACCCAGCCCAACTTCTCCACCCGATACAAAACCATGGCCGACTCGTCAATTAGCTACGACGACGCAATCAGCTACTGGAGCTCTGTTCCCGCCACCAACGACGGCGTTCTGGGCGGTTACGGCAACTCCTCGGTCCCTAGAGCCGACGTTGTGGGCTCTATTACGTTTCTCCGAAGACTCAAAAGTCGCATGCAAGTGGCTGAAGGAGCCTCAAAGACAGCCGTGGACGTTGGCGCAGGCATCGGACGGGTCACAAAGGACATGTTGTCGCAAGTAGCTGACAAAGTTGATCTTGTGGAGCCTGTCAAGTCGTTTGTAGACCAGGCTAAGGAGGATTTGAGCCCTTTGGCGGAACAGGGGAAAATCGGCGAGTTTTACGAAATTGGAGCGCAGGACTTTATTCCCGAGTCTGAAAAGTACTGGCTCATCTGGAACCAGTGGTGTTTGGGCCATCTGAACGATGAGAATCTGGTGCTCTATCTCAAGCGGTGCATTCTGGGTCTGCAGCCTGGAGGAACCATTTGTGTCAAGGAAAACAACGCTCCCATGCAGGATGAGTTTGATGAGACCGATTCAAGCGTCACCCGGACTGACGCCAAGTTCAGGGCGATTTTTGAAAAGGCTGGTCTTCAGCTGATTCTCACCGAGGTTCAGAAGGGTCTTCCCAAGGAGCTGTTTGTGGTGAGAATGTATGCTCTCAAGCCCAAGGAGTGATGGGGGGCGGTTATTTATGTTGCTATCCATTTTTGGAGCTGAATGCTTGGATAGCTGTTAGTTTGGGAGAGTGTATGGAGTATCAGTGGAGGACATGCTTTATATAGACGATGGACATTCAGACTTTGAGATTTGAGAGTGTATGGGGAGATGCAGTGAGTTTGTACTATTGTTAGTTGTCATACAACTGTGATACTTGAAATCTGGTGGTTGAATTTGTAGTCAATTGATCTCCCAATAACTTACACTGTAGGTACAGCTTTGCAGTATGTCTTGTAATTTGATATTGAGTCCATTTTTGTGGGGTCAATTGTCAATTGTGGAGTAATTGGATAATTGAAAGCATTGGTATACTTGTAATCGCATGCTAAGAGTGATAGTGTCGTTTTGAGAGTGGTTGCTTTTTGGTTATATTCCATATTGTGACAATTAAAGGTATTGAGTGGGTTCTATGTGCGGTTGATTTAAGCAACAGAATCGAATGTGAAGAAAAATTGGACTTCAGGTATCTGTATTTAAGCAAAACTTGATTAGTAAACAGAACAATATACACACCCCAGTCCACTTTTTATATAATTTACTTACAAACTGATCGGAATATAGACAATTTACTTTTCCACTTTTTTTAGTCAAACGCCAAAATATCAGATCAAGGTTAATTCGAGAAAAGATGCAGACCATAAACTGGACGAATGAAGAAGCTACAGTGGTTATACAAAAAAGATTATTGCTCGCAGACCTGTATCATACATGTTGGCGGTGTTTCATTCACTTTGTGCTGCGAAAAACCCCACGTTTTAGTCTCCAATTGCTATTGAACTCATGCTTCCTCCTCATAATCATACCTCAACAAAAGAGAGCCAGGAACGCTTCTTTGGTGCGCCAACTAGTTTCAAATGCTCATTTGGTGCACGAGAACTCAATGAACAAGTTGGTATAGCGTTGAGCTGTATATTGCTTCAGTATAATGTATCATTACTGAATGGGTGTTGAATGAGTATTTTTGAGTATCAAAGACCATATTGAATGAGTTGCTTAAAGCTACTCTTAAAAAGAACCATACTAATCACTGCAACTATACACTTCACGAACTGGTAAAAAGCCACCAACACAATCTACAATTTACCCATACAAACTGCTTTTCTTTTATCATGTCTTGTCTATATACGTTGGTGCAGTGCAGTGCGGTGCAAGGCTGTAGCAAATCATACAAAAGAACTGGGGTTAGAATATGCTGAAGAAAAAAGAAGGGTGACTTCCTTGAGGAATCAGATAGGAGCGAAAGACGTGCTAAGATTACATCTTCATTGGTTATCAGATGAACTATGCAAGATACTTAATCATCATTTGCTCTGGAAAGAGCAAATACTATCGTTGTTGTTTGTACTCACTGTTTTGGCTGTTGTATGTGAAAAAAAAAAACCCCGCTGAAGATTTCAAATATATAGACTTTGGGGTTCCCAGGAGGGTAACTTCCAGTGTCGAGGCTAGCCCTAGTCACGTGCAGTATGCATATTTGATGCACGAACAAAAGCGCGTCAAAGTCCCATCTAGCTGGCCAGGGTCCTTTTTAGGAGAGCAGACTTCCATAAGTTGACGAAAAGCAACGCTATCGGTAAACGACACGTGTCATCATAATCTGCAAACTCAGGGCATTTCAGATCGGCCACTCGACCCGTTTTACCAGCATCAAAACCTCGCATTGCTAACACCCCTTTTCCGAACTCTCTGTATCTCATTCACTTCATACTGTCACTGAATTCCGCTTTTAACGGCAAAAAACCACAATGAGCAAGAGCAAGAAAAAGAACGACAAGGGAATGCCCCAGCTTTCCAACACGTCAATCTTTGGAAAGCCTGCTCCCAAAGGAGACGTCTGGTCCAAGCTAGGCAAGTCCACGGAGAAGGTGAAACAGGAGCAAAAGAGCCGAAAGGAGCTCATCAAGAAGGTGACGGAAAAGACCAAACGCTCCTACCGTAACGAATCCGACTCTGACGATTCCGATTTGTTTCCAGAACCGTCGACGCAGAAAAAAATGAAGAAAGAAGAGGTCGCAAAGGCCCAACCCCCCAAACAACGTAAGATTCTTGGCGGAGGAAAGGCCTTTGGACGTCCTTCGTCGACTTCCACGCAGACAAGAATCCAGGTTGGCTCTGCGGTCACAAAAGGAGAGAAGCTGGCGGAAAAACCCGAGTCTCTGAAACTCGTCAAACCCGTCCGAAAACGCAAGCCCAAAGATCCTGGAATCAACAGGGAAACACGCCCAGACCTGTTCTGGTCCGACTCCTCGTCGGACGACTCGGATGGCGAGCACAACAAGACCAACGACCGCATTCTGGAGTCGATAGGACGAGTCATGGAGGAACAGGACGCGCTCATGGAGAGAGATGAGGCAGTGCAGAGGGAAAGACAGATCAAGCGACAGGAAGCTAGCACTCTGCGAATGGAGGAGGAGCTCAGAAGCGGCCCATCGGTTGTGGGAGCACCAAAGTCGTCGTACGAGTCTGAAGATGACGGATTGAACGATATTGAATTTGAGAAAACTGGACCAAAGGACAGATTCACCCTGAATCTCAAGTCGAAAAAAGTACAGCGCCAGGTGCGAGAGTATGCGAAGAAGCAAAAGTGGCCCAAGGTCAGCAAAGAAATGATTGCTCTGCGGCTGGAGGCTCGGTACCCGGAAATCTTTGCCGATTACATTCTACCTACACTCGACAAGCGCTACGAGTCAGTCTACTTTGAAGACATATTGAAAGTACTGCAAAAACGCCAGGAAGACATGCAGGTTCTGATGCATCTGGGATCTCGACAATACACCACGGGCTACTACAGTGACATGCTTACGGAGGGCATTAACGACTACATGGAGAAGAGCGGCCTCAACAAGAAGATTGAAGAGGCCATCACATCAAACAAAGAGCTGTCGTGGCTGCCGCCTGGATCCATTTTCAGTCTGAAAATCGCAATCTGTGTTCCAGAAACAGCCATCAGACTCATGATGGAGGACCTGGATGTGACCTACGAGGAAGCAGACAACATTCGAGCCCAGTCTGCCGAGTGGGGTAAGCTGGTTGATATGGATTCGGGAGCTGCTATATATTTATAACACCTGCATACGTAAAGTAGCAATGTATGAGAAGCTGTCAGTGTGGAGTGGTCTGAGGTTGAACTATGTGTAGTAGAATCTGGAATAAAATCCTCTTCATCTGAAGAGTGCCAAGATCATATTCTGCTCATGATGGCTTTGCTCTTGTTTCTCTTTGAATATCTCAACGTGACTTTCAGTCTCTTTATGAAGACAACGTTATGGCTACTTATTCTTGAACAGTCATGTCAGCCATTCTCATTTCTGAAACAATATACACTTGACATCAATTCAGAAAAGAGCAATTATTTCAGAGATTCATTCAAACCGCAATTGAGACTGCAAATCTTTGTAAACAAGTAGACACTTTCTGTGAAAGTGTTGAGACAACTGTTGATATCATCGGTTTTTCGTAAACCAACTTTCTTGCTTCAAAATGAATGATGTCGACAGGAATAATCGCTCCAAAACCAATCCATGATCATCAGAAGTTCGCAAAGATACTACTTTGCCGTTCTACACCTCCGTATCATTCATTTGCCAAAACTCATCTACTGTACCTAAGTTTCAAGTTCAGCTGAACGGATAGTAGGAGGTTAGTGGGAGTGTTGTAACAAACTAACCAACTCCTAGCAGTGAGAGTAAGACCCACTACCTTACCCGCTCCAATCAAACACCCACCCTTATCCATAGAGGTCGTATAAATTATATATATATACAAAATTAGTCATGCGTACAAATTAGTCAAATGCGTGTGTGCCAGACAGCCTGAGGTTCCCACAGCTGCAGCAGCGATTCCCCACAGTGTGTAATCACGTGAGAATACCGGCATCCTGAAGGGCATTCTGCAAAATCGTCTCCTTAATGGCTGCGAACACCAGTCGAATATTGGACGTGTCCGTGGCCTGGGTGAGGTGAGGATAGATGTTGAGCTGCGCTCTGTTTTTCTGTGTGAATCGCCACAAGATGTACTTGGCGCCCTTGTTGATGTCGTTGCCGCCCTTGTAGTCTGGGAACTGGTCCTCGAGGGGACTGTGAGGCAGCTTCTCCGTGAAGACATCAATCTTGTTGAGAAACAGCACAACCGACGTTCGCACGAACCACCGCGAGTTGATGATGGAATCAAACAGAATCAGCGACTCGTTCATGCGGTTCTGCTGCTTTTCCTCCAGCAGCACCTGGTCGTACTCCGATAGTGCCACGCAGAAAATGATGAGTGTCACGTTCTCGAAGCAATGGATCCACTTTTTTCGCTCCGACCGCTGTCCTCCCACGTCGTACATGTGAATCAGATGCGAGCCCAGCCGGAATTTTGTCTCATAGATACCTGTCGTCTTGATTCGCGCCCGCAGAATGTCGTCCTGCGTGGGCACGTAGTCTGGCCGTCCAAAACGCTCCAGGTTGTGGAAAAAGTACGGGCCCGAGTCCATGAGGTAAAATTGGTTGCGTTTTGTCGTCATGAGCGTCTGCTGGACCGTGGGGGTGTTCCACAGCGTCAGAAGCGCGTCCACCAGCTCGGGCGACAGGCTCTGGTTGTTGTCGGTGGGGTTGGGCGTGTCCACGATGATCTGGAAGCGGTCCAAGGGTTTTGCGGGGTTGCCTGCGGCGGCCGCGTCGACCACGGCCGAGTCCTCTTCGAAGTCAAACTCGTCCACGCTGAGTTGTGGTGGTGCGGCAGCAATGCCTCCGTTAACTCCGCCGGCCGCTCCGAGGTCGCTGGCGAGCGACGGCTCCAGGTCCAGCCGCTGGATGGCCTCGACGAGCGCGCGGCCGCAGTCCAGCACGTTCTTGTAGATGGTGCTCTTGAACAGATAGAGCTCGGCAGACGTGTAGCCGTTTTGGTGGATGATTTTCATCTGCTTGATGATGGTGGACTTGCCGGACTCGCCGGAGCCCAGCAGCAGCGTCTTGACCTCCTTCTCCTCCTCCTCGGCCCCAGGCAGCTTTGCGTCGTGTTTGCTGCTGCTGTCCGGCTCCAGGGCCGCGGGTTTGGTGTGGTTGTTGTTGGCTGAGGCTGAGGCTGAGCCGGCCGCGGGCTTAGAGGCCGCGGAGCTGGATTGACCGGCCTTGGCAGCAGCGGCCGCGGGCGGCGCGGATTGCGGTTTCGAAGACGTGCAGCCCATGGTCCTGTGGTATCGATCGTGTGTGTGGGCCCGACGCGATGCAAGCAACTGTTTTGGTTCCGCACCGGTTGGCGAACTTTAAGTTATAGGGGTTGGGAGGATGTGCAGACGGAGGATAGGGTACGTGGCAGTCGGTTGGGTGTATAGGAGGCTGGAAGGCGAGCGCGGTCGAGGGGGGGGCGGGGGCTCCATATTATCATGCGACTCTGGCTGTGAGCGTGCGCACGAACGGCCGTGCGAGGTCGGTGGTGCCCGGTTTTGTGCTGTCAAATGCACGCGTACCGTAGCATCTGTCTGTGTTAGTTACAAATGTTACATACATGTACCAGCACTTACCTGCTTCTTTTCCTGCGTCCGCGGCGTGTCTCCGTCTTCTTTTTTCGTCTTTTTCGTCTTCTTCTCCAGCTTCGTCTTCATGCCTCAGCCACACACACCTGCATGGCTTCTGTTGGTGGTGCCGTGGTATGGTCCAGTCGGAGTTACCAGACGGGGCTATCTTCAACTTTAGGCTCTTGCACCCGAGGAGATGGAAAAATAAAATAGGGAGAGAGCGTCCTGTAGGCGGCGTGGAAATGGACACGAGCGCCTCCAAATTCCGCAAACCGCAGCCCCCTGGTTCTGTGCCCGGTCACCCGTCGGCAGACGCCTCACTTCAGCCACTGTACGCGCTCTTTTTTCGCTGCAAACCTCGCGTCTTCGTCGGAAGGTGGAACGTCAAGTGGGATCCCTTTTCCCGTGTCAAAGGCCAAATACGAGCACAGAAAGGCTAATGCACACAAAAAGGTTTTGTACTTTTGTCAGCATTGAAACAGAGGCAAGGCGAGAGGCAGGTGAGATGGGCTTGATTGGACGTGTCTGAAGCCCAGTCATTACATGGGGAGTGTGATTTGGATGGTCATGAAGCCACGTGGCAGTTTCCAGATGCGAAATTCGAGCACTTTTTGGCGGAGTTTGGCCCATCGACTCACGGCTTTCGGAGGTACAGAGAGTGTTTCAGAGTCAAAGGCATTGCTTGCCATCTCGGAGGAAAAAGACGGGTTAAATGAGGTATTTGTGGCTAAGCAGTGGCGTTTTTTTTTTTGAAGTGACAAGGAGTGGCGTGGAGACAAAATAGGGGTGTTTTTTCTTCTTTCAAAATATTTGTATTGCTTTTTTGTGGTATTATTTTAATTTATGTTTATCAATGTGTTTGTTGATTGATCACTATTATTGCCGTATTTAATTTATTATTTTATTATTCTCCCCCACCATCAATATTTATTCTGAGGAGCATAATAAAACAAAGCCGTTGAGATTGGTTGGGTCCCGGCTAAAGGGATAAACTACAGAGTAGACTAAAAGTACGAGAAAAGTGAGACTTGTCAACAAACAAACCATGCTACCGTAAAAGAGACGTTTTTTGTGAATCAGTTAACCCTCGTAATGCAGCAAATAATCCCACAACATGTATTCTGGGAATATCTGTTGTTTGTTGTTCTTCCTGATTTGACTCAAATAAAACACACCATCTAAAATGAAGTTGTACTGCTGCATTCAGCCTATAACTGAAATGGGTAGAAGTTGGGACTATAATAAAGTGCCTTCTTCAATAATATCCCTCAAACGTCCACTCGTTCGTCTTCAATGGGAAGTTTTGAATTTGAAGTTTTTGTCCAAACCGCTTACAACTAAGATTTGTCAGGAATGAGACTTCTGAGACTTTCTGAAACAACTCAGTCTCAACAAGATTCACCAAACTCATCGAGACCCACAATGCACACATCTTACCATAGCAATTCCTTAAAAAAAAGAAACAAGAAAAAAAAAAAACCAAAAAACATTCAGGCCAATATAGTCGCATATGTTCAGAATTTCTAATACCACCAATACCTTCAATTCTCATAGGTGCACAAACTCCGTTTCGCATTTGAAATAGACCAACAATTGACTTCTAAAAGTCGATTCCATGTTCTCTACAGCTAGCTAACACTAGAGCATAAACAGGTGAATATTGACGTTACAGAACAACCAACAATACCATTGTAATCAGCAACACCATAAAATCCGAATGATATCTTCAAATCCCGGTTTTGGCACTCTTTTCACCTGTAAATTCGCCCTAATTCTGCTACTCCCAGTTGCGGCCATATCCTGGTGAAAATACGGCTTCCCGTCCGATCAGCCATAGTCAAGCACCAGAGAGCCCAGTTAGTATTGTAGTGGGAGACCATACGAGAATCCTGGGTGCTGCAATTGATTTTTGCTTGTTGTTTTTTTGTTCAACAAAGATCTTTTAGCATGATCTAAACTATGCAGGACTGAGAAAGAGATGTCAAGTTTTGAGAGTATATGAGCCTGTAGAAGAGCTCACTGTGATAGCAACAAACAAACACCATGTATATCTGGATTCAAAGTCGTAGACTTCTCCAAGAAACCTCTGATGGAGCTTTCAACAGAAACCAATAGTTAGCTGTGCCATGTTATAAGAACATGGATCTATATAAACCCGACTTAACCAATGACCAATGTATCTCTGGAGAAAACACTATAGTTGGAGTCTGTTTATGGAGCATCATCAGAGAAGTTGCACCAGTTAAAACCAGATTGATGTCAAGATCTACATTTTGACTCATAAAGGTCAGTCTGAAGTACTAAGTGAAATCAGATTCTTTGGTTAGTAAGATTCATAGAAGAATGGCCCACATGAGTGAATGTCAGTAGTATGGATGTTTGTCTCATTCTTTCGTCTGAAGTAGCAAATATTCATGTTTTTCCTTTGAATCATCAGGTAGAGAATGGGGGAATTGTAGTACTCACGATTCAGGGCTTTTGAAACCAGTTTTGTGGCAGAATCTCTTCTGTGGCGCATCAAGCAATCATAATGAATTGACAGGATGATGAAGAAGAAAACAAATGTCCAAAAAGAAGTTTTTATACACCCACGCAATGAGACCCACTAGAACGCACAAGCTGAACTTTAATAGAAAATACAAAGGGTGTAGAAAGTGATAGAAGAGAGTCCCAAATTATTGCAAAGTGTTGGTCGGATTCTTTGATTCAGCTGGTTAATTTGGTGAAAACGAAATTCCAATTGTGTCTATATTCAAAGAGTTATCACGTTGTGATTACAAACACAGTTCAACATGTATATGCACATGTATGGACTCCTACGAATTAGTTTCTATAGAGAAGAGGTACATGAAAATCGAGATAATCGGAGAAAAAACAACATCAGACGATTCTTTAGTACAATGAAACCAGTATAGCGTTTGTTTTTCTTCAAATAATTCAGAAATCGGCCGTTTTCATACCCAAACGTCATCTACTATAACTCCAAACCACGTCTGTCAAACACAAGAGGACGTGGCGTAATGGTAGCGCATTGGATTTCGGTTCTAAAAGAACGACGTCCTCCAAAGGCTGCGGGTTCGAGTCCTGTCGTCCTCTTTTTTCTGTTTCTGTTGTTTTTACAGGTGGTATTACTTTCTCATTTCATCAATCATGACTCAGCATTTTCGACATAGTGATTGGAGTACTGAAACACCTTGAGATACGTGCTGGTGGTATTTTTTTGAAGAGAAGAGTAGACAGCAAGTTATATTAAGAGATATTGAAAGGTCAACTACAGTACTCTGGATTGTCACTCAAATACCCTCGAAGTGCTCTTTTTTCTTTCCAAAGTATGGACCAAATGCACTGGAAGTTTTGGAGACTAAAACTGGCCGAAAGTGGTATTTTTCAGAGGAAAATCAAGAAATTAATTTGATATTTAGAATCAGGAAAAGCAGAGCTTTCCACTGATGTTGTTTTGGTTGCGACTGAATCAATATCTGCAAAAATATGTTGGAACTCACACTGCACTTTCTATGATGGTAATGACTTGAAAGTGTACGAAAGTGTAAAATCTGTCTTCAAGCCTTACTTCACCAAGAACACTCTTTTACAATGAGATTCACCTTTTCAATTTTCGCTTCCACACACTACAAACACGCAACTGATACACAAACACCATAGCATAAACACACAACATTGACACAGAAAGAATGTGGGGTAAGTCCGCTTTTCCTATTGGTCTGAACAGCAAATTGTGAGATCAAATGTCGATACTAGATTGCCACTTTTGCGACTTTCCAGGAATGATATTTGTGTATCATCAACAGTGGTTGTCGTACGAGTTGGCAACCTACACGCTAGTCGACACAAACGACCAAACACCGAATCACCAGTTTGTGCTGCTAATGAGGTGTTGAAAGAAAGCAGAGGATTTCACATGCAACTGAACACGTACCCAACTACAGGGACAGTGCAATATGGAAAAGCCCACCACCTTTTCTAGGTGGTGACACAAAACGGCCAACTGTCCTTCTCAAACATGGTCTGTCATCGGCAACGAATCTAATTACAACGGCCATTCTCTTGATTGACTTCCACAAACCAGACTGCACTCTCAGCTTGTCCTAGTTAATCAAGATAAAGAAGAGTGTGCGAGGAATAGACGAAGACACACGACATTATACTGTCTACAAGGCCTGGCACCGTACTGTACGACATGATACCGTCAGCACCTCGACTTTTATGGTTAGTTACTCATGTGACTGACTCGCAGAAATATTTCTACTAGAACGACACCACAAGTGACTGAGATATGTTGCCAGCCTCAGATGACTTTATTATCTTTGGAAATGATAAAGCTATATAACATAGCAAACATGACATCCATGCGCTTAACTGTCCTTGAGCAGCTTCCAGAGTCTTTCAACATTTTGGAAGACTTCACTCATACGCCAGTAACCGGCAATTTCAGTTATATAACTGAGGTTAAGGACTACCTACTTGCAGGTGTGCCAACGCTACCTCCGACACCGATTATCATCCGTCAATTCGTTTATTTATATAACACACAACCAAACTCCAGGTTGATTATCATATTCCAGACTGATAACAGAGAAAAGTGTTAAGGATAAGATACCATCAATCCAACTTCTATCTTGTCTTACTTCATGACACTTTCTCAATCTATCTGATTACACTAACTGATGGTCAAGTGAGGCCTTCATTGGCTTCTGAAAGCACATTTCCAGTTTGTTGAACTAGTCCAGTGAAGTTCATTGAAACAGCCAAACAATGATGCTCAAACCTTTGGATCCTCAATGTCTATTCACAGTCAGACCGTCCGCCTTATACATTCTTCGGCGTTTCAGTTTCTACTCTGGGGTATCGTTTCCTGGACAACGCCAACTGACAGCTACAAAGTCACAAATACCACCCTGGTAGTATCGAAACACACTGCCTTCGCATCGCAAACAGAAAAGGACGCCAAATGAGATATACGATAATGGGACCCAAGAAATAACTGTCCGTCATATGACACACTTGTACCACGCTAATGCAACGCTAATGCAATGAGCAATGGCGCTAGCTGCACAATTGTCATTCGGCAGTTTTATCTGCATTTAGTGTTTGGATCTTTTTTCTCTTTTCGCCCCTTTTCCCTTTTTTACGATTTCAACGGCACAAAAAACATTGCACAAGCCGTACCTTCTGCAATGTGGAGATTCGGCCCGACCGAATCATGGTGGTGTGCATATTTGACGCATAGAAGTACGAAAATAGGGGTAACTGGAGTGTCTAGATCTGGGAATTGAAACGACAAGAAACTGAGCAGATTTCTCAGTCATGTTGTCAGTGCTTGTCAAAGTGAGTATTTTTATTTAGTCATAACCTGTGGTGATGAGAGGTGGAGTTGACATTTCTCGACATTGATCAATCAGAGTGGTGAGTGGTACCGTATGGGAAATATCAGATTCTGGCGGTAAATTCACTGCTACTTTTGGCTACTTTTGGATGGTACATTACTTTTCTCATAAAAAAAACGACTCTTGCTAATGTGCTGAGACGGATCAACGAAACATTTTCAAGCCCCCTGTTCAAGTGAAACAAGGTGCAGGGTTTACTAATCAAGAAATGTGGAGAATGGTCAAAGATAGTTGAAGTGAAGTCACAGCACAATTTTACTTGCAAGTGACTTTTTCACTAGATGCACTCTTTGCAACTTCCATTTCTCTAGAATTCATTTCGTAGGAAAGAACACAACAAAATATTTACCATTCACAACTAAGATTCAAACCCATCTTTTGGAAAGCCACACGAGATCGAAGAGCACAATTTTCATCAGATAAATCACAAGGTGCATATGGTAATCTCAGTATATACGCAGTGATACCACACCAGTGATGTATTTGGTTCTATTTGAGATGCAATTGAAAAGAGTATCAAAATTCACATTATCCAGTATGTTGATGAATCTCCACAATTTTGAAGAGAAAAACTTGTCCATATAAAAGATGTGAAGATTATTCCAAAAGGATCTGGAAGAGTGCATTCTGATCGTAGCACTCCCCTAAATATCCCAATCAGCTCCATTAGTCCACAGCTCAACAATCCACAGACCTACACCCCTTTACGTAGAATATCGAGACATTTGTAAAAATGCTATATCAAATGTGGAAAAAATGAGCTGAAAAAAAATAACCAATCACAGACCAATTAAATGAATAGAAAAAAATTCAGTGCTCAGAATTTGCATTGCCTGTTTCGGTATTACTAATCATTAACGTCTCGTCTGTTTCACATCTTTTCCTTTTTATGCCCCCTTGAAAAGGAACCATCTCGAAAGATAGACAACAACACTAACCATAGAACTCGATCATTATTCATCAAATGAAACCGCAAAAGCTACCAGAACATTCGCAACAGCCCTGGAAACATATCGGAACACCTTCCAGCCTTACGATTTCTTTTATTCCATTCAATTCCTTTTTCAATATTGAAACCAAACTAACTCCTAGATCAAACAGCCGAAAATCAACCAAAACTACACCAAAAACAACACAACAAAGACACAGATAGTCGCAAACGAATGGCACTCGTCATACCTACATACTCACTCAGAAATATCTTCAATTTCCTTTCAAAACCAATTCTCACTCTCTAGCAATGCCACATTCCACAGCTCTCCGTAACTCTTCCAAAAACCACCCAATCCGAATTCTGAAACAAGCACTAACATCAGGGCTGCCGCCTGAACCGGCCCATACTATCCGTTTCCCCCCCACAATAGCTGTGCGATTTCTACTAGATCCTTCCATTTTTCTCCTAAGTGCGCCCTTAAGTCCGTTGAAACAAAGAACGGGCAACACTCAGGTGACGGTCATGTACGCATGCAGTCTCCTACATGATTGCGCTAAGAATGAAGTAAATGATTAAAAGTATTATTTTTCTGTTGCAAACAAACCAAACAGTCTAAATATAAATAAAAATTACAACTTGTTCTTTTTTTTTTGCAGTAAATTGGGGAAAAACAAATGCCACAATCAATTTTTTCCAAATAAAGCACTAATAATTAACCTCAACCATCAGTAACTTGTCTCATCTTTAATCGTGATTTTTAACCCATATGGGAAGGTCTTCTGAAATGTTTTGTTTTTTTCAAATTTTGTGTTTTTGCTTTTCGCTTCGTTTTTCTTTTGCTAATTTACACTTTGCTTTTGTAGAGCCGCCAACCCTATATGGGTTTAATATTTCTAGGTTTTTGAACTGTAATAAGCTCATATAACAAACCTTGAGGGTTTTGTTTGTGTCTTTCAGAGCAATTGCAGCCTCGACCGCATTGGGGGCACGTGACAATGGGAACAAGGAACTCTTGGGCAGCAGGACCCATCGTGTCACGTGATCATCGGCTTTAGTCGGCCGTTGCAACTGGTGCATTTTGCGTTTCCGGCTGTTTCAGGTCATGTGACCTTTTTAAAGGGTATACATATAAGCTATTATCCGAGAGCCGACATGTATAAACATGTATTGTTGTGAACTTTGATGGGCAGCATGCAAAAGAGTTTTTCTTCGGCGAAAAACAAGATGTGGAGACATTTTCCAAAACGAGTTGCCGTGCTTCATCTTGTGGTTGCGTTTTTTTTTTAGTTGTGATCGTTTTGGCCGTTTTTGGCTGCGTTTGAGTCTGGAGTCTTGGATGAGATGGAATGTGAATGAGAACAGTTCTGTAGTCATAATGGGGTGAAGAAGTTGTATTTTTGTTGTGTTTCAGATACTGCTGTGACATTACCATGGTGATATAGTTGTGGCTATGATTCTGAAGAGTTTTGGTACGTAAAATACAACTTTTGAAGAACTTGTTTCACCTCTACCTCCTGTTGAATAGGTTCTAGAAGAAGATCAACTAAAAAGAAAAACAGGAATTGATTTTCAACAAAACTGGGATTTGAGAACTTCTTGAGCTGACGCAGTGCATATAGATTGTCTATAATTGGTCAGTTCACCCAATTCACTTTTTTGAAATTCCTTTTTTCCGCTAGGAATTGCATTCCATATTAGCCAAACAGACCTCTTTCTATATGATAACAATAGCTAGTCTAATACCTGTAATTAACTCAAATACCTCCGCCAGGGTCTTCATTTTTGAGTCATACCAACTCTAAAGAATAGTATCATCCTCAGTATTCGCTTCAAAACCAAATCCATCACTTTTCTTCCGTCTTCTAGTCATCCCCCAAAGTTTTTCACTGCTAGTTTCTTCAAACAAAAATTAAAACTCATCCAAACTCGTCCAAATGACACAGCTGGAAAACATAAAGTCCACTGGAGGAATCTCCTGGACCTCAGGAGCCACGTGATTTGTTTAATCTCTCTTCCAGTGCCCCTGTGGCGATTTTGTAGACGATTAACATTTCAAACCTTTTGTTTTTTCGGGCAAACATGGTATCTGTTGAAGGCACCTTTGTCTGAAGAAAGAGAGGTCGCCAGCTGGTGGTATGAAGGGCAAAAAGGGATTTGATAACACCGGGATAAGGATCAACATCAGCCGACTATAATGGGCACACTCTCAACTTTTCAACTTCAAAACTACGCTCACGGTGATGAGTCAAAGATGAACATTATGATAGGCGGTTACCAATAAGGTCTCAATTAAGGTTAATGGGACTTTCAGTTACGTTTGGGGATGGGTGGGTGGGAATGCATAGAAGCCAGTCACTACACGGCTTTTGTCGCGAATTCACTCCCACGAAATCACGTCGTCTCAAAGATACACCGACTTGAACTCTCATCTGTCTAAAACTTCTCATTCTGTTTTCTCGCCATTTCTTGGTTCAGGTTTTTATTGGGTATGAGTGAGTTTGGCCCAGTTGACGAACAAAGTGTCGAACATTTTTTTGAAAGCCGAGCATTGCCGATACGGCGATCGAAGTAGAATGGCCAGATAGATCTTGATTCTGGTCACTTGCTAAAGGTTCAAAATGGACGATTGCACGAAAAACGCAGCTTCTAGCGAGTCTCTAAGATGCAGCCGGATGCAACCTAAATGAGCCAAGACGATGAGATGGTGATTAACAATAAAACGGGTCCAAGACAAGCAGCAAGCCTGAAAGTTGAAGCATACCAAACAGGAAGGCGTCGGTAAGCTCTCGGAAAAGCTAGTGTGTGAAAAGTCGCAATACTTACCAAGTTATAGACATTCTTCTTTTGCACAGCCCCCGATAATCTCCACCCGATTAGGAGAAGCTCTAGAATCCCGTGGGGACCTACTAAACACTCCTGAATGAGCCTATTGTGGGTTCTCACAAGTGTAGATCCACGCACAACTTTAACCAGCGTCATAGCGGTTAGTTTGTCTATAATTGAAGGGGATGTTTCCTGTTCCTGATACCATAGGCAGCTACAACACGGGGTTTAATTGGTTCAGAAGTCATTTTGTGGCCACGGGATTAGCTTGATGCGGTTAAGGGAATGTCTAGTTACAGAATTGTCTCTTTAGAATCATATAAAACGCCTTGTGGAGCCTGTTTAACCCCAATCATTGACTCTCAAGTTCAGCTCTATATCGTAATAAAGTTGAGACCTGAATAAGTTTAGTTGGGATCTCAGTCTTAAATTTGCGTTTAGTTAAGATTCGGTCGCGTCATTTAGTTGACATGGGGGAGATGTACATTGACAGCAAGGGGTTAAATAGCGCCGTGGAGAAGCTATAAAGAGGGGGAGAGCGGGATTTGAATAGTGGAGACTATAGAGTTTACTTTTCGCTTGTTATTCCCCGGAAACCGTTGTCCTCGTTGAGTTATGTCCATCCGCCAGGTTTATGACATCATCGACCCGGATATATAATCACATCCGGAATTAAAATGGGTTTACCTAAACAGGTGAGCCTACGGTAGGGTAGGGTAAGTTTCCAAATGAAGATTTCCAATGTTTTCCGAAGCGGCCAATTCCAAGCTGAAACCACGGTCATGGTGCTTACGATTGTTGCTATTGGTCGACGAGGCGGCTTTTGTTGATATTTCAAATATTCGCGACTCTGTAGCAGTATAGCTTACTTGCGATTTTTGGTGATTTGGACATTTGACAGTTCTGTTTCAACGCCAGACATCTGGGGCTCATGCAGTCGAAACCGTCTTATCAGTGGCTCCAGAATGATACCACCAACGGCATTATTTCCCTCTGGTTTGCTTTTTCCAAATTCTGTTTCATCTCTGATTAGCGTTGTGTTGATGATTGGAATTGAACGTTTCTTGTAGGCAAGCAACTGGACGTTGCGGATGTATCCCAAGTCTCGGATTTTCTTCAGTGTGTGTTTGTGGTACTGTTGGTATCATATTGGCCAATTTTTGGAGAAAACGTCTTTTACACATTCATAGTTGGGTCTGTTTTCGAAAACTATCAATCTGCCTTGGAACTCGACGAATATTAAAGCTAGAGACCGGCAACCTCATCCACGCGAGCGGCACGAGATACAGAAGAAACATTGATTAACAAAAACAAAATACAACCACATCTGAAGAAACTAACATGCCATGTCTGATTTCCTGAATTTACCCTGCCTTAGTGGGAACCATATTTTTAAATAACGTTATTGTACATTTGGGAGGTTTAATCTTTTTTATTTGAGGCAAATAGGGTTTTTCCATTACCCTAAACAAAGTATAAATCCCAGACTTGGGTGTTGGCCAAATCTTTCTTCGGGGTTGGGGTCTTAATTGTTTGAGTATTAGTTCTGAGGTTCTGGATTCAAGCGAATTGTATTACTGCGAATCAGGTGCTGTTGTTTTCATGGCTCTGAGGTGTCTGGAAGCCGAGTTACGACGCTTTCAGTTTCCCAATCAATAAGTTTGATGTTGTTTGTAGATAAGATGTAAGTCTAACAAAAACCAGTAATTGGAATTGGAAGAAGCAGATATCGAAGTAGGTGTATCATAAGAGTAGAGAAAAGCCACGTCTGAATTTCCTGCGTCATTTTACCCACTATAAGATGCAGTTTGTTTTGAGAAAGGCCAAGGTGTAATCATGAACGGATGTTGAAGTACCCTGGAGAACGTAGTTTTGACTCGAAAATCATTTTGAAAAAGAAAACTGATACTGGAAAGAGGATGAAGGCGGTTAAATGTATTGTTTTGTTGTCGTAATGATATTAGATCAGTTGTGCTCCTTCACACACATAAGCTTGTGATGGTTACTGTGAATAGCTAACTAACGTTGCAGACGGTCTAAATCATTTCTGAAAAGGTCATCGTACTCAGAATACCTCATACAATGTAGTCAAATACACTTTAATCCATTCCTCAGCCATTAACGCCGTCCAAAAGGCATGTAACCCTGCGATCAATATAACCTAATTTTCAGGTTCTCCATTCATGGTATTTACAAGAAAATGAATGAGAAAAAACCAGTGAATAAGACCTCGATTCGAAAGAAAAGACGAGGTATTGAATCATTGAACTTCCAGTATTCCAATGGCACTCTTTTTCATCCATTCGAAAACGTATTAATGAAGTTATGTTTCTAGAAAGTGTAACATCTACCTAGACTAGCAAACTAACTCATACGAGATTCATTTTGAATGGAACAACAAATGAATGAATTTGAGACATCTAATCATTCATCTCAATACATATCATTCTTTATCCTGGACTTCTGTAAATTGCTTCTACTTGAGAGAATCGAAAAAATGAACACTTGGCAGCAAACTAGTAATAATTAAAACAGTAATGAACCCTCGGATCGACCCAAAGAGTCACCCATCTTCATCTCCATCAAGAGAAAAAAGCCTTACTAAAAATTTCTTTTCGGAAAACCTTCCATACTCATCTGTGGCAAAGAAGTCCAAAGAATGACAAAGAACATCAGTAGAAGCAGCAGAAGCAGCAGAAGCAGCAGAGGCAGCATCATATCGATTATCAAGCCGCATTAGAGCAGAAACAGCCCGCTTCGGAGCTCCAAGAACAACCCCATTCTCCTCAGGCACTCCTCCGTTCCCAAAATACCCCTACATGCCTACTTATGCGGTACTGTACCACCTTCCCGCATGACAACATGGCGCAAACATGCATCTTGAACTACCTGGACCCTCTGATCTTCTGTGGCAGCCCTGGAAGAGCTCGGCCGGCTCGGAAAAGTCTCATGTGCGACTGTAAGTGTGGTTTTAGCCGCAGCGAGTGTAGTAGAGCTGTTGGGGTGTTTTGGCTGATGATAGAGGCAGGAGAAAGGTGGAAGACATATGGAGAAGCGCATTCGATTCGTGGAGAGTAGCCGATTACAACGGTACTCTTATATAGCCAATCGACCTAGTCTATCGAAAGTTACTGTGTCTCGTTAAACCTCTGAATGGGGGCATGTTCGGCCGAGTCTAAAAGCGCAACACTGAAAATATTGCTCAGACGATAAAACAACAAGTAATGGAGTTCCGGATGTGGTTTTTTGATATTTGTGTCACCTGATTCTCGGGCATTCCAGCGATCCACTCCGGGGGTCTGTCTCTCTCGTGTGAGACGTGGAAATGGGGCTATACAATATTCTTCTAACTGTAAGCCTGCACAAACCACCTAATTTCACGACCGAATCGGTGGTAGAGTCTACATGCACCATCACATGGTTCGTGCCATTTCTTCCGTTCTAATCACATGGTGTCTCCTGCGTTTCCACTCCACGGAATCAGGTGTCAAGTGTCAAGGGTACTACAAATCTGCATACAAGACATGTGAGTTCGATTTTGAGTGTTTAGAACGGACGTTTGCGACAGTTAGAGGCCGCTAATCAAGTGAGACTTTCTCTTGAATCTCTGGATCTTTCATTTGTTCTGTTACTCTTCAAACGAGATTGTCAGAATAGTTTGAACATCTGCTACAGATCCAATAATTGCAGGGCGGACAATATGGGGCTAGAGAAACAATACTTCAGTCTCGAATGATGTTTTCGTAAAGCCGAACTATTTACAATAACCAATGGCGACTTTTCATAGAACCATTAGTTGACGTACATGTGCATTAGTCTAATACTCGTGCTAAAGAAGAATAGGTGACGTTGGAATGACAGATTTGTAAAGGCGGCAATAATAAGATCATTAGACTGAACTGATTCTCAGCTCTGAGGTTTCACCTTTTTGTTACTGGTGCTTTCAAATCATTGTGAGAGGCTATCTCGATACTGACACTTTTCTGTGCATCGAGATTGAACTTGAAGTAAGTCAACTAATTATGTAGTTTGAACAAACGGATTTCAGACTGTTTCACTGCTCAAAACTATTTCGAAACGTCTTGTTCTCTCTCAAAACTATCCATTGACTCTCCAACAAAGTTACTCCATAAGGTCTCTTTTTAAAGATCATTGTCTTTGAATCGAATTACTGGACCCATTTCATTTCTAACAAAACCAAACAAATTGGAATACATCCGATTACACAGCCACCGAATCATCACATGTTTTGCTCAACTATTCATGTGTCCACCTTAATTTCGGATTTCGACAAAATCGTCAATATCACGAGATAAACCAACAATATGACCATGAGGTTGTTGCCATTAAAACCGTTGACTCTGGCGCTTTCCAACGATACCCATTGCCGTTTGGATTCAACAATTACCTTTAATGATTGTCTCTGATTGTCTCACCTTGCGAACCCGTATAGACCCCCAAAGTGCTAGACAACCATTGACAGCAACGTTGCGCTTGTAAACAGACCATCACATGTGTCAGAATATGTACTTTTGCCGGGTTTGATGCTGATGACAGCTGAGTGACAGCTTGGTGCGTTTCCATTGAACCTTCTGAATGGGCGAAAGGAGGTTTGTTGCAGTCATTGTTTGGTAGCAAAAGGTCACGTGATGCCATCAGAGCTTTGTTCCAGCTGCTTACTTGCTGTTTGGCTGGCTAATTCTTCCTTGAAATGTACTTTTTTAGTGTGTAGGGTTGCATTGAGCTGATTGATTCCATTTTGAAATCTCAAGAGAACATGTTTTTCGCAAATACAAACAAAGACAAGCATTTTGACACTTTAGGACAGCCGCGTATTCGCCTGGAGAAAAACTGCCAAGAGCAAGGGGTGGCTTTTAACCATGTTTTTTTTTGTATTGACAGGAATGTGCAGATGTAGGAAGGGGAGGGGGGTAATGGAGGTGGGGTGACGAAATTGATAGAATGAGGATATCAACATTCTGAAAAGAGCATTTGATTGGAAATTGAGTTCCAAAACGAATGCACTCTTCAGAATTGCCATGAAACAAACGACCGGCATTTGAGGGTCCTTTTTCTTGGCTCTCTCCATTCTTAGTCAGTATGCATTTCCAAACAACTGTCTTCTGTCAGTTTTTTTTTACCAGTTGGCTCAGGTGAATCTTATCTCAGCTGTTGTTTTTGAATCTGAGACACTACAGGAGTTCAACGGCTGATACTGCAACTTTTGGATGTACAGTCATGGAGAGGTGTAGTTGATATAACAGTGTTATAGATGATTACAGGAGTGAGATATCGATTGGAGAGAAAGAACCAGTGTAACAAATCATCGAAGAGAGTCCAATTAAGCTGTGCAGAAATTCTGTCCAAGTATCTGAAGAGAATTAGATGCATGTATTTTGGCCGAGGTCGAAGAACATGTTTCAGTGTAAAAGTCCATACAGTTGAGTAAAAGAGGTTTGGAAAAAAGCAATGTGTTCGCATTGATCTGACGAGTGTCTCAGGTCTCATCGATGGCCCATAATGTTGATAACAACGCTATATTATATACGTGTTACAAGGATTGTTGCGTGTTGAAACTAGATGAAGCTTCAGTTGTCCCAAGGTAGTAATTATGAACACTTGGCACTACTTGGATACTCTTAGTTAGAAGTAAAAGAAGTTGTTTCTTACAGTTGATGACTGGAAGGCGTTTCTAACATTCCTACATCTGTCTAGCTTCAGTTGATGAGTTAGGGAAGTAATACTAGTACGACACAAGTTCCTCAGTCTCTTACACAAACCTACAACCAAAGATCCAGTCTTTCTTTACATCCACCTGAAAGAAGTTGGTGATAACGTGAAACATATTCCTTGAGTAACTACATCACAGCACTATCAACACCACTCAAATCCATCTTTACTTGCACTAAACCTGTAAAAGTGGTACCAATGAATTCCCATAACTCCCAGCCATTACCATATATACACACAATATCCTCTAGACCTCCCCAATGTCATTTCCCATGCTCCTATCTATCAGGTTATGACTAAAATAACACAACTACAAGGTCAATTTGCATGCACAAGAATTCACTTTCCTTCAAACCCCAGTTAATTCCATTTTAACTCAACATTTCTACCCAGGTACCAATTGAAATCCTTACTAATCAAGGCCATTATAACAAATTCATCACTTCACAACTCCATCAATACAAACACAACAGCCTTGAAAGCCATATCAACACACTCCCCAACACACCAGCTGCCCTCCTGGCTTCTCATCTGCTGAGTCACGTGACTGCTAATCTTGCAAATCACATATTCGACCTTGTACACCTGCACGGTCCCCTGAAACTCTCCCGCACGTCGGTTTCAAGTGTCGCCACATGACACTACAGATCAGACGCAGCAGCGTATTTCCAAAATCTTTGCGTCTTCTTCATCGGCGAAATTGCTTCTTCAAATGTGGTGCTGCAGAGAAGCATGGCGGGAAGAGGTGTGTAGAGGGGCGAGTAGAGGGGCTGGAGGAGTTCTGAGAGCACATTTGAGCTCGCCAAACGTACCCTAACATCCCTGTCGTTTCAGATTTGCGATATTCCCAAAATTCCGTCTTTTATCGCGTTTTGTTCGACCCTCTACGTACTCCCATTGCTGCCCCATGCACACCTAGAAGGGTTGCAATACTTTGATATACTCTAACTACGTAAGAGTGTCTCTCTCTCCCCGCAGCATAAATATCCGTTGCCTTTTGCTTCTTTTTTTTTTTTTTTTTTACGACGCCATCTTTTGGTATTTGCAAATGGGCCCATTCCAGGCCTGCCCCGCCGCCGAGCCCGCGACACGGCCGTTGTAGCCCCCACGAGCGCCACTCACGAACCGCAAAACCCGCAAACAGCAAAAGATGAGGCCGTGGTCCGAACGGCGACTTTTTTCCAAGGCACAGATCCACATTTTGTAATGAGCACATTCTCGCAAGCTCAAGCTCTGCCCTCCACTTGCCAATAAACTTCCCGCTGGCAAGGTTTCGAAGCTTGTGCAAAACAGAAGGTTTCAAACCTTGGGCGCATTAAACGCTCCTTGTTCGTATTTCGTTGTTCGCAGTCGTCCGCTTACATCCTCGTGCAGCAGGGTGCAGCCTCGCAGCGTGCCCCCTTTGACCTTGTCTCGCGGCGCTCACCGCTCATTCAGCTTCCTCTTGAACCCGGCAAATCCATCCTCCACGCTATGGCACTATGATACCCACCCCCGTCTACACCACCGAAGCCCATCCCATAGGTGTGTGGCAGGCCTGGTACTCGGATAACCTCGTGGCCGTTGAGGACTCGTCCAAATACGTCTTCTTCGGGCCGCTGGGTGCCACAGACAGCTCCAATGACCTCCAGCACATCACCGTTCCGTTCTATCCACAGTCCACGGCGCCCAAGGCTGCCACCGCCAACACCGACCTGCCGACCGTGGCCATCCCCACCGAGCCGCGCACCCCCAAGCCCACCGTGCCGCCGCAACAGACCGCCAAAAACATGCGCATATACGCCCCATACGAGTACACCGACAGTCTCAACAAGCGTGTCGTGTGGACGCCCTACCTGCTGGGCTCCGAGCGGCAGGAGTTTGACTCGCACCTGCGGTCGTTCATGAACTACTGCCGCTGGGCCAACATGCGACTGCGTCCGGCGCCCCAGGCCGAGCGCACAGTGTCGCTATCGGTCGTGTCGCGAGAGGCACAGGAGGTACAGGACCGAGAGAGCGCAAAGGACGCCAGCAACAACGGCCACATGGTGGCGGACCACCAGCCCGAGCGCTCGCCTTACGCAGATCACAGAGACATACACGGCCGCTTCCCCAAGCCGTCAGTACCGGCGTCCACGACATTCCAGGCGTCGCCATTCCAGGTACACAAACAGGCTCACAGGCCGAGCCACAAGGCGCAACAGCAGCGGTACAAATCCGCCTTGTCGCCCACACACACGGCCAACTCAGTAGGGGCTCTTCTGACCAGTGACAGCAACACAAACGCCAGCACCACATCTCCAAATAACCAGTCCCACAATGGCTCGTCGTCATCGTCCTCTTCGGTACACTCGCCCACACATCTGCAGCCGCTCCAACACATTCAGCAGCAGCAGCAGCAACAGCAGCAACACTACTACACCCAGAATCCCCAGCCGCCGCAGACCCAGCCCTCACAGCTCATTTCTCACGGCTCGTACACACAGCTGCCGCTGCCGCTGAAACGAGGCCCAGAGACCGACACAAAGCCCATGTCACAGCACCAGCATCATCCGACAAACCAGTCCAACCCCTCGCTGTCGTCCATGTCTTCCACCACACAATCCGGCACCTCCATCTCGTCGGCGTCTCCAGCTTCGTCAGCCCCCTCCCTCAGCCCCAAGCAGCAGGGCTTCCGAGTACCCACACTTCCGCACGAGTACAGACCAATGGTTCCCGACTCCAGCCACATTCACAACACTCAGTCTTCACCGCAAAACTTTTACGCCACTTATCAAAACTACTACAATCTATCGCCACAAAATGAGTACCAGGTGCCGTCCACAGAAGGCCCAGAAGAGTACCAGATGGACACCCCGAGTCAATCTCCAAGGTGAGTATTCCCCTCTTTTGTTGCACATTGCCGCGAGCCAGCACTTTGATTTCCTCTTATTTTCTTCTTCTTCTTTTCTTTTTCTTCGTCTCGATTCTCATATCGCTGTTTTTATCACGTCCACGCGTTGTGCCGATTAGTCGCATTTTACCTTTTTTCCCATACTTGGATGACCGGCCTTTACGACACCCTTCACCCTTCACCCTTCAGCATGCCGCCCGGCAAGTCTCGGCTGCCCGGACTTTGCACACCTGTGTTCTCTCGGTCATTCCACTTTTTCTTTTGCTGCTGCAATTTTGCAAATTGCAATTTTTGCAACTCACCTTGTTTGTCCGGCTATTTTTTGCAATCGCTCTTTTTTGCACTTTTTTTTCTCGTGTTGTTGACAGCAGGTGCACATACTCCTGTGCTGCTGTGCCCTGTGCTGCTGTACATTGTGCTGTGCGCTGCGGTGCTGTACACCTGTACGATGCTGCGTCATTGCATATGTTGTCTTTTGCCGCCACCACAGTTTATTCCACAGAGAGAGAGTTGCACACCAGGCTGCAGGTGACAGTGGCAGGGAGTGGGAGTGAGCGATGGAGTACGTCTGTCAGCAGATGGCCAAAGTTGTGTTATTGTTCGACACCTGAGTGATACCTCCTCCTAGTGGGTTCCTCGGCACCTATGCTCGCATTATCGCTTTTCGGCACTTTTGGGTGCATCTAAAGGATGACTCTCTTGTTCCTGTGGTGTTGCATGACACTTTTACTGACCCCTCTTCCAGATATTATCTTGTTGTTTTTCTTGTTTTCAGTTATCGTTACCAGGGCTTCGTCATGCCTATCTTCTTTCCACCCCATCGCAGGGTATTTCTTTTTTCTCCCATGTCTTCTTGTCATTTTGTTTCCCATGCTCGTGTCTTTGCAATTATTTTGTCGTCTCCACTTTTAACCCTTACTAAGCAGCAGTTTAAACTAGTCACGGGATGCCGTTGGTCTAGTCTCTCCACGCCAGAGAGCCGAGGGGTCGGTTCTATGGCCGATCACACTGATTCCGGTAATGGTCGAATCAAGCAGATAGTGGTCAGCCCTCCCCCCACCCACCTTCATATAAAAATGTATACTAATGGTTTGGTTATTTCTTTTCGTTTGGGCCAACAAAAAAAAAAACGACGGTGGAGTTATTCTTTCCTGATTTGATTTTACGTCATACTGGGTGGACTCACTGGAGTTGCCCGTGGAGACTGGCTATGCAATTTCTGGAAGTGTCTGCGTCTTCCGTGGTTTGTTCACTTCTCTCTTGTGTAGTTACTTGGTTCAATGCTATTGGACCTCACCATGCAGAGTCTCAGCTGTACGTGAAGTGATACAGCCACACATTCTGTGCGTGGAGCATGGATAATTTAATAAGTTTTTGCCAGGACCGAGTCACGGCTCAGGCGAAGAGCAGAGGCGGCGACTCGAGTCCAGCGGGCGCAAAGGCCATCGGCTCTGCGACTGAGGCAGCTTTCCCCTCAACAAATGGCACTTTACTGCATGAGGACATGTGTCCAAATGTTGGGGGTCAAAGCAGCCCGTGCTACTTTTCAAACGGCAAATATTGCACCTTCGATGCACACGCAATGGCCCTGCACAATTGAGCACATATTCCACGACTGCTTGTGATAGTCGCCGCGAGTCCGGGGCACAGCAACAGTCGCGTCTTTTCTCCACGGACAGCCGAAGGTGGATTTCGCAGGCGATCGGCGGGCGAAATCGTATCGGAGATGAGGGTGGGCGAATCAGCAGGGGGCAGGTGTGAACGGCCCAGATGGCCGGCTGCTGCTGATCGCCATGACATCACCGCCACTCCAATCGTGCCTCATTCATGTGCCAATGTCCGGGCAGCCATTGTTGGTCACCATCACCACATCACTCGGCTCGGGGATAACAATGGACCAATACAAATGGAGGGTGCGTCCTGGGAGCAGCTGCACGGGTCCCGAAACGGAGACGTGCGTGCGTCTGTCGAGGCAAGCCATGTAGTGCGAGATGCACGTCGACGCACCCAGACGCAATGAGGCAGATCGAGACAGCTCACTCTGCAAAAATTATGGCCAAATAATTTTGCTCTGCAAAAAGACAACCACCTTTTTTGTTGGGTTGATTTCAAAGGGTGTGTCTGGAAGAAGACCCGTTAGCCGAGCCCTAGCGCTGGCTGGTGGCCAAAGTGTAAAATACGGCGCCAGTTAGTTGGAAATTTCCTTCAGCCTCCGCCCAGAACTCGTTTGATTTTCTTTTGCCACCGCCGTTTCGGTTTCCAGCCTTGTACACGGTTGCTGTGCGTGCTGTGCACTGTTGACGAGTGTGCTTCCAATGAGTGCTTCCAATCGACGCTTCCAATGAACGCTTTCAACAACAGAAAATAGCCAAAAAAAGAAAGTAGCCCAAAACAGATCTGACGGAAGAAAAAAAAAAGATACAAATTATAGATCTGGAACATGGGCAGGGGAAACGCTTTAGTAGTCGTTAATAGTGTTGCTGTAGCTCTGCTGGAGAGTTCATCGGACGTGAACTTGGCTTCCAATACCGGTTTTATTAATTAAAAGGCGGCGAATATTCTGGTAATTTTCTGCTCTCGGCACACTCAGCCGGAAACAAACCCAGGCAGCAGCCATCGGGGTCCGTTCGTTCTTTCCCCCCAGCAGGCGTCTCTTTTCTCCGTATTCGCAATTTGGTCGGCTTTTGTCAGATTTTTTTGTCGTTTTGTCGTTTTGTCGTTTTGCCCAGAAATTCGCCAATTTCGAAAAATCAACGCTGTTTTTGTTCGTTTTTTCCACCGCTCCCATGCGCGCCGCTTTTCGCCTTTTTTTCGCCTTTTTTGCGCCGTTTTCTCTGCGTTAACTGTTGTTGCCCCCCAGGCCTCATATGACCCATATGCACCACCGCCCACGGGGAGACCCGAGGCGAAAAACGGCGATAGCGGGCTGGAGCAAGCCGGAACAGGCCCAAACGGTAGCGGCCGCGCGCACAAACCGCCCAGTCGCATTTTCGCGCCGCTTTTCGGCCCCCTTCACCCCTTTACGATCCCCGGAACTTGCTCGTTTTCCCTGCATCGGTTACACAGGCCGGGAGTCTAATGAACCCTAAAGCCATTTGATCTGAGGTAGATGCACAACAGAGTTTGGGTCTAACCCAAGGGGGAAAGAATGGCGAAAAGCAATGTGGTGGGGGGGGGGGGGGGTGGTTTTGCAAAGTGGCGTTTGTGGCGCAAACCAGGGCGGGGTAGCGGCTAGCGGCTGCTGGACCAGCGTCCGAAAGTGGCTGTTTTTCGTTTTTGGCCTTCTTTTTTGCCATCTTTTTTTATCCTTTTTTTCCGCAGCTCTTCTCTGACTTTCCAATTTTAATTCCACCAACGTATTACTGCGCTGCCCCATGCCTCGGAAATTTTCCAAACCTTATTTGTGGTCTGATTTGCCTCATTGGAGTTAGTCCGAGGGTTGTCCGAGAGCGAGTAGTGGGGTCGCTGTAAGTCCGCGAGTTGGAGAGCAAGTGGAAGTACGACGCGCGGAACGGATACGGCTGAGGCGTGGGACCACGAGGAGCGTGCAGGCGGCGGAATCGGAGCTATATTGGCGCCGTTGTTGCAGATTTCTTAGATTACGTATAGAATTCAATTTTACCCAAATGTCAAGTTTGGGGAAATGTGGGGTTTGCATCTTTGGGCGGATAACGGAGCAAGTAGGGTCTAAAAAGAGCCAATTCTCAGGTGATCGGGATTCCCGAACCGGACTGACTGATATTCGTCTTGGTTTTTATTGGCTAAGGACAATTTAGGGCGGTTTTGGTGATATTAAGTCACGTGGAAAGCAGTGTGCAGTAAGAAGTATAGATGCATTCTACTACAGTCTGAAAGCACAACTTTGTCTCCAGACAGGTGGCTTTTTTTTGGTTTTTTTTTCTTTCGTTTTTTTTTTTATGATAAAATGGCACTGAACATTCGGTTGAAACCAGTACAGATCGGTTTGGTGGCACCACTCTACGGAGAATGCATTTTTCTTTCCTCTCAAGAGAAGACAGAAATGTGTCTAAATGTGTCTAACGTTTTTGAATGTAAAGGATGAGATGAGTCACAGTGTTATCTTATACTCTGTACTGCATATATCCAATGAGTCACACATTTTCTCATTTCAACTGGATCAGAATTGATAGATTCTGAAAAGCGCAATGTGCTCAGAATTGAAAGACGAGCTCACCAGTCACCAGTACCGGTACCATTGCCATTCACATACATTGCAAATGTGCAGATTATCTCAGATAATTTGTCTGTTTACAGTAAATGCATAATATCAGTCACCACTCACATGTTTCCAACCAAAGAGGAACCAAAGAGTGCCAATATTTTCTAGAAGGGGTAGAATAGCTGATCGGTGGTATTTTGTGCGGATAGGTATTTTTGGACTGAATGATCTTCAGGTTCTGAGAAACTGGTTCGAGATATTTAATAGAGAAATTTGTTTTCTGGTTGAGTCCTATGGTTGTCCTACGATTGTATATCATTCGTTGAAGGAAAAGTCATTAAAAAACATCCTTGAACTTCAGCTAAAAGTGCTCCAATTTTGTCGAAAATAGTCCCATTCTGATCGAAATCTTCTGCGGATGATGAATATAGCAAATTTGAATCTCTCCATCCACTTTTCATGACATGATCTTGTGTCATGTGCACATTGACAGGTGAGTTAATTATCTAAGATAGGCAATATCCGAAAAGTAACTCGTCAACAAAACCGGAGATACGGGGTTTTATTTTCACACCCATGCCTCTCTAGAGTTATCAAATCCACGAGTTGGTATACTTCTTGTGTTGTCACTTCCAGAATCAGATTCTGACCAGCCATACAACTAAAATTCATGTTCAATGAGTGAGTGCACACTCCAGAATAATAAAAATACATTAGCAATAAATAAAATATCCTCCCAGACACAGCACCTCAAACTGCCACCTCCAAAACCCCCATGACTTCATCGACCAAAGTAGCAAAATCGGACACTACCAGAGGAACAATGCGACCATAAACAGTCTTGACCTTGAAGTCAATCTGCAACTGTGGATACTCGATGATACTGGAAAAAGGAAATGCCACAGTCACATCGGTACGGTCCTTGGCATTGTTGAAAAGCAGTTTCAACTTGAGTTCAAACACACCATCCACCACTGCACAAGAAGTGTTGAAACCAAGCTGAATCTCCTCTAGCTGGGCAAAAAAGTTGCACACGTTGCTCCACTTGGCCAGTGTATCATTCAAAGACAGTCCCTTGGGCAGTAGAGATACTGCCTGCAGTCTGAGCCCTTCCAGTTTCTTGGCTGGTCTCACACCACTCACTTTGCGAGTCTTGTCAACAGCAAATGTCAATTCACTTGAATGGAACTCTGCAACTTCGCCAGATACAAATCTGCCCACTCTGAGTCCCGTTCGCTGCTGAACTCGTCGCAATCGCTCCTGAAGTTTTTCAATGTCACCCATCTCAATCTGCTGATTGGCCTGGATAACTTTGTGAGCTTCCGAAATGTTCTCTGAGATGGATCTCTGCAGGCTGATTTCGGCATTAAGAGACCCTTCCAGTTGAGAGGCAGTTGCGTTGGCCTCTTCCAATTGGCTCACCAAAGGAGCCAGGCTTTGTTGCACAGTTCTGATTTCGGAACTCAGACCCAATTTGGACTCCACGTCGGTGTTGGCGTTCTGCAGGCGTACAAGTTCCTCCTGAACAGCCTCCAGCTCCTTCTCCATCGCCGCCACCTCCTGGTCCACCTCCTGGAACTCTGCTTCAACAACCTCCAAATCAGCCTTCAACGCATTCCTGTTTCCAGTAAGCTTCTTGCCCAAATCAGCAGTGATCTCCTTCCGCCAGTCATACCACGCTTTTCGAGCAACCACCCGGTAGTACTGCTTGTCCACGGCAAACTGCTTGTTGAGCAAGAGCTTGACCGAGGGGTCGGCACTGGTGTAGTCCACAAAAATAGGAGGGACATCACGGAGGGTCTCCTCGTCCAACTCTGCAAACGAAGCACTCCGCGTATCGATATCCTTGCGTAGATGGTCCACTCCCCACTTGAACAGCTCAAGATTTGGCGACAAGAATGAGTTGACCACATAATCAGACTCAGACACCTGGGAAACAGCAGGACGGTGGTTCTTTTCAGCAAATAAAAAGGCATCCATAAACTGCATGTCAATGAGCTGTAGAAATCTGCTCATTGTCAGCTCGTCTCCAGAGGAAGTGACTGGGGGTCGTCTCATAGGTGTGAAAGCCGAGAGGGCTGAAATAGGAGGCTTCGGAGGTGCCGACGCCCTTATGGCTCCCTTTCTGGGTGTCAGCATCTCGAACCGATGTCTAAGACTCACCGGAGACGCGCTGGTGGGTTCAGGTGAAGACTCCGGGGTTTCGTGAGTCGAAATCTCAGAAAAAGGCCGTTTGGGCGTGTGAGAAGATCTGCTGGGACTAACATCGATTCCTCGAGGTCGTGCAGACGGAGGGCCAGTTCGAACAGATTTGGGAGTCTTAGGGGTCTTTCTCGATCTGTCAGGAGTAGCATTAGGCGTGGTCTTTGAAGCAACAGGAGATGCGACTGGGGAACTGTTAGCAGCAGCAGCAGCAGCAGTAGAAACAAGCGGCTCGGGAGCCTGGTACGACACTGGAACTGGAGTAGGAATGGTCCTTGGTGTTGCGGACAACCTAGCTGGTGTGTTTGTAGCCCTAACAGGTGTGGCACCCCCGGGTGTTGCCCTCACTGGTGTAGTTGCACCCCTCACAGGAGTTCTTCCCTGACCAAGTCTACCAGGGGTCCTAGCACGAGGAGAAGCAATGATCCTGGCTTTCCCAGGAGTAGCCTGTGTGCCAATTGTAGCATTCCGGGCAGGTGTTGTTGCCATACCCATCCTCCTCAGTCCACTTCTATCCGCGCTGCTATCCTCATCTTCTGCAATAGTACTAAGAGGACGATGGTGGGTCATCTCTTCAGGGGTGTCTTCTTCCTGAATTGTACTGAGACCTTGTGCGGGCCAAAATGGAGGCTCTGACGATCCACTAGGCTCAATACTGTCTCGTCTTGTGTTGTGGTGGTTAGAGTGAGTTTGACCACCACTAGGATCTTCACCAACAGAGGCGGGTCCAACAGCACCTTCCAAACCAGCGTCACTAGGAGGCTGTTCCAGAGGCTTGTCGACGTCTTCATCCGCCCTCTCTTCCATACCTTCTTCCTCTAGCTGTTCCTCACCATCGACCTCCTCACTTTCCTCCATTTCAACAGCCTTCCTGTTGTACTTTGTCGAAGACTCGAAATGACCGGTGAAATTCATCTCTGTAAAGTCCATGTCAGACTCAGCCATGTCATGGCGGATTCCACTGAGAATCTGGTCGTATCCAGATTCGGCTGTCACTCTTGGCTCGGTCATGTCCATTCCACTGAAACTGCGGAGTTGAGATGCATCCAGGATGTTGGTGAAGTCCATGGTTTGGTCAAGAACAGCAGCTCCTTTGGAACGTCTCTTGGACTGATGTCCCTCGGGGGAATCCATGACCCCACTCTTGCGCTTGAGGGCGTTGGCACGAGTAGAGTACCCAAAGTCCCCGCCTCCAACATTGGTGAAATCCATTCCATCTTGGTCTATCATATCAGAGGCCGGTGCGTGTGATGCCTTGGGAACATTTGTGAAATCCATTATGTCGCCCTTATCAGCACTAGAAACTCTGGGTACGTTGGTAAAGTCCATTCCTTCGTCGACCGCAGCACCAAGATTCTCTTCACCCAGTCTAGCCCCAGTAGCAAAACCTCTCACATTGGTGAAATCCATTCCATCATCTTCAGCCACCATAGCTCCAGAATCCACTGCTCCTCCCACGTTGGTGAAAACCATCGTATCAGCCAAGCTGACATTAGTATACTCCATACCATCATCAGATTCGGAACCTGCTCCACCAGCACCAGCACCAGTCGGGACATTGGTGAAATCCATCCCATCTTCCTCCTTGACAATCTTACCCAAAGGTCGGGTGAACTGCATATCTGTGTCATCTTCAGGGCCATTGTCCTTCTCTTTCGGTGACTCCACAGGCACTATTCGATCCGAGTCTCTGATTCCTCCCCCAACTTCAGTCATATCCATGGCCAAAGAATCCCGAGCTCTGCCAGCACCTCCAATCCTCCCCGTCAATTGAGTGAAGTCCATGGCCACAGACACATCCCCGGCTCGCAGTCCTCCTCTCACTTGAGTAAAGTCCATTCCTCCAGACTCGCGACGTATTGAAATGTCCGTCAAGTCCATGCCCAGAGAGTCGCGAGGCCGCAATGAACCCCCAACCTGCGTGAACTCCATAGTCATAGAGTCACGAGGTTTGGTTCCTCTTAACTTGGCAAGATCATTGGCTAGACCTGAAAATCTTGGCTTGATGGACCCTAGAGGAACAGTCATGTCCATTCCCCACGAGTCACGTGCCCTTCCAATCGATTCGCGAGCCTTTCCAAGCGAGTCACGGGCTTTTGATGACGACGCGGAGGGCTCCTTCAACCCTCCCCTCGTCTGTGTGAAGTCCATACCCATGGAATCGCGGGCTTTGGAGGTCTCGCCATCGTCCTTCCGGCCAATGCTGCGGTTGAAGAGGTCCTTGAACGAGGTCTGTGACGCATCCGGGCCGTTTCCGCCTATGGTGGTTACCCGGACGTCTCCCATTTGCGTGAACGACATGTCTTGGGTGTGGTTGTGAGTGTCGTTGGTGGAACTGGGGACCCCGACGGGACCAGTAAAGTCCATCCCGTCGTCCTGGAATGAGGTGGACGGTCTGAAGTTACCAAAAATGGTGCTGAGACTCTGCCTGGGGTTGGGAGACTGTTTGGGAGGAGCAGCGGAGGCTGGCAGACCGGGGGCCTTGAATACTCCTGCAGGGCTCTTTTGTGGCGTGAATTGCAGCTTGGCAGCCTCGGCAGCACTCACGGGAGCCCGCTGTTCGTTGGTCATGTCCATTCCGTCGGAATCAGAGTCCGAAGAGCTATCGGCAGATCTGTGGAAGGACTTGAAAGAGGGCACAGTAGCGTTAAAGCCAGGCTTTGAGAACCCCCCAGTGGCAAAGCTGGGACCTGCCACGGTGGCAGAATCTTTCTTGGGGAACGGGACGTTGCGTCTGAGCGGACTGAGGTTCTCAAAAGTCGTCATTGTGGCTTCTGGTGCAAAAGACACCCGACGTTTGGGTCTAGCAAAAAGACGAGATTGTGTGTTGTCCAGGGTCGCCGTGTTGGATCTGAGAGGCATGACGCCTATGACAGTGTTGTTGTCATCTTTTTTGAGAATTCCGCCCTTTCTCTTTGCTGGTAAGGGCAGCGTAAAGTCCGACATAATGAGATTGTGGGAGTGGTTTAGTGGTGATACGCGTAACGCGATTGTATAATAAGGTTGGTGTTGTTTTGATCTTGCAGAGAGCAGGTAGTTATGATAGCAGGGCTAGGGTTTGTTATTTGGTGACACTGTGAGTGTAATATATATGTTGGAGTATTATGACGGTTGTGGGAGTATATCTGCGAGTTTTCAGATCTATTGGGTGTCTGGAAGTGGCATACATGGAGGTTTTAGTTCGTGTAGGTGGGACTTGAAACTGGGTGTAGTAAAGCTTAATTGATTACTGTGAAAATAGCGCTTTCTTATTGTATTCAGTCTAGCACCACATACTTTAGAATTGGACATCAAAAACCAGCATATTTTTCTCATCATTTTGATATAAATAAAGAGGTATACTTAGAAAACTGTTTAATTGGTTAAAAAAAATGCTAGGAAAGTTCGCATTGAAAGAACCCCTTTAAACCCCTGTCACTCTTTTTGTTGGCTCCCTCAATATACAGATCTAACAGTCACTTATCTCCTCTCCTCACCCTCTTAAGCTTACCACCATGTATTCAACTCTTCGTCTCACATCTCAACCCTCAATAGCTCAATATTGAGACTACGCTCTTGAAAGTAGTACCATTCGACGTGACAAGTTATTCACAGATGAACGCACTTTTCAGAATTTTTCCACGAGATCCGTGTCGCCGTCTAGCTATACAATTCGAACAAAACAGTCATCGCCTAATCACCCCAATCTACAAAGTTTCATGCACCAAAAGTGTATATTTTTTTTCTACATCATGAAAAATTACGGAGCGATAACGGCTGTCAAGCTAGCCACAAAAGACCATGTCTACGTGGGCCAGGGCTTGAGTGTGTCCAAGTACAATCTTCTTTCTGGCGAGCGACTGTGGACGAAAAAGATTTTCGGTCGAAACAAAATCCACGGACTGGATATCTGCGGCGACGGACTCTTGGCTTTTGGAGGAGACTCAATCTTGATTACCGATCTTGAATGCGAGACTGGATCCGAGCGAAGTGTTGGCGACTGGATCTGCGACGCCAAGTTTGACGGATCGGCCCAGATTCATGTTCTGACTGCTCATAACCAGGTCATCAGTCTTCATGTCAAGGGAGAGAGCGTGGTTGTGAGCTCAGTTGAGACCTGCAAGGAGAACTCTCTGCTCTATTCTGGTTCTATCCACGTTGGCGACGGCTCTGTGTGGATTGCTTCTGGAACGGTGCTTCACGGAACGTATATCTGGACTCTTGGCGACGGAAAGATTCTCCGAAACTTCACCTCTCACGAGGGCAGTATTTTCAACGTCCAAATCAGTCCCGATCGAACCCAGGTGCTGTCGTGCTCCGACGATCGGTTCATCAAGCTGTTTGACATGTCCACTGGCGAGGAAGTGGCTACTGGATTTGGCCATGGAGCTCGAATCTGGCAGGTGGCTTTTCTCGGCAACAACCAGTACCTTTCTTCGTCCGAGGACGCCACGGCCATTCTCTGGAAGCTGGAGGGCGACAGCCTGGAGGTGGTGACTCGATTCGAGGGCCACGTGGGCAAAAATGCCTGGTGTTTTGACCATCAGAACAACACTCTTGTTACAGGAGGTGGAGACGGCAGATGGCGAGTATACCATCTGGAGGTGACTGAGCCCGTTGAGTACACGTATTCCGAGGTTGCTGGCCACTCTGGAGCGTTCAAAAACTTTGTCAATCTCTCTTTTGACAACACAGCAGTTGGAACTGCCGGAGGACAGGTTTTGATCCACTCCAAGGACGAAAGCAGCGACAAGTGGACCTCAATCTTTGAGGACGAGTCGCTCAAGTCTCTGTGTCTTCTCGCTGGCTGGAGAGGTACCAGCTACGTTGCTGCTGGCAACAGATTTGGCCAGGTGTTTGTTATCAACATTGACACCAAGGAGGTCAAGGATGTGCAGCTTTTCGAGGGAAAGATTTCCAATCTGCTCACGCGGGAACGACAGGGTAAGCTGTATCTCTTGGGAACTTCTCAAAACGAAAAAGAGGACTCTGTTCTGGTTGAAATTGGATCTATGAACGTGACTCGGTTCCCAGCTGTTGCTGGCTTCCCAGTCACCTCTTTTGACATCAGCAGCGAGCTGACGGTGTTTGGATCGCGATACGGTGCAGTCAGTGTGGTTCCCAGCTCCGGTGAGCCGTCTTTTGTTGCTCGAAAAGTGATCAATGACGACACTGTGACCGATTTGCTGCTTGATAACGGCACCGTCTTCATGGCAACCCGTAACGGATACTACGGACGCTTTAGCATTGTTGGAAAGACGCTGGTTGCGTCGCTGCTGAACAAGTCAGGACAGTCCTCCATCTACAGAATCCTGTCTCTGTCTCCTTCTCTGGTGGTCTGCGGCTTCAAAACCAACGCCTTTTTCATCTACAACGAGTCTCAGAGCGCGCTTCTGTTTTCTGCCGACTGCGGAGGAGCCCACCGTTCCTGGGACCTGCATTACGACTCCGGCAAGGTTCTGTTCAACTTTGTTCGAAAGGCTATCCTCAACGAGATCAGAACAACAGTGCCAGCAGCCACCAGACTCGGCTACTACTCCCATGGCCGAGAGGTGCGTGGAATCGTAGCTAACGGCAACATTGTGGCTTCTGGAGCGGAAGATACAAACATCATGCTGACCAGAATCACCGAAGAGGGACTGCTGGAGAACCTGTTCACATACCGAAAACACACGTCGGGTATCCAGGGTCTCAAATGGGCCTCTCCTGAGCTGCTTATTTCCTCTTCGGCCAGAGAAGAGCTTGTTATCTGGAAGTACGCCAATGGCACTCTTTCGCCGTGGCTGGAGCTGCCCAAGGGCGATAATCCGGATCTGAGAATCATGGACTTTGTTTACATTGACTCAGACTCTGGATTCGACCTCATTTGCGCATACTCAGACTCCACTTTGCGTCTTTGGCGATACCAGGACTCCAAGTTCAGTCTCGTCGAAACTCTCAAATACACCCAGCACTGTCTGCTGAACGTGGATCTTCTGTCTCCAACCGAGGTGGTCATTTCCGCCACCGACGGTTCTCTTTCCGTCTACTCTGTGCCAGGATTCAAGCCTTTGGCTCATGTTTACGCTCATCAGTCTTCTGTCAGATTCTGCATTTCTGGAAACCTCATTTTCTCAGGTGGAGACGACAACAAGCTGTGTGTGACCGAGTACAAGGACGGGAAACTGACTGTTTTGGCTTCCGAGCCTTCTGCCCACAGCTCTACCATTACTGAGGTGGCCATGGTCGGCGATAATTCGTTTGTTTCGGTTTCAGTCGATCAAAATGTCCGAACTTGGTCCTGGAACGAGAATTCCAAGCTCGTCAGACTCACAGACAAGTTTACTACTGTGGCAGACACTGGTTGTGTTTGTCCTTACGAAGGTGGTTTGTTGATTGGAGGTGCTGGCTTGTCTTATTGGAAGGGTGAATAGAAAGGTATGATTGATTTATGAATATTGGAGGGATGTTGCTGGGGTTTGTGGCTGTAGTATTGGTGTAGGGAGTGTATGTATATTTTGAAATCCCAGAAAAAAATCACTTTTAGGCCCATCTGGTTCTGAATGGAGATGTTAGTTGATTTTCATACTAAACAGCTACAAAAGAGTAAACTGCCAAAATGAAGACTAAAAACTGTACAATAGGCCAAACTCATGTCAAATGAATAAAAAACATTAAAAAAGAATGCCATATCAAAACTAACTAAACAACAATAATTAAGCAACAAAATCAGAGAAAAAACGTCTCTCTCTCTCAATTCACTTCCCTCTAGAAAATCAAAGTTAGACTCATCACCATTAGCAATCGAAAACAGTCAAGTATCCATTGGCTGCCTCACAATAAAACCACATTACAGACACCCTACAAGATCAATCTTTCGACGTATACTTGCCCCTACCGCCCACAAACACCCTCCGCCAACTGCCGTTTCGCTAGTATCTTCGCAACCGTTCCGCCCACAACAGACTCTCTGTAACGGCCTCCTAACCACTGCCGCCCTGTTGCACTAGCCACTAGGTGAAACTCTAACTACCTCCCAACGCCTCCCAACGGCACGTGACCTCAACAGATAACCTACATCCCCATCAACCATGCATAAGTTCCCCAAACGTCTCTTGGCCACCACATCTTTTTCACTTGCCAAACGCCACAGCAGACTACAATTCTCTACCGCAATGGGCAACTACTTTTCCTCTCCCGCCCCCGCCGCCTTTGACGGTCTGGGGTACAAAGCACCACCCGGCTGCCCCACACCCACCCAGGCTTCCTACGACAAGGTGCACCAGCTCATCCGCGCTAACCACAATAACTACCAGGTCAAGTTCAACAACCGAAAGTTCCACAACCACCTGGCCCACATCCTGTGCTCGGCCTACTTCATTGGCGCCACCCCGCAGGAGCTCACAGCAATCTACGAGGAGGATATTAAGGATCTGGTGCCATGGAAAGAGGACTCTCCTGATGAACTCACCCTCGACACATATAGCAAGCACTTTGGCGATGTCAAGTACGAAAGAGCTTTCTTTGATCTGTTCGAGGAGGAAGTCACAGATGTTGCGCAATTCAATTGGAAAAAGACGGCCAATGAGGTCTATTCAGCCTCGGAAGTACCCAACTCAGGCGTGCTCTTTCCCGGCCTTGCCTTTGGACTACTCCACCCCATCATTCACCTTGGCTACGCTTTCGAAATGGACTGTTCTCCTCTAGCTGTTGAAGCCATGACAGTGGCATGTATGGACTACCGAAAGTCGGCCCAAAAGCTCATGGAGAAACGTGATCCCCCTCCTGTTCAGTTCTCAGACCCCCTAGCCGTTCTCAGTAAGCTTCGGGAAGACCCTTCTCTCGATGGTGTGGACTTTGATCTCGCCATGGACCCCGTCAACCACTCTTTAGATGTGGTGATCAAGTATGCAGACATGCTGAAGCTGAGCGATGACCCTCTTAAGAATGCTGCTACCCTACTACATGCTTCCGTGGCCTACTTTGGAGCTTCACATCCTGACAGAACTTCCTACAAGCCGCAGTACTCGTTTTTCTTCCTCCATGGCCTAACAGGCTCCCAGGCTGTCTGTGAGATCATCAACAGCAAAAAGTTTGGTGACGTCTTCACGGACCCTGGAGCCGCCCAGACTCTTTGCTACTTTGCCTGGGTCAACTTCATTGTGCTTTTCATGTACCACCAGCGTCCTCACATTGATCCTGCTCGAATCACGGACCAAAAGACTCCTGCATATGAAGAGCTGTTCCCCCAGGCTGTTCACGAGGCCCTGCACTCAACTGACCGGTTTGACGAGCACTACGTCAAGGCCATCCGAGCACTGATGTTTGCCCAGCACTTTGTACGAGATCATCGTCCCGACCTCGCCGATTCCGTGCCCAAGGACTATTACGCCAAGGCTGCATGGCTGTTTGGAAAGTACAAGCCTGGTCAGGAGTTTGTGTATTCCAATGGCAAGCCTGAGCTTTCCCTGGATTTCAAGGGATGGAAGGAGTAAATACTGAGTGAGTGGATGAGAGTGCGTGGGTAAGACGACTTGGTGCTCACAGGTGATATGGAAGTCTTCGATCCTATCTATGGCTACAGCTCTATTATGTGTTATCAATGTGACAGTTCATTGATTTCGATAGCTGGTCATTGTCATGGTACTTCCTGATGGCCTAGATCATAGCATTTGACTCTGTGAGCATTTATGCGAGTTGTCTGCAAAAATGGAGATAAATAACATTATAAACCTATTGCTGAATGGCCATGGATGGTATGAATGGTTACCAGAGTGTTAACTATGAAGAATGGTAGAGAGGCAGGGCTATTTGTAACCTGTTCACAATACAAATTTTCTCATATCCAAACCACAGATACATTACTCAGACAAAATAAAGCCACAATTACTTGTTCCAACCCTCGCAACTTATCCACTAGTAATATTATTATGAGTCTCCCCATCTTCTAAACAAAACTAGTGTACAATTAAAATTATAAATAATGCCCTTGGTGACAGTATTGCCATCAGTGGCAGCGATGAAACTCCTCATCATGATTAATATGAATCCCTTGCGTTCTCTTGTCCCTGTCCTATACCCTTCTTTCCCACCCCCAATGTTGCTGGAAAAACTCGCTCGTATCGCTGGTCTTCCACGCACCTGCATCCTGCAAATACGCCAAATGTTCGACAATCTCCATCTGCTCGTTCTCGTCACGGATATGGAGGCAGGCTAATCTTACTGTCCACAGCGACATGATGGCGTGAATCACGTTCTTGGTGTGTCGATTGATTCCCACACATCGACGGGCGTGGTACACGGCGTCAATCTCCACTTCTGGGTCGTGGATGGGATACGCAGTATACGGCTTGCATTTGACCATGATCAGCAGAGCTCCGTGGTAGCAAATATTGGCGTACATTGCCGAGCTGGACGCAAACAGGATGGTGTCGAAGTTGGAGTTGTGGCTGGGGAGATGCAAGTCCACAACAGGTCCCAGACGGCTGGGAAGTCTCTCCTTCCATCGCTTAATGTCCATGACTGCCTTTTTCCATTCCATGTACCGCGAATTGTGCACAAACTCGTCGTAGGAGGGCACATGAGCGTGCTGGCCAATGTAGTTTGCAACTGCGGCCAGGTGAAGAATGGAGTGCATCCACCAGCCGTCGGGAGGCGTGGCTGAGGGCATGGTATGTACATCATGGACTGCCCCCCAGTTGTGCGGATTCAGGAACGGACCCGTGTCGACCCTCCGTGAGAAAATGAAGTCAATCATCATGTTGGCCCAGAAGCAGCACCGCTCGATGAGGGAGTTCATGGCTGGCCGGCCACTGGAAGTCACGACCCAGTGGAACTCCTCGATGATCTGGTTGACTCCCGATATGCGTCTGCCCCGCGCCTCACTCACCTCCTGCATCAGCTCGTACACGGACAGGCAGATGGTGGCCAGCACGCACAGCTCGAGGTTCTTGGGGCTTGAGGTCATGTCGCCAAGCAGCGACTTTGTGGCTTGCAGAAAGTACTTTTCCGCGCGCATCTCGGCCTCGGGGCTGCCGGACTTATTTGAGAGGATCACTGCTCCGCAGCAGAGGACCGCATACCGAAGCGTGGGCTGGCTGAGAGCGATTAGCGGCACGACCTTTGAGAACATTTCCGAGCCGCAAAAGAGGTCCAGCATGGGCGCCACGTAGTCCACAAACACGGGCAGAAGCTCGCACAGATTGGGGTCCGAGGACGGCGTGGTAGCGTCATTTAGCGTCATGCCCTTGGCCGAGGAATATGCATATTTGTGTACTGTGGGCGGGCGGAACTGCTGCAGCGGGTTGGGCACGCCAGCTCCCAGCACGTTTGGCGGCTGGGCGCGTGCCTGTATCTGTGTTTTTGTCGCTGCTGCTGCTGCTGCTGCTCCTGTCGCTGCTGCTGCTGCCATGCCTGCGTGGTGCTCGTCTCCGTCCATGTCCACGTCGTTGGCGGGCGTCGGGTAGCGGGCGTACAGCGAGAGGCCGCCGTCGTAGCCCGCGGCAATGTCGCGAGACTCGTCGAAGATGCGGGGCCGCCAGCTTTGTGACACCTCATAGTGGAGGGCATCGCCGACCTTGCAGTCTATGAAGTTGAGTCGGATCCCGCGGCGGCAGACCTTGCGGGACTTTATGCAGTTGACGCAGTCGGGCACGCCCTCGTCGCACTTGAGGTGGCGCTCGCGGCACGTGAGACACCCGGTTCTCACTCTCCGGCGTTTTGGTTTTTCGTCCATGTTGTGCTGGGTGCGTAGAGTTTGGGTGAGATGGAGGTTGTGTGTAGCGTGCATGAGGCGAAGCGGGTAAAAGGGCAGCTGCTGAAGGGTGTGTTTTTTTCGGGTCCCAAGCGGCCACGTGCGCTTTTGTGTCTGGGAGCTCAAGACCGGGAGGCAAGGACCGCAAAGAGAGCCGTTGGCGGGCACTGGCGGGCGTTTGGGGCCGGGCGCGGCTACCAGTGGTCGGGTCTCGACACACGATCCATGTAACATCCCCACCTAAATCTAACGTTGGGCATCTCCGAACACTGCACATCTGCATGCGGGGCCCTGTGACGTGAGCTAGCGGGCGGAGGCTTCTGTGGCTGCGTCTGGGCGGGGGGCTGCGGCTGTCACCGGCGCGTCTGGGGGGCTCTGGCTACTGCCGCAGCGGTTTTCGGCCGGGTATTTTTGGTTTCTGCTCAGTTACGCCCAGGAAGCTGGGATCGTAGGTTTGCCGTTTGGAATGAAACCTTAAGCAGTGAGTTTCACATTCAAAGGCAAACTTCGGGGCCCGATTTATGATTAGTGATCGCAAGACAGGCAGCATACATTGGCAGCTGAGAGAGCTGCGAGGGAGTGAAAAGAGGAGGGCAAAAAACGGCAAAAGCGGGCGGATCGGGACGAGAAAAAGACCGTGGTAGTGTCGGGCCTGGTAGCAATGCGCTAAGGCCCGTTCCAGAGCGTTCTACGCGGCTAATAGTGGCTAATTCTGGTTCTATAACTGCTTTCTTGTCTTGTACCTATAGCAGTAGCTTTTGGGCTAATTTCTTTCTTTCTTCCATGTACGGTTTTTCTCGTTTTTTTTTTTTGGTTTTCTCTGTTCTTTCCAACGGCCATGTCTTTCAAACTGCACACTGTTGACAAGTCTATAGACTACAGTCTGTACAAAAGTAACTAAATTTGCTGCCGTCTCATGTCAACTATGCAGGGAGCATAGAGAGTGTCTAGTCTAGTCTAGACTGCGGCACAGAGGTGAGACCACGGAAACATCGACTGCTTGAGAGAATCTTCTGAATGTTTGCCCTGCCCAGCTGTTTATTTTTGTGTCGCTCTCACCCGCCTTCCCCTCTTTTTCTCCACAGTTAACGTCAAGGACACGTCTGTGGCGCCCGACAAGTCGCCGACTCGCTACATACACGCATGGTGGTATTGCTGTGGGCCTATTTATTATTGCCTTCTTCTTGTCCAACGCTCGCAGACATTTACCCTCCCGGATCTTCAGGAGCAGCAACCTTTTCGCCCACAGTAAACCTGCATTCTAGGGACAGTCCACAGGCATGTACCCAGCGTTGGAGGCACGGTAGCAGCAGCTACTCGGACCGAATCGCCCCGGTGCAACGTCTGAGACGCACAAACAGAGCCCCACGGCCTCAACCACGCGGCCATTCCGCCTATACTTGTCGTGCTTTTTTCCATGTGGCGTAATGTGCGGCCCCCGCCGTGTACGGGGGTTTGGCAGAGCTCTTCTTTTGATAGGCTCACACAAAAACCAAATTAAACAATTTAGAATCCGGACGAGAGTTTGGTCCGTCACAAAAGTGTAGCACTGTATACGTTCCGCAGCACATGGTGTTATAAGCTACTGTTTGTTGCTGTAGGGCTGGTGTAGGGAAATTTCATGACAGAGAGACTGTAACTTAGACTGTGACATAGACAGACCTAGCACAGACTTATTACACGTCTTCTCTATCGTCGTGACTCCTCAGCTAGTCACTTTAGAAAGAGGGTCCTCGATGTTAGGTCCTGTCAACGTATTAAAGTGCTGGCTAACAAACGGCCCTAACCTTGAAAATAACATTTTAACCGATAATTTTAGCGTGTCGAATACGCCAAAAACCAAGCAAGTTTACGAATGACTGGAGGGGTCTGGAGCCTGGTGTAGGGGTTTTGAAGGGGATTAGCTGGTGTTTTTGAACTCGCCAGGGTCAGGAGAGTCCAACGGTGCTTCTTTTGGGTTGTTTTGTATGAGTGATTATTTCCACACTTTACGCCTAAAGTTTGAATGAGGGAAGTAAGGTACAAGTTAAACTGATCTTCATGTAGGACTCATTGTAGCCCAATAAAGACGAATTTCAACCTGTGAATATATGACACTGGTGAAACAAATTATTGAAAAAACCAGACGTATTGGAGCTTTATCGATGTTGACAGGAAGCGTTTCTGTCAAAGCCTTGTTTGTTCATTAGAGTGATGAGATGAAACTTTGTTCTTTAGTGGGTTCTAACTAAAGTGATGTGGCCACGCTATGGGAATTCAGAAGGGTGCTTTCTTCTGTAAATGCGATAGATCTGTTGGTTATCTTTCCTGTTCTCTTCGGTGACTTTTGGTCTCCAAAATTCCCTGTTCTCCAAAATACTGATGAGTAAATTATGTCATGGTAGCTTCTAGCACTTGAGCACTTAGACTACCATTCTCAGAACTACAGTGAGATAAATACTGGTCCATCTCTCCACATGCTCTCAACTTTCCGTTCTCTTCTATCACTCTATCTCAAGTATACTACACTCATAATTGACACACTTTTGTGCAGCCATAGAGACATTTATTCAGAACTCAGCTACAAGCTTCGAAAAGTACTCCTAAATGTCTCCAGCTGATCATGAACTCCTACTTTTCATCAACACAGTATATCAAAAAGGTTTAAAAAATACATGCTAATTCTGCTTTGGAGGTCGCCTGATGTCTCCGAAGTACTCGGATCGTCGTGGAAGAAATCACGTGACCAATTCGGATTTCACCACCTCGCTCTCATCCATCAACTCTCCAACCATCTATCCCATCTAACTCAACTGGTAACCGCCCATGGCCTCCTCGCCTCCTCGAGTCACGTGACGTCTGGCACGGCCAATCATCTTTCGCTTAGCCTGCTCCTCGTCCAGAGAACCGTCCTTGTGGACCTTGACGATTTCGGGGTCCTTCTTCTTGCCCAGCTTTCCAGGTGCCTCTCGAAGACCAAAGGACTTGGCGAGATGACCGAGATGCAGAAGTCGAACATTGAACATTTCTCGCTCGGCAGCCACGTGGGTGGCGTAGGCTCGGATGTGAGAAGTGAAGCCCCGTCTGGCCTTGTCCAGAGCGTCCTCGTCGCCCAGAAGCCACCGCTCAATGTCCAGATGGTAGTTTGTGGCGGCGAAATCCCAGCCCTTGCCGCCGAATCCAGCAGCCAGAATGTTTTCGTAGGTCGTCTTTCGCATGTTCTGCGACTGCTTGAGCTTCTCCACGTAGCCCTCCTCGGGTCCAGGGAGCAGGAAAAGCAGAGCTCGACCCTCCTGGCCGGCTCGAGCCGTTCGTCCAACTCTATGGAGATGGTCCTCGACGGAAAACGGAGGATCGTACTCCACAACGTTGGAAATCATGGGCAGATCCAGACCTCGAGAAGCGACATCGGTACAGAGCAAAATGGACATTTTGGCGTCGTTTTTGGTGAATGACGCGAGCGTGGCCGTTCGCGCCTGCTGACTGAGCGATCCGTGCAGCTTGTAGACCTGTGTCGGCTCATCTCGCAGCACAGGAGCCGTTTTAGCAGTTTCGAGCTTTCCAACAAACTCACCCTCACGGGTCATGACGTCAAAGTGGTAGTCCACAGAGTCCGAGCAGCTCATGAACACAATGACCTTGGCATGGTCGACCTTTCCTGCGGCTCGCAGAGCACCCATGAGGGTCACTAGTCGCAGCTTGGCGGGAACCAGAGCGTACTCCTGGATCAGCTGAGCCGGAGCAGAGTGCTTTTCAACGGTGTTTTCGGCCAGATCGTGCACGTCAGGCACACTTTCGGTGGACACCCAGTCCGCGTCCTTGAGAGTCGTCTTTCCGAGCTCCTGAACACCTCCCTTCATGGTGGCCGAACAAAGAACGGTGGTTCGACGAGTGGGCAGGCCCTTGAGGTCCGCGGGGATGTCCTGCAGGTAGTTTTCGCCCCGCAGCACACTCTTGTACTCGATAGTTCGCAGAATCTTGGTGATAGTCTCCTCGAATCCGAGCTCCATCAGTCGATCGCCCTCATCCAGAACCACCCATCGCACCTGAGACAGATCCAGAGCCTCAGTGTTGTCGAAATGGTCGGCGAGACGGCCGGGAGTAGCTACCAGCACATTGACTCCCTTTCGGATTCGCGCCTTTTCGGACTTCTTTTTCTCTCCTCCAATGACAATGCCAGGAACAACCCACGGACACGCCTTTCGACACAGAGTCTCGAGAACCGAGTAGATCTGGTTGGTCAGCTCTCGTGTGGGCGTCAGAATGACTGCAAACAGCCCGCTTTCTCGGGTGACCTTGGGACAGGACATGATTCGCGCCAAAACAGGCAGAACAAACGCCAGAGTCTTTCCGGAACCGGTCTGGGCCTGCACGAACAGGTCGCTTTCTCGCTGAATGAGTCGGGGCAGCGTGGCTCGCTGGATCTTGGTCGGTTTGCTCAGATTCATGGTCAGCAGAGCCTCGACCAGCCGCTCGTTGATTCCCAGTCCAGCAAACGTGGACGCGTCCTTCAGCGCAGCATTAGACGACTCCACCTCGGGCTCCTCCTCCTCCTCCTCAATCTCCTCGACCACCCGGTCCTCCTTCTTCTCCGAGAAGATACTGGACACGTACGTGCCCTTGATACCTCCTCCGGCACCGGACTTTTCTCGCACTCGGGGCTTCATGGGCGTGCCGTCCTCGTTCAGCCGCGGCTCTCTGGGCTTTCTGGGTTTCTTGGCCTCGCCGTCTCGCTCGTTTCGCACCCGGAAGTTGCGCTGCGGCTTCCAGTTGGTCTCGGCCTTTTTGGTTCCGTCCATGATTCGCTGGTACTTCTCCTCGTCGGTTTCGGGACGAACAGGACGCACTGGAGGCTCGTCTTGACGGTCGTAGGGCTTGGCGCGTGTGTCGGGTTTGGTGTACGGCTTGTTTCGGCCCATTCGGTCGTCGAGACTGGGCTTTCCGTCCTTCTCGAGAAACTTCTGCTTCTTGAGCTCTTCGAGGGCAGCTCGGCGCTGGTGCCAGGAGCCTCCGCCCTTTTTGAGGGTTTTGGCGGGGGCGGCCCGACGAGGGGGCTCGTCTACCGCCATGTTCAGCATCATTCCGTCGTCTTCCATGGTTGTAGGGTGTGTTTGGTACGACTGTGATGATAGGAGCTGATGCTGGCTGGAAAAGATTAATTTTTCTATGCACATTTTTTTTAGAGTTTATGCAGTGGGAGGATAATCAGATAGTAGCACCTGAAGAGTAGACATTTAGGCACACACCAGTAAACAAGAAGATGGCACTGGACAATGTCGCTCAGATGGTCGGTGAGATGAATGCGACCAACACGATAGGTGCGACAAATGCGACAAATGCGACAAGTACGACACATACGACCCCACAGGAAATGTCGCCACAGCAATTAACACTGTGGCTTCAGCAGCGCCCATATCTCAACTACACTGCTGAACAGCTCGTTTCGACACAAACACAGGCTCTAAATGTGCTGATCCAGCATCCGCTACCGTCTCTTGACCACATTGGCCCGTTATTTGCCTCTTTGAGCGGCTTTAATGTGCTTTTGGCCGGGCTGGAGATGGCCAAAAACGAGGGGGAACATGCAGCAGCCCGAACTGGCAATATTGTTGAAATTTTGAAGGCAGCCATGAATTCTGCCTCGTTCAGAGCACCACAGACGTCGCCAGCGTACAGCCGCGAGCTGCTAGCTCTTTTCTGTGGCTCAAAACTGTTCAACAAGCTCGCTTCTCTGAAATCCGATCCTTGGTCAATGGAAGCCTATTTGGCGTGGTTGGGCGGATTTATAGAGCGGCTTAGTCAGCCTGGTTTCGACCTAGTGCTGCTCGGACAGCTCATTCTTGGCGCCTACAAGCTCAACACAGATGCCAGAATGCTTGAAATCACCTCTAAACGGCTTTTCACCGCCAAATTTAACCCTTGGCTCGTGCAGGTGTGCGCCCACCTTAGACCCTTTGAAGCCAAGCAACTGGTAGGTTTCTCAATACCCTACATCTCCAATCGCTGGTGCCAGGAGGTGACTGTAGCTCCTGTGGCCAAGCTGCTCCAATCGCTGGGCCAGCAGTGCCCCTCGGACTTGTTCAGATTGTCTTTCACAGTCCCATCATTGGACACTCTCAAATCTCTTCTCTGGGCAGTATCTCTCATCGACAAGCACGGGACGTTTACCGAGTCGTTTGAGAAGCTCATGGCGCTGTGGGGCTCCAAACTAAACATTGAAAAGACCCCCATATCCGTCCAGCTTCGTCAGACCCAAATCATCTACATTTGTCTGCAACTTTTTGACAACCCATATCTCTCTCAACTGCCGACCCGAGCTGATATCTACCTTGACAGCATCACCAATCGATTGGCAAGCCCTTCTTCCAGAGCCCGCGACTTTGCCATGGTTATTGGCGAAAAAATTGCCCAATTCAGCTCCACACCGCTGAATTTTGATTTCGAAAAAACGGACGACTGGACCAGTCTGCACATTGACAAGTACGCCGATTCAAATATTGCATTGCTCTGGGACGACGACCCTCAGGGAGATCCCGACGTGAGTGTCCCCGATGCTATGGCGCCCTTTTCACCGGCAAATTCTGCGATTTCGTCGGTCTTCGATACCCAAAGCTTAGCCAGCACGTCTCAAAAGACCTCGGGAAGATACAGAAAGCTCAATTTCCCCATTAGAAACGCTCAGCCCGATTCCGACGACGATATGGGCTCAGTTCAGGCTGACCTGGACGAACAGGAGGAAAACTCGGATGATGAAGATCCTACTATTAACAAGGACAATGTGCGGGCTCCTGTTTTCATTCGGGAACTCTTGGCGTACTTCAAGACGCCGGAGAAGGATGACCAGTACCAGTACCTGGATATTGCTCTCAAAACGGCTCCTACACTGATTTTGCAAAAAGCGCGGTTTGGAAATGAGGTCAAGACACACGCCAAGGAGCTGGCGAGAACTTTAGTCGAGTTCAAAGATAACTACGACTTTCCAGGCTACCACAAGTTGCGTACTCAGGCCCTGGTTGCGCTTGTGGCCAGTGACCCCCTGGTGGCTCCATACATTGTTGAACTGTTCTACACCGCCGACATTACCATCAACGACCGCTTGTTACTGTTGACGTCGCTGTCTCTGGGAGCACGGCTTTTGAACGGTCTCCAGGACGATATTGAGCTTGCAGAGGTCGAATTCCCATCTAAAAAGCTGCCTTTTCAAATTGAGGATCGATTCAAAAAGTTGGATGTGGCCGCTGGACCACTTTCTAGCATTACTTCTGGGTCTATTTCAGAGGTTATCCCACCTACAACTGCTCCAGAAATCCCCCCTTCGTTCAATCACCTTTCTAGTGTGACGAGCAACGTCCAGCGAGAGCTACTGGACTCCACCATCGCAGAATCTCGCGAAAACACCACTATCAACGGCCCCAAGGTGCTCAGAGTATCTTCGGCGCTTCAGAAACAACGTGCAGGAGGCCCCAAGACAACCATCATCACTAACAAGTTTGCCAAAGTCGCCGACAGCTTCATTTTCCCGCTCATCGATGGCTGGTGGAAGTCAGGGCACGGAATCATGGCTGGCACTTTTTCGTCCATCATCCAGGCGCATTATTTCAAAACCCTGGCTTTACTGCTTCATTCGGCTGCCCCCTCAGCGTCCCATCTCGTTGAAATGACGTCTGAGGTGCTGGCCATGCTGCTGAAATTGCGATCCTACGCTCAAGTGAACGATCCCAAGGTGATTGAGGCCGCTTGCACATGCATTTTAGTCATTTTGGACACCAACTCGGACGAATTCATCGTTCAGAAGTGGCCTCGCGAGTTTATCGATCTCCAGAAGTGGCTGGAAGACACGTGGGAGGGAGTTATTGACGAGCGGGTTAAGGGTGTTGCTGCAGGTGTGCTATACAAAATGACCGAGCTGAGTCAAAAGTGGCAGCGGAGCATGATTGGAGCTGTTTAAATAAGTCGATGGATCGCATGCTGTCATATATATGGCAATGGGTGACGAGAGCATATCAACTACTCCACGAAAAATATGATGCACACACCAACACAGAAATCTCAAGATTGGCATTCCGAAAATAAAATATAGACTGCAATGATAATATCGCTCTATTGCTATCCCTTAATTCTACTGTCATTATCTTTGATAATGTAGACAATGTAGTTAGTCATGTTAATGTGACTGTTCTTCATTTACCCATTACTGTAGTATATCAAGACTCTACAATGTGTTCTACAAAGAAAAAACTACAACTTCAAACTACGAGTACAACTTGATTTGGGTGGGACTCTTTGGTCCGTAATTTATTATCCCAGAGAGGTTCGGAATTTCACCTAATCCTCTCAAAACTAAATAAAGGTTCGGCCAGTGTACATCCTCTTGTTGAGGTTCGACTGCCTACGTCCTTACTGAATGCTGGTCTGAGACTGTCTCTGGGACAAATCTCTTCCGACTGCCTCGTGGTCTCAATGAACCACTTCTGAATTGCTCTGAACATCCTGGCTCTCATTGGCTCTGGCTCGCTTTGGCTCTGGCTCTCATTGGCTCTGCGGGACGGCTTCTCACTCAGGTCTGCACTTATCGGCTCTTTGGCACTCATTGGCAATGCTCGTATGGCGGCTCGTCAGCTCTTATGACTCTGGCGTTGTAGGCATGATATGATGGCGCTGGCATGATGTGGCAGCTCTCGCTCTTGGCTCACATTTCACAGTGTCACTCATCTGACGGCTCCTGCTCTGGAAACTTGCGGTCGTGACTCTTTGCTCGTAAGGCGGCGTTGGCGTAGTAGCTCTAGCTCTTTGCAAGTTCCAAGCGGCTTTTCGGCTCGTATCGTTGTGGCATTGTCGGTCGGCGGCAACTAGTTCGAGCTTTTCAGCTGACTGGCTCTTTACTCTGGCGGCATGGCAGGGGTGGCCAAGCTCTTTGCTCAGTGGCGATCTTGGTGCGATTCTTATGCTCAGGCGGCTACCTTGGGAAAGGTCTAGGCTCTTTACCGTGACTCTTGGCTATCGCGGTGGCGATACCAACTGGGGGGTAGAACACACCAAATGTCCAAAGACAGATGTGTTAAAGTGCCCCAAAGCACTCAGTGGTGTTATCCATGCAGGGAATTTCACCCTTGGGGGCTACCCAAATCCATTCTCGGAGAACTCATGTGTCCCTTGTTCAGGGCCCGTCGTCATTCTTCCACGGAAAGAACTCCTGAGTCACTTGCTAAGCGTACTCGTCATCATTCGAATCCTGTTATGTGCATGTCCAGTGGGGTTTCCTTTCACTCGGCAGCTTTGCTTGCGCTCAGCGTCACGTCTTAGTTACTCGCTCACACTATTTGCTTCGCAGTCCAAAGACTCAGCAAGTGCGGGTTTAATCTGTCTCAACAGATGCGTCAACGAAGAAACTTTTCAGCTTCAACTCGGCATCTTCTGATATACTGTAAACAGTACCAGTTTGCGGACCCCAAAGTGTTGCTCATGCAGGGAATTCCACCCCTGGGTGCGACCCAAACCATAGGAGCACTGGTTGACTCATGAGTAGCTTGCGAAGCGTTTCTCGTCACTGTCACGTGCTCTGGTTGCATGATGAGAGGTGTGCTGGTGCTCCAGCTCGGCAACTCGCGTTGCGTCGTCGCTTTCACTACTCCAATGTGGCTGTGGCTCGCGCTCAACAACAGCTTGTGTCTTCACTTTCGCTCGACAAGCACAGCAGCTCTCCAAAGAGAGACAACCTGATCCTTTGCAGATGCCCAGAGACCGGTTGACTTCTGAAGAACACAAATGGGGCCCAGCGGGGGTATTTATATTCTTGAGAATGCCAAATTGGTTCGGACTCATGCATCTCGCCTCCTTGGTGGCGAAAGTAGATGTAGATCATTGCATATGAGATGCTCCAGGGGAAGTTGCGAGAACCTTGTGGAAAATCAAGAATCAAATGGAACCTCCTAGAATGTTTTAATGGTCAGAAAAGAAAGAGTGGAAAATTCGATGAGAAATAAACCGCTTTTATTTCTGACATTCTCTAGAAAGAATCGCTATTAATAGACCTAGCGGCTCTTGAAATTAGCTGGAAAGTTGGGTGGCAAACCATGATGCACATGAAGTTGAAAATGAAATTTTAAAATGTGATCCCAAGTTCGCTGCCAAATTGTCGAAGAGAGAAGTACTGTACTCTGTAGTTAGGAACTTGGAATTAAATGTGGTTTTGCTACAATCAAAATGACACTATCAGAGGAATTCGCGTTTGGGAGTGAAGGATATCATTTTATTAGAAGCGAACATTTGCGTCCAATGATCAGTGATAAGAGCTCGAAAATATAGCCACATTTTGATCGCCAGAAAGGTAACAAGTTAGCTGCAATTTGGCAACAGGCTAAGATTGATGTAAAATCACTTCGCCTTGCTAAATTTCAAGAAAGGTGTGTGACATATCGACAAGAACCGGATATGGCTCAACAGGAATCTTGAAACGAGCCAAATGAGCTCAAATTTCTTCTCTCTAGTTCAAATATCCAAAGGGGATCACGGCAAAAAAAAAATTGCAGCACCTAGTATTCTCGTATGGTCTCCCACTACAATACTAACTAGGCTCTCTGGTGCTTGACTATGGCTGATCGGACGGGAAGCCGTATTTTCACCAGGATATGGCCGCAACTGAAATTTTAGGATTTTCTCTAATCATGAGACGTCTGGATACGATGGTATGTCACGTGATGAGGGTTAGGGTCCGTAAGGAAAGGTATAGTAACGAAGTTGTTAGATAGTAGGTAAAAGATAGGTCGGTAGTCAATGTTGGATTCAATAGCTCTTCAGAGACTGGGTTTATAGAGAACTCCACCCTACTGAACATGTTCTGAGAAAAGGGCAACTGCTCAGTCTCTTAAACCACAGCTATATAAGCTGGGAAAAACTAGATATAAAAGGGATTTGTCGACTCTTTATACATCCATGAAATGTCAAATTCTTCCACATATAACAAGTCTCAATCTTGCATAGGGAAAGTAAACTATACTGCAAACCCCCTACATTACCTCGCAGCATTGAAGTTGTTCTGGCCCACAAGACACCCCCAGATAATACCAGCAAGGATATAATACAGCGCGGAGAACCTGGGTTCAGTAGATATCTCAGTCGCCACAGATGGACTTTCTACAAGTTTATCTCAGCTACAACTCCCGAGATACCTAATAAGGATCAAGCGTAGTCTTAAACAAACATTTCCGTTTTGTGTAACTTCCCAACGGCCCCTAGTATTTAACATCGTCAAACACGTTCAACCTCCGATTTTCTTCTCCACCCAATCCGCTAAACATGACTACCGCTGTTACCAACTTCTCTGCTCTCCCCCTCACCCTCACATTCGAAGAGTTCCTCGAGCTCTGCGAAGCGGCCGACCTCCGCGCCCTCCGAGAGAAGATGGTCCTCGAGTCCGGTGACCGAAGACGTCGACGTCAGAAGCGACGTTCCTAGGTCAACTTGGATTTTCTCTCTCACCCTGGAAGTCAGTCTCCCGTTCCCCATGAACCTGTGCCTTGACTGGCTTCCACCCCTCAAGACACTAGTGAGTACTTGTGGACACAACAAGAACGACAAGAAGAGATAAGGAACTGAACCAGGTTGCAAGAGCTATTGCAGCGTCGGTGGGGTTGATGCCAAGGCCAGACATCGACTTCACAGTCTTTGTGGTCTCTCTGTGATATGTGGAACGACAGTGTGGTTGTGATTAAGGCCAGATTTCACCACACTGTCATGACACATTGTGTGATTGGTATCCAGGCCAGGTGCCAGCCACATAGTTCACGTCCTTCTCTCAATTGACACTGTCGTTATCCAACCTTCATCTTCCCCACTAACCCAGAAAGAAAAAAAACATCTAAAAATCACAAAATCAAAAAAAAAATAACCTCGGTGGGACGGCTCAACCCGAGAAGCCAGGCCTGCAATCCATCGCAGGAGCTTCAAGTCTTTGGTGATACCACCAAGGAGCGATACTAGTCTGCTGGCAATTACTTTTCTTTCCCGACAAACGCCATGAAACATCAGAGTGCCCCGGAAAACTTCTTTTTTCCGCGGGCATTATCGCGTTGTTTTGGAAATTTAAGGTTAACGTTATTTCCTATTCGGGAAATCTCTTTGTCCGATTATGTAACTGGTCCCGCTTAGTAATCTGATACCCTCATGTGATCTTTTTTTCTTTGTTGAATAGGTAAAATATTACCTTGGTAACTTATTGGATACTCTGATACCTTAATTCTTTGTTGATCAAGCAATTTGTTGCCCTAGCACCCGATTCCTTTGTCTGACTATTGAAATGACTCGCGGTGACTCCCAGTGACTCCCAGTGACTCCAGGGTATTCTTTATTGAAATATCTTAATTCCATATAGTAAATGCCTGCCCAAGGTTCCTTCTAAACGTTTTGAAAAGTTCCTCTGCGGGCATGTTCCAGAGAATTCTGAGTAACTTCAGGCACTGAAATATCCTAAGAATAGTCTGAACAAGTACAGCTTGCCATATCATAATTTCCTAGCTCATATCATGTATCCTGTGCTAATATATATGGCGCTAAAAGTATGCCTTAAAGGCCAGTTTTCTTTTGCTGGTCTTCTTTAAAATTGGTGTAAAACTCGCTGTGTTCGTATTGAGAAATATCCGAGGAGTACATTCTACGCAGTAGTCGACTTTGAGAATATTAGTCCTTGTAACAATTCTTGTAGGAGTCCTAAAGCGCCTGTTATGTTGCCCAGAGTGTTGGCTGTCATGCCACACTACATCTGTAATCATTAAGTATAAATATCTTTTAATTTCGACCGATTCACAAACTTGCAGCCTTACCTCTCAGTTGCCAAATAGCCGGTCTCTCTACAAGTCAAAAAAACATCTCTGAAAAGATATCTCAGGAATGAATATCAAAAATCTACAAGTACAATCTTCTCACTACAGTTCAAATTTGGGTGGGACTCAATGGTCCATGATTTATTGACCCAGAGAGGTTCGGAATTTCACCTAATCCTCTCGCAAACTAAATAAAGGTTCGGCAGGGCGTACATCCTCATTCAAGAGGTTCCGCGAAAGCCTACATCCTAAACACATCTGAGTAGATAAAAACTTCGACATTGCAACAATAACTTTCAGGAGGGCTACTCCAAGTGAAAGTGGCCCTGGTTCTGTGACACTGGCTAGCTGATGGCACTGGTCTGACTCTGGCTCTAGCAGAACAGGCGGTTTGGCACTTATCGCCTCTGAGGGTCTCATTGGCTCTTGCTCTGAATGCTGGGCTCTGGTTTTTGGCACTTATTGGCTCAATGGCACTTACTGGCGCTTCACTCAGGCTCTAGACGGCTCTTTGGCGGCTCTGGCTCTGTCATGTAAGTACATGCATGTAGGCACCGGCTCTTGTGTCTGTTGCGTGGCTCTTTTGACCATATCATTTCATGGCGTCTGTCAAAGCAGATCTTTGCTCTAGTGGGCGTCTCAGCGGTTTCTCGGCTCGAAGCATCTCAGCTCATGGCGTCTCAACGGCTTCTCAGCTCTCTCTCTGGCGGTCTCTCGACACTTGGCTCTTTGGGGCGGCTCAATGGCTCTTTGCTCAGTTCTAGGCGGCTCTTAGGAGTGTCTCAAGAAGGAATTTCACCCCATGAGTTTCTCACTGTCGGATCGGTGGCTCTTCAGTATCATTTCACTGTGACTCTTTGCTCTGGCGGATGCTCTAGGACTTTCGAACTAGGCACGGAGGCAGGCTCTAGGCACTGGGCGCTCTCACTTGGCTCATGGCTGAAGCTCATGGCGGTCTATCCCTGATAGGGTATGACTCTTGGCTCAGGCGGCTTGTACTCGCTAGCACAAAGGCATAGCTGTCGCACTTGCACTCGCTAGCTCAGTGGCATAGTTGGGCGCGCGTCTCTCAGGCTGGCATTGAATGCGGCATTGCTCTGAGGCTTGCTCTTGACCGTTACTCGTGGGTTGCCTGGAGTTTCACCATGTGGCATTGCCCAAAAGATGTGTATGTTTCTCATGCCGGGTCTACCAACCCTTGGGTGCTACCCAAACTCAGGTGGACAGAAAAAGTGTAGCTGGCTAAGCGTTCAAGCACTCTTGGATTCTGTCCTCGTTGCATGGAACACGGCAGGTGTGCTTCTCAGCTCCGCTTTGCAGCAGGCGTTCTCGCATCTGAATCCGTGTCAGACGGTACCAAATCCTTTGCCGATGAAGGCCCAGAGATTGGTCGCTGTCTGGAGAACTAGAGAGGGCCTGGAGGGGTTTAAATAGTTTTTGGCGAGCCGGTTAAAGTTACAAGGGGCTGGTAAGTGGCAAAAACAGTGCATACCAGATGTGCATCGTGGATAAGGTTTGTAACTTACTTAAGCTGAAAAGTTGCAGAATGGAGTGGAAGTTTTCTCCTTGGAGAAGGAAATAGATCATGATAGTCTAGTGATATTGTAGTAATGTAGATTAGTGTGTTACTTTGTGCTTTGGGTCTTCCCAGTAATCTATTTCCCTACTTCTGCGCGCCCAACAGGTGACTTCCCTAGGCTCGTTCTCTCAACATCTTAATTTAGCTTTGATGGAATTATCGGTCAACTTTTCAGAGAGCATAATGGACTCAATAGAGATATTTTCTTGCCTGTTAAAGTGAAACCCTCGGAGTAATAAAACAGCCTGTCCTCAATTTAAAAAAAAAACTTCTGAGAGCTTCCATTTGTCGCTAATAAAGTAACAATTCCAATTCATTACAAAAACTGTATTTGGAACCTGAAATTGAAAGAACAAAAAAATTGCAGCACCCAGGATTCTCGTATGGTCTCCCACTACAATACTAACTGGGCTCTCTGGTGCTTGACTATGGCTGATCGGACGGGAAGCCGTATTTTCACCAGGATATGGCCGCAACTGAATTGACAGAGTATAGAGTCAAGTGACCTCACTATTTTGAAATTGAGTTTTTTTTTGTGCATACATGCAGATCAAGAGAGTTCTGTGTGATTTCTACAACTTTGTCAGGGGATATATATCGAGTGCCAGCTTTTCGCCACTCAGAATGTGATTGCCACCAAATGGCAATCGAAGTCTTGCAAAGATTCTATCAGTTGCTCGGAGTGAAACCACCCTTAGTATCTCTCATCATAATTAGAACACCCTTTACATAGTCTGAAGATTATACTTAGTTCGGTTATTTTACTCGTGACCAGCAGTAAATACATTAACACTCGAGACCAGTAATGACTAATAACGCCAATCAACTCGTCGACCTTGAGAAGTACAGAACAGGGATCCCGTATTCTTTTATTTGGTAGCGGTACAGAATTACGATACCAGAAGAGACATCAGAGCCTTCCGCTGAAGTGAAGATTATTACAACAAATCACAATTACATAGAAAGTCTGCGATGCGCAAGCTGTATCATAATCATCATCGAAATGAGCGACAAGAATTTCTGTCGAGACATGCACCAACAGGTTTGAGAATCTCCTGAAACACCTTCTCTGAAGATATGGCCCCGTTGGTCTTATTAACAGCCTGCGACCTGACTTGTATCGGGTAGCCTTACCCTTGTGGCTCGATACTTGGCAAAAGGTTACTGCGGCTGCAAATAACTACAAATGCTTCTGGCTGTTTTACCGGAGATGAGCTCGCGAAGGAGATGGAAGTGGTGTTTAATGTCTGAAGTCCATACAAACGACAATACAGTTTCGTTAATCCAAAAAATAGTTCAATTGTATTTAACATGAATTAATAAAAAATTGAAGCAATTTCTTGTAAACTAACAATAATGAAAATATATAGTAGATTGTGGAAGATTTGAGAAGCGAATATATTTGACATATATCAATTACAATACAAAGATATAATTTCACTTCTCTTTAGAAATTTTCAATGTCCATCTATATTAAGTTGGACATGCTGGCTCACTTAAAGTGGCTTGAACAAAAAGTACCCTTCTTCTTAATCATAGCTATCACCACAAAGATACAGATACCCACAGTACGATACTCAATACGTCACCGCGATACCACGATTCGATACCAAAATATTCACCCTGATATACACCCTCTCATTCTCTTCATTCATGACAAAATACGTGTTTGAACTGGATAACCCGGTGGACACGGAATTTGTCTATGAATTTCCAGACTTTGACCCACAGCAAAATCGACAGGGATATCTATCGCAAACACAAACTCAGGAGGCTCTGAAGGTGTTGGAGCAGATGCGAGATGAGTTCATGCAGAATTTGAATGAACTTTTGGCTTCTTGCACACAGACCATTGCCAACTTTGAGACTGCCGAGAGTCTGAGGCAAGTGTACATGTCGTCCTGGAGTGTTCAGTTTGAGAGGTTGCAGAGAAAACTAAACCGTGAGGATGATCTAAATCTTGTTGTTCCTACTTCTGGTCCTAGTTTATGAGTTCTCGAGGAGTGTCGTTAGATAATACATGAGTTCTCTGGTGGTGTTGGTCTTGTAAACTGTACAATCAGTGAGCTTTGATGAGACGTTGGTAAAATTGTATGCTAATTGCCCCTTTAGAAGATGTAACGTTTGAGAGAAATCTGTTTTCAAATGATGTCTCGATCCAATGAATCAACACAGTACCTTCAGATTTTTGTAAGGACTTATACAGTACACTGTATATGCACTCCATTTGAAAGCTCTATAGACGCATTAAAACAAGAAATATCCAATAAAATAAAAAAGGGCACACTTCACCACGAACCAGCCAGTATTCACCAGCCTTCCTCTTTCTCACAGTCTCAAAGTTGTGGTTGCCTTTCCTTGCCCGCTTACTAAGCATATGCAGGTCAAAAAAATAAAAAGTCAAAAATTAATTTCACAGTCAGTTTGACCACACATCAGTCTCATCTCACTTAACACATACCATGAGTGAAGGATTATTTGTCAACGACGATAGCGAAGAGGAGGTAGTGGCACCAACACCGTCCTCGGGCTCCAAACTCAAGTTCAAGCCCAAGGGCAAAGGCCGGGTGAAGAAGGAGGACAAGAATGTGGAAGATGAGATGGATGTGGATGAGATGGAGGTCGATGAAGAGGAGGTCGAGGTGAAAGAAGAAAAGCAAAAGAACACCCGTGGGGGAAGAAGGGGAGCACAAAAGGGCAAGGAAATTGACGTGGACGCCAACAACCTGGATGAGGACGCCAATGACCCCGTGGTCAACGAGTTCCCCGTCTTTTTCTCCACCAGACTCGCAGGAAACATCCACCTGTACCAGTACCCAGCTCGGTCGATAGACGCGCCATACACGAGCTCTCACCACACTGGAATCTCCGAGTCGCGTCTCAAGAAGGAGTCTGGAGTCGTGGAGGTGGATGTGCCTGTGCCCACCGACCGGTGCTACGATAATGCCAAGGGAGGACAGTGGAAAAACATCCGCAGCCAGACGCTCAAGGGCCATCTGGTGGCTTCCAACCCTCAGGAAAACATGGTGGGCGTTTTCAAGAACAATGAGCTGCATCTGAATCCCATTGTCAGCACCGCGCTGCTTCGACCTGCCTTTGACCACGTCAACAACGAGAACATCAAGGATCCAGCAGCGGCGGCAGCAGCGGCTGCCCGACGAAACAACAACGCCAACGAGCCCAAGGCCATTCAAATGACGGTCAAGAGCTCGTCGGAACAGACTCCTCGGTTCTCTGGAGCGCTTCTGGCTGTCAAAAAGGCCGAAGACGAACAGTTTGTGACTCTCGAATGGCGAGATCGTGACCAGGAGGACACCTGGGACGTTGGTGAGCTGCTTGTTGCCGACAAGAAGGAGAAGCTGGACTGTGTTACCAGCCGCGAGGAGTATCTCGAGGCCATCAGTGTTCCCTATGTTGATCCCGTCACCATGGCAGCTAGATGTTTGTAGGGGATGTGTTTCAGGAGATGAAATGTATGATAGAGCATGGCATAATAGATGATTTATTTGAGTATTGTACTGGGTGTAAATATTGTTCCTGTAGCTATGTCTAATATTAAGGCGTAGATGACATTAATATCCCACATCTTCATAAGAGATGACCATGACTAACACCTAGAGAGCATTCTAAAGATAATGGAGCTACATCTATTGGTGGTCTGGGACTGTTACTGAAATCGCTAATAGTTGCCTAGGAGATAAACGTTGCCTAGGGGATTAAGTCCGGCTTATCTCCGGACAACCTATTGAAGCCGTTGATGTGCATGAATTCAAGCCTCGGGTGGCTAGATACCCCTGTTCGACCGAGATAATTACATTGACTGTGTGATAAAAAAAACTGACACTGTATGTGTACCGTGGAACACCGTACAATACCGTGTAGATACAGTCCTACAATACCGTGTAGATACAGTCATACTGTACGTACTCATTCTCATGCAATGCAATGATACCTATGAGGCCAATAAACAAAGTCAACAAACAAAAAAAATGCATCCTCTACATCCACACTTCTTTCTCACAGATAATATGCATACATGCAGCCATCCAGTTAATATCCAGAAAACTGTCATCCAAGTATAATACTATTGTTCTCACTGTCACCTTTTCTACGTAACTTTTTAAATAAAATGCATTGGTATAACTGTCCTGTTCTAGGATCACTAGTACTTGTCGTAAGTATCCTCAAACTCTTCAATCCATCGGCCCAACATGAGCTCCTCAACCTGGTCCCGCTTTCTCTCCTTAACCGCAGGCTGACTAATCCGCTTACTAGTACGCTTGTCGGTCATGGCCTCGACCATCTTGGGGTTGCGCAAGATGGAATTGAAAAGATGTTTCACAAATCCAAACTCGGCCCGCGAATCCACATTGTCCAACGTGTTCCACGCCTTGGCAAACCGTCGCATTGCGTGCTGCTGGGTAGCCGTGGCGTTTTCTCCACCCATCTCCAAAAACGTGTCCTCGATGCATTGACGCACCATCGGGTATAGGTTCTCGGGAACTGGCTTCTTCTTGAGCGTCTCGTTGTCGTCAAACGTACTTGAGCGGTCGGATTTTTCGGTGTCTAGAGACTCGGTTGACATGAAGACTTTTCTGAGCGGGTTCTTGAGTGTTACCTCGGGAACATTAGTCTCATTGATGGATAGCTGGCGTAGTATCGTGGGGTCGACAATCTTGGGGCCAATGGTGGATATGGATGAGTCGTTACCGGTTGTGTCATTGCCCAGCAAATGTGACTCCAGCTTGACGGTACCAAAGTCCCACCCATCGTCATCGTTGGAGCCCATGGACATGTGTTCCGGGACATCCCGCATGGTCGTCACGGTGGGAGCATACATCTTCTTGGGCTTGCTCTTGCGGTGTCGTTCCATCCACCTCTCTCGTCGGTCCACCAGTAATCGTAATTGTTGTGTCTTACCAGCCTTGCGAATGAATCGATGCTTAAGCAGCTGGCGACCGGTGGGACGTTCTCCGGGGGTCTTCTTTAGACACTGGGCCACAAAGTCACGGAAGTCGGGCGACCAGTTGCCTGCTGAAGGAAGGGTCGGTGGGTCGGCCTTGGGGATGAGGAAAAGCACCTTCATGGGGTGGTACTCGCTCAGCGGTGGCTCTCCTTTGGCAAACTCGATTGCCGTGATTCCCAACGACCAAATGTCCGCCTTGGTGTCGTAGTCCTCCTGCCTGATCACCTCTGGGGCCATCCAGAAGGGTGTGCCGACAAACGTGTTTCGTCTACTCATGTTGTTACTGAGCTGTGTGGCGACTCCAAAGTCCGCGAGCTTAACATTACCGTCCGATGAGACTAGCACGTTGGCGGCCTTGACGTCTCGATGGATTTTTCCGTTGTCGTGAAGATAAATGAGTCCCTCCAGCAGCTCCCGGCACATGACGGCAATCTCTGGCTCGTGGAACGCTCCCGGTTTGAGCAGGTCAAGGCCCGAGCCTCCAGCCAGGTACTCCATGATGATCCAAAGCTTGTAGCCGCGCACAAAGCACCCGTAGTAGGTGGTGATGTGCGAGTCCTGGCAGCCGCTGAGGATGGCGATTTCTTTCTGAATTTCCTCAATGTCGTCCTCCGAAGACTCCAGGTCGATCTTCTTCACCGCCACAATGTTGCCCGAGATCTTGTCAATGGCTTTGTACACGACGCCAAAGGAGCCGGAGCCCAGCTCCTCCAGCAGCTCAAACTGGTCGGCCGAGTAGTGGCGCGTGGGTGCGCTGCTGGCTGTGTTTGAGCGCGATCTCGTTGAGATTAGCGAGGCGTTTGAGCCGCCTGTTCCTGGTCGTGAGGACGATCTGGGCGGACATATCGATGCTGATGCTGAGGAGGATGATGAGGTTGACGATGTGGACGATATCGATCTGGGCGTGAGATTTGCCAGACGCGACAGCTCTGACGATGCACTTGTCATGATGTGGTTGTTGTGGTAGTTGCGGTAGTTGTGTAGCAATCCAGGTGTATAGGTGCTATAGAAGTAGGCTCTGTTCAGGGAGAGTGATCTGGAGGCAGAGTGTGAACGGAGCAAGAGAGAAGGGGGGCAGGTGAACTGTCAGCTGTCACTGTGATGATTCCACGTGACGGTTAGTGGCGAGGAGTGTTTGTGTGTCAGTTTTATCTGGTGACACTGGCAGTTAATGAAAGGGCGCGCTTTTGGCTGAGAATGTAGGGTGTGAGTGTGAAGGAGCGAAACTGGAAGAGAGAGAGTGCTGAAGTTTCAAAAAGTCGCGTTGGTTGGTCGTCAAAAGAAGGCTTTTGTGGATAACTAGTTACGTCCACAATGTGGTGATGGTCTGGTCACGTTCAGTCACGTCGGATCGTTGTTATGCAAGCTGTGGGTTGCGTTGTTTGGACCCAAGGTACGTCACAGGAGCAAGTGCAGGAGCGAGGTATCCGGAGCTTAATGGGGCGGGGCAGTGGCTATGTGAGGGCCCAGGAGATGTACTTGGGGGGAGCTAAACGGGGGATGCGGCACAAAAGGTGGACGCGGCGACACGCCCGTAGCAATGTATATATATACACTGCGTCGCCCGGCCCCTTATCCGGCCCGCCAACGTTGCTATCCGAGAGTTGTGTGGTGTGTGGCTGCTAAGGGTCTCGAGACCAAGGTTTGCTTCCCAAGTCAGTAAAAGTAAACAAGATTATGCGTTGGGCCGACACAGAGTTTGGGGTCCCGAGCGAGTAGGCTAAGCGGAAATAGAAGGCTTAGTGCTGGTGACGTACAGCGCGAGCATCGGTGCAGCAGCAGGAAAACAAGGCAGCAACGAACGGACTTGTCCTGAGCCTAAGCAGAAAAAAAAAATGGGACCCAAAAAGCAAAGAAGCTAATGGGAAGTAAAAGAAGACCCGTGGAAGGGGAAAACGGTCCCTTAAAAAGAAAACTCGGACAGCGGACGGCTGACATGGACCTTGTCACGTCTAGACTAATAATATTTACCGGACTCTCCAAACACACCTCTGAATAATATTCCTCGACGGAATAATCGCTGCTTCAATACAGTCTGTTACAGCCTGTAGAAAAACTGCGCCGAGGGCTGCTAGTTATGGAACAGCACAGTGTACAGCTGACCGGATGCCGCCAAATTCTACTCCGCATCCGTTGCAAAAATTGAAATGTCCGTCAACGGCGCAGTTTTGGTGCGAAAAGAAATCTGAGTGCAGCAGTGGGGAGCTAGCGAAGCGGTGGATTGATTGGTGGGCTTTTGATTTCAGTCACTTTCCGTTGTCATGAACTACCGACAGCGTTGAAGGACATCTCCACTGCTATTATTAACTCGCATCAACAATGTTATTTTGAACCTTGAGCCTTTAGCTTTTCGCGTGTCTGCGTGTCACATGTGTGTGTGTTTCTAGACTGATGAAACGGCAGTGGAGACAAGATGAAAACTATGTTTTTTTTTCTGAAGCAACAAGTTGCCGAGAGTCTATAGATGTAGTCTACAACTGTGACAAGAGAGCAGCTCTTTTGGCGACGCAGCTAGCAAGCGACGATCTGCTCCTGAACCCAGTCCTGACGCCTGAAAGCGACAGTCTAGCGCTGAAACCGATGGACTGCTTTTTGCGGGCCGAATGTATTTTAGACTGGTGCACTAGCGCGTCTAATGAGTGGTAGACCAGAACACTCCGGATTGACGCTAGCAAAGTCCTGTCTAACGGGCTGCTCGGCAATACTGAGGGGTCTTTGGTGTTTCTACAGTGCAGTATATTCAAAATTGATTTGAAAGTGCTTCAAATTTGCTTTAATAGTGCTTCAAAAGTGCCTCAAAAATGCTTCTAAACTGACTGACTTCAACAGTTAGATAGACGAGACTCCATTCAAGGTACATGTATACATAGGTTGTGACAATACACCCAGACTCGATCGCAGTATCTCGATAACAGTGGCTCACTAAAGTGCCATTTACGATAACATTCTAGACAGATTTCGGAGTTTTCGTAAAAATGACACCAAAATCGTTTCACCCTTTTTTTTCCCGCCCTGGTACCTGCTCCTGATCGACACGATGTTTAGTTTCAGAATGTTGACAGGTGAACCATTTGGCGCGCATGACAATGGAAGCTAAGTTTGCGGGGACTGTGGGAAGGGTGCAGTGGTGAGTTTGCAATCTATTGGTAAACCGAGCAGACCAGTGGATTCGGGTAGTCTCTAGGAGCAAAATGATACTGTTTAAACTGCAATTGGAGTGAACTTCGCTGAGTTTAGTTTCCGCACAGTCTGATGTTTGGTTTTCGCGTTAATTTACAGTGCAGTAAGTTGGGAGTGATTGCAAGGGTTCACACCCAACAGAAGATCTCTTTTACAAGACCAGAAAACGACATTGTCGTGTAGATCTTGGCACTCTCAGAGCCAGGTATGGCCGATAAACGTGGTCCGACCTCTAGAATCCTCCTCAGACCTCTATTAAGGAGTACAATGTCATAATCAGTGAAAAGAGAATTGTTGAAAAAGTAGCCACAATCTGAATGTAAATCAACAGAGACTGATTAGTGACAACTGAGTACAGGTTTCTTGTGTTTCTCGTATCGGTTATCTACAGTTTCTATCTCCTAGCTCACTTACTTCCTCAAGGTTGTGTACATGTAGTTTATGATGGCTATCTCGAATATCATAAATGGGACAACACTTTACGAGAAAAGGAATTCCCATCTCGGAATTGCAAATCTGAAAAAACAGCATTACTCCTGTCTATACTGTGGCCTTGTCTGTTCTTCTCTCGACCTCAAAGTGCCCCCAGATGGTCATTCTAGGGTTACCCCTGTCCAGATCTTCATTCTTGACGATCAGTAACCAAAATGGTAAATCGAACCCCTGTGCAAGGCCAAAGGCAGTATATCTTTTTTAGTCAGCATATTCAAACAAGTCCAGCGGACCTTATCTAAGCGAGATAGTCGTGTTCAAACTATTTCTCACAATATTTACCGCGGTAAGTCTACGTAAAATATATAAATAATAAAGAACCTTGACACTGTAGCTCATTCATTCCAGAATCTGATTCTGAATCCACTGATATCAGAGATATGTTGGCAACCTGCACTGTGTTTCCGTTTAGTGCACAACTCCATAGATAGAGGCCATAGAGAAAATCTAAGAACACCAAACGGTTTGAGATTCCGTCTCTATCAATCAGAAACGTGTATAGTACCGTGTTAGGCACTTACCTGGTATAGTGGGTCTTTTTAGTGAGACTCAACATTGTCAGAACCGCACAGAAGTGGTAGAAGTAAAGACAGGCACTCCCGGATACATTGGAACCACACCAAATGACCCACAATCACCATATCATCTGGTTCTCTCTCCATTTGCTCTGGAAGGAAATGTCGGCATCAACATTCTCTCTTTGGGAATAGGATCTTCGGTGAAGAACCAATGACCTAGCAACTTGTGGGCATCCCATCTGTCAATCATAGCAGCTGCTGCGAAATCCTTCACTTGACCGTTTTCCATCTCCTTTACCCTGGCCTCTACTTCATTGGACAGTCTCAACTGATCCAGCTCCGAAGATCCCTTCAGGAAAACTTTGTGGTTAATCAGCTCCATAGCTAGACATCCCGAGGCCCATTCATCCACTGATTCGTCATATAGGTCTCCTCTGAGAATCTCAGGTGCTCTGTACCACAGCGACACGACTTCACGAGTGTACTCTGGTGATTGAGGGGTCTGTTGACTTTTATCGTCTGATCCAACCCCTTTGCGGTCAATCAACCGAGCCAGACCAAAGTCGGCAAGCTTGGTTACACCCTTGTTAGTGTAGAGGACGTTTGCAGGTTTCAAGTCTCGATGCATGATGTCATTTGTGTGCATAAAGTCCACTGCTAGGAGAATGTCTTGAACAACACGTTTGATGGCTGAAAAGGAAAAGGGTGTCGAAAAGGCCTCGCCTAGCTCCTTCAGATCGTGCTCGGCAAACTCCAATATCAGCGATAATGGCTCTGGTTCCACCCGAATCAACCCAATGATATTTTCATGTCGAAGTGATTGTAGAGCTCGAATTTCCCGTATCGCATTCGTGGGGACTCCTTCACTTGGGCAGGTGTTTTTCAGCCGTTTTACGGCGATGATTGCGCCATCCAAGTCACGTGCTCGAGATACGTGACCATATGATCCTTCCTCTACCGGGTTGAGTAGCGTGTAGGAGGTTGATTGTGGGGTTGGGGGTATGGGTTTGGCCTCGTTTTTTTCGCGTGTCGCGTTCGGGAGCTGCGTTTTAGTCGGTTCCGGCTTCAGTACCTTGTTTTTCCGCTTCACTCCGTCCAGAGACCGTGCTTTTCGAACCACAGTTTTTTTCATGTGTGGCGGAGATCAAGATGTGAACTTTGATGGGTGGGGTGCAGTGGGTATGCATGTGCGAGGACATGAGGCTGGATGCGAATTTCTGAGATTTGGAGCGCGACAAACTTTGAATAGATGTGGAAGAAGAGAAGAGATTTGCTGTCGCTCAGTTACTTCCCATGTCTCTTTTATCAATTGAGTTGGAGTCGAGATCTCTGTCCTATAAGGTTTCCTATCCACGACCAAGTTCGTGATGTCAGGTTAGGGCTCTTGAAAGAGGTGATAGCATCACAGTGAGATCAGTTCAAAAATGGCTGCTGTCAAATGGGATCGGCTGTAAGTGTGTCAGATGAGATATTTTGGGCGGGCATTCTTCGCTTTGTGTAATCTAAAGTTGACTGAAAACCATTGGACTGTGCTGAAACTGGTACCCTCAAAAGAAGACGACAACTGAGGCAATGGGCTTCAGGACAAATATATCTATGATGATGGAAACATAGATGTGATGACGTGTCCTGGAGATGTGACCCTTTTGTAAAGTGATGGAGGTTGAAATGGTCAATTTCAATGATCGAATCAAAATTGAATCAAGTGAAATAGTTTTGATCTTACCACCTTTCTTCATGTTGATGAGAGTTCTGGTCATTTACCAATGAAGAGACGGAATAACAGTGTTAAAACATCTCTCTTGTTTTTTCCCAGGTCGACAATGTTCAGGAATTCAAAAGTCAAGTCCATGAGCGAAATGTAGAAGAAGATACAGGAAGGCTGGTAAATGGGTGGCTGGTAAATACGTGGCTGGTTAGATACACGGCTGAATATTCATTGCCGTGCCGTGTTTACCTATGCAGGTACTGTTTTGGTCTGTATGTAGGGCTGTAATAGAACCAATTTACTGAGCTTTGCTTTGGAATTGTGTAATAATATTTCGGCACAGTACACATGGTGCATCAACTCAAATGGATGACACCTGTGAGGACTCTTTGACATCTAAGCACTGTTCTGTATACTGTACTGCATGGTACTGTTCAAGCTAATTTACCCATGGCAGCGTACTCGGCAAGGGCAATTGCTCCTCATCAGTAAAACCCCAGTTCAACAATGACATCTCTAAATTTTCCCCCGACTGAAATGGCTCAGAAGACTCCACATTCCACGGCACACTGTATAACATATAATATTTGCTGGGCGGCTAATTTCTTTTTTACAATACCATCAATTAGGACAACTACAGAAAACCAATTGCATGGAAAACCCCCCACGTCTAGTGTGGTTAACAAGCAGCATTTTTTTACACCTTTTCGAATTGACCGATATTAACCAAACTTGGAACCTACAGTCTACTTTGGTTGACGCACTACTCTTGGAAACGCTATAATTTTGCAGAGTATTGGCCCGGGGAGGCTGGTGACTCGTTGTCTTACCCGTGCCACGTCATTTGTTTGTACTGTACCAGTCTGTCTTTCAGCGCCAAAATTAATTCTGACAGAGTTCTTGGGGTTTTCTCGTCTTGTTGTACCGACATGCAAGAGATGGGGCAGGTAGAAGTACACACTTTAGCTTCAATTTGAATGCAGTAGTTACATACACATTATTGTAGTAAACAGAGTCCACAGTACTCTGGGGGAGTTCCAGGAACTAGCATCCAAATGGAACTTCGGATAGCCCAGTCAAATGTAGATGATCTAGCTACATTGTACCTACCACTCTTGTAGTATCGTTTCTGTTCTAAAAAGCGGTAGTAGAAGAAGAACAGACCCAATACTCAGTGCAAAAAAAGTCGTATTAAATCAGTATTCGGTTCGCATGCAGCTTCTAGACTTGGAGACGGGCGTCATGCACTGGGTGGCGCTACCTCAACATGTGACGACTCAACAATCCGAAAATAGCTCGTACTGACTGATCAGAGCAAAGCCTTGGTCTATCCAAGAAACGGCTCACTTGTTACCCCGAGATTAAGCAGTGCTATTTATGTTGCCAATGACAGCTGACCTTGCCTCTTCTCTAAACTAAGGTTTGGGGCCGGGGACTTTTTAGTTGGTACTGTATGCCTCCGCTGAAGCGATACCATGAGAGATATTATTACACAGTGTAGGTAGTTGGAGAAACAGAGACGGCAAATATAAAACTGTCTAACGGTGGCTGGTTATTGCCCAGCCTACCTGCCAGCCTGACCCTCCAGCTGTATGTCCGTGGCCCTAACGCCCCAGATATTATGCCGACTGTCAACTCTGCCCTTGTTATTTCTAAAGTCGTGGAAGTTGACAAAGACTCTGGTCTTGCAGAAAAGTAACCTGAGCAAATACCACGGCCTTGTTAACCCGCAATATCCCCATCCAAACGGAGCACACGGCATTGTGACATCATCCAACTACCTACCTGCATACATTTCTATTTTTACCCAACTCTAAGATGGAACCATGTCAGCCTCGAAAGTCACGCTACGAGCTCTTTTTTTGCACTAAAGGGCTTTCAAAATTGGTTTCGATCGAATCTAGACGTCCGCAAGAACCTGTCACTGCTCAGAATGTACGGAAAGCCCCCCTATCCACTCCACTCGCCCTTCCCTAACCTGCAACCGTTGAACCCAATATATTTCTGTCCCCCCACTAAACCCTATGTTCTCATCCTCAGTGCATGTTCGAGGCAGGTTAAATTTATCACTGCCTACAGTCCTTAGAAAGCAATGTTTCTATTTTGGTCCCGGGCGTGACATCATTGTCGTGAGAATTGGTTTTGTGCCGCTCTCTTAAAACTATATAAGGCAGCCCGACACCCTCCTCATTCAGTATCATCCCACAACAACCACCTCCACTACAACCCAACACCACCACACCAACACAACACCACCACTACAATGTTCATCAAGGCCTTCACTCTTCTCACCGCCGCTACTGCCGTCTTTGCTGCTCCCATTGACTGCGAGGTTCCCACCGAGACCCCCAAGCCCACCAACCCCACCTACTCCCTGAACATGTTTCCCGGAGCCGGTGTCATTGGCATGAAGCCTCTGCAGGTCCGAGGTGGCGACATTGTTTACGGCCTGACCCAGGGATTCTCCTTCTTCAAGCTGGAGGATGTCGGAAACGCCATGGCCAACGTCCACTCCCCTGGCCAGCCCCCCAAGCAGCTGTTTGCCGATGTGGAGACTGGAAAGCTCGTTGTCAAGGACACTCCTGCCCCCTCTCTTGACGGCAACTCTGGAGGCTTTGGCTTCAACGGAGATGGCTCTGTCAAGACCTTCTCTTCATACGGCACCACTCAGTTCTACTCTTGTAACTCCAAGACCGACCCTCTGCACGGCGGACAGGTTGTCTACGTCTTCAACGGTGGATACGCCTGCGACAAGCCCATCAAGTTTACCATTGGTGCCACCAAGGAGTAAACCTGACCACATGCATCTTGCTTCTAGCCAGCATCAAGTCAGCTTCCAATCCTTCTTGCTTTATCATATTATTTATTCATTCCTTTCACATAATTTAACATATTTAGCTGACCAATAATCAAGAGTTTGTATTGTGAAGAATCGCAGAGCCAATACAATAGAAAGGCACCCAATGTGAGATTTATGAAGTTCACGAGTCACTTAGCTATTTAGTTGAATACAATTCTAGAAAGAAAAAAAGGGTCATATATAAAGAGCAGCAACCAGCTCGAATCCCAATTTACTATCCAAATATATCATGTACTCATTCTTCATATCCCAATAGCCACTCATATGTTGTACTCTCCAATTGCGGTTAGTAATCAATATGAAACGTAAATACATCAAATGACAAGAAATATTCGAGAATTATCTGAATATTTCAAAAAGTATCCTAAAACCAGTTTGAAAAGAATGAAATAAAAAAACCGACTTCTGAAATCAAATCAGAAACAACTTGAAACTGTCCATCACTCCTCGTATCTCTGAAAAGTCGTATCTGAACAAAGTTTCACCATGCATCAATATTAAGTTAAGAGACTGTTGAACAATATTGCTCCATACGACTCTCCAGAATCAGCCCACGTCATGATAAAGCACCTACTACGGCCATTGAGGCTGGGTAGCGTAGGGCTACGGGGTTTTCTGACGCCGGCGAACAACTCCAGCGTCTTGTTTCGCCTCCAACGGACGTTTGCCACCAAGAAACCCCCTTCCTACCCTTCCTCAGCTTCAAAAGGCTTCCTAGGACCCTCAGCTCTGGTTCCCATCGACAGTGAAGATCCAGTGCGAGACGACCTGTTGCTCATCAAGAGCCTGACGCACAAGACTTTCCCGGAAAACAATCTCGTGAGATGCACTGTTTTTGACAGTGATGGAAACGTAACAGTAGCTTCGGGCGAGTTCAAGCGAACAGAACTGCTATCAAAACACGGCCTGTTGCCGCGCGATCTTCGAAAACTCGACACCGGCGTCAACTCGATTGTTCCGACCATTCTGGTGCGAGACAACTCGATCCTCGTCAATCTCTTGCATATCAGAGCGCTCATCAAGGCCGACATGGTGCTGCTTTTCGACGTTTTCGGCTCCACCGACTCAAAGACACAGAGTCTGTTCATGTACGATCTTGGACACAAGCTGAAAAAGTCCAACAAGACTATGGGCTCGCTTCCGTACGAAATGCGTGCGCTGGAAGCTATTTTCATTTCAGTTATTGCTGCACTGGATGCCGAAATGAAAATCCATACAACGGTGATCAACGGCATCTTGGAGGAGCTCGAGGTGGACATTGACCGAGAAAAGCTTCGACATCTTTTGATTCAGTCGAAAAAGCTGTCGGCATTCCTGCAAAAGGCCACACTGATCAGAGATGTCATTGACGAGCTTTTGGACCAAGATGAGGATCTTGCTGGTCTGTACCTGACAGAAAAGAAGGCTGGACATCCGCGAGCTGTTGACGACCATTCAGAGGTCGAAATGCTGCTAGAGACCTACTACAAGCACTGCGACGAGATTGTCCAGACTGTGGGCAACCTGGTGTCCAATATCAGGAACACTGAGGAGATTGTCAACATTATTCTGGATGCCAATCGAAATCAGCTGATGCATCTGGACCTCAAGTTCCAAATCGGAGCTTTGGGCCTCGCAGGTGGCACTTTTATCGCCTCTCTTTACGGTATGAACCTGAAGAACTTTATCGAAGAGAGCTACTGGGGATTCACTGGTGTGACGGGCATTGCTTCGATGCTCACACTCTGGATCATTTTGCATTTCCTAAAGTCGCTGAGACGTGTGCAGAGAGTCACCATGACCAGTGACAAGGCCGCCTCCAAGTTGTCGAAAAACCGAAAGAAGGATACTGTGCTGCAGTCACGACGAAACAATCTGAGAAACTGGTTGACTGAAAAGTGATCAAATGGAGGGAAACCAGTGGATACATATACATGACATATAGAGTGTACATATTTATTATAGAGTGACATCTGAAAGTGTGCAAGTAATATAGGCTTGCCGTACATTGTATTGAAACTACTCCACACTGAACTCTACCAAGTTACTCAATAACATGCATTTACCTAATCTCTATATACCTGCAAAACCTCTAGTTTTGTCTGGGTCTTTTTCTCTGATAATCGTCATGTTCATCAGCATCTCTGGGATTGAATCGGTTGTTCAATGTACGATCAGAAAGACGTCGATTGGGGAAAGACTCGCGCGAATCACGCCGTTCTCGGTACTGAAAGTCGCCCCCTCTTCGATCCCCTCCTCGGTCTCCTCGGTCTCCTCGGTCTCCCCGGTCTCCTCGGTCTCCTCGTGGAGCTGGTGGTCTGGAAGAGCCGTATGTGTGAGATGGTTTGGGAGGAAGTGAAGAGGGAGGCGGTGGAGGTCCGTTTGAAGGAAGAGGAGGTCCTGGGGGCGAAGATGAGGGCGGCGCAGGTCCAGAAGAAGCTGCGGGTGGCAAATTCTTGGGGAACCCTTCCTTTGGTACTTCCTTGGGGAACCCTTCCTTCTGCACCTCTCTAGGAGGTGCCCGTTCCCTGGAAAGAGACCTGGCGTGTCTAGGGCCATCTCTAGACAATGATCTAGGCAAGGGTTCTCTTGTGGGTGGGTCCCTCGGCATAGACTCTCTAGGAGGTCCTGGAGGTCCTTCATCTGTCGGAGGACCGATAATTCGTCCGAAAGAGTCCCTTCGTCGTCGATGTGCATCCTCCTTTTCTCGTTCTCGATCGTAATCCTGGTCGGAGTACATGTCAAACTGTGGTCGCTTGTGGAACCGTTCACGTGACGGGTCATGTGACTGGTATGGCCCTCTTCTGTCGTCCTGGCCACCGTGTCCACGTCGATCGTCCGGCCAGTCTCTGGGTCCTTCGGGACGTCTTTCGGGTCGAGAAAAATCACGTGGGCCGAAATCTCGATCACGAGAGTCCATTCTGGGTGCGTCTCGTTCTCGTGAGTCTCGAGGAGGTCCATCCCTTGAGTCTCGTGGAGGTCCATCTCTTGAGTCACGCGGAGGAGGACCATCTCTGTCCCTCGAGTCTCGGGGAGGTCCATCCCTATCTCTCATGTCACGTGGAGGTCCATCTCTGTCAAACCTCCTTTCTCTAGGCTCTCGTCCTTCTCGTCCTTCTCTTCCATCTCGTCCATCTCGTCCGCCTCTACCGCCTCTGGGAACATATACATCCCTTCTGGCTCTCGAGTCTCTGTCTCTGTCCCTTCCATCTCTTCCATCCCTTCCGTCCCTTCCGTCCCTAGCTTCCCTGGGCTCCCTATCTCTTGTGTCTTTTGGTGGGTTCTCCTTGGCCTCTTCCCGTCTTTTGTGGTTATCCAGCTCGTGCGACGACTGGAAATGCGGCAGATCGTGCGGCTTGCAGGGCAGAGGGTCCGTCTTGAAGTAGGCGTGGTTCATTCCTCCGAGAGCTGTGGTTCGTTTGGTGGGGTCCAGCAACAACAAGCCAGTCATAAAGTCCAGAGCATCGGGAGAAAGTCTAGCAAACAGCTTATCGAGCTTGTTTGTGGAATCCGTGCCCCACGCGGGATTGCTGGCTCCAGGAAGCACGCTCCAGCCAGGCATGGTCTCCTCAGTGGGAGCTCCCACGGCCTGGAAGATGCGAGCTCCCTGGTCAATGTCGGAAGACCCCGGAAAGATGGGCTTGCGCGTGAACATTTCGCCAAAGACACAGCCGATTCCCCACATGTCAATGGCCGTGGTGTACTTTCTGTCGCCCAGAATGAGCTCCGGAGGACGGTACCACCGGGTGACAACCATGCCCGTGAGGTTCTCTGTGCCCAATCCTGCGGTCGTGGCTGTGGGTGTAGGGCCATCAAAGCCGCGCGCAAGGCCGAAATCAGCGAGTTTGAGGATTCCGGCGTCGTTGACGAGAATGTTGGCGGCCTTGATGTCTCGATGCAGAAACTTCTTTTCGTGCAGGTAGCCAATGCCCTGTAGCAGCTGCAGCATGTAGCACTTGATGTGTGCCGGCTGCAGATTCACCGACTGGTTTCCCAGCAGCCCGGCCAGATCGTGATCCATGTATGGAGTGACCATGTACACACACCCTCGCTCCTTTTTCGTTTGATCTCCACGCTCAACGGCCAAATCGACCAGCGGGATGACGTTCTCGTGGCGCAGCAGCTTGAGAATTCGGATTTCTCGCAGAGCTGTGACCGGGAAACCCTCCTTTTCAGAGTGAAGAAGGATCTTTTTGAGAGCCACTTCCTTGCCTGTTTTCAGCTGCTCGGCCCGAAAAACCTCGCCGAAAGTTCCCTCGCCAATCTTGCCAAGCGGCTTGTACGCCTCGGTGACCTGCGAACAGCCATGGTACGTACTTGGCTGGTACGGAGAAATGTTGTTGGCCGTCATGGGGTTTGAAGTGAGTGATGCTGGGTGTTGTGCATGAACAATGATTGAAATAAGGTTTTGTGGTCACGTGATGTATGCCTCTTGACCTTTGAAATGATTTGCGGTTGTAGAGAGAAGGTGAATGGGTACGTACTCTGTAGGGAATTGATTTTGACTGTATGGGTGGCTGCGGTAGTTGAATTTGTTTGTTTATTTTGGGAGTTTGTGATTCTGGTCAGGACTGATGATTGAAAGTGGTAATAGAGAGGACGTCCTGAGTGGCTACTTTACTGGTAGTCGAGATTGAAGGTATAGCTGTTTATGAATGTGAAGATTATTCACTGGTTCAAATTATTTACTTTCTCCTTCATATTTTATAGGTTTCATGGCTTACAGTGATATGCCTCTTTCATTTCAGATAACTCTCTAAAGGTATTATTAATCGTATATATCTGCGGTGTCTAGATATTGATCAGTATGTTCTACTCATGAGATAATTACTATGTACTGTACCATCTTCGCGCTAGATGTGTATTCTTGTCATGTCTTGACTGTTATTTTTATTTACTGTAGAACCTTTATCACTCGTCTTCTCAACTGTTTTTTTGGCTCATTTAAACTAGAGTGCACAATTACTAGAGTGATTCAACATCGACCACAAGCACAATGACATCATCTAACAGGCTGATATCTGACTTATGATGGTTCAACATACAACATCAAAAACCTGACACTGCAACAGATACACTCCTCGAAACAGTTTGAAAAGACGTTTCTGGATGGGTCATCAGGCACACTTCACTGCTCTTAAAATGAGCAAATATGATGAATAATTGAAAAAGGTACGTACTCAGGTGGTCATACATTGAAGTGGCAAATCTGCTGCCTTGGTCATGTGACTCTCATCTTCTTTAACAGTCATAATACAGAACCTCTGTCTGGATTATAGAGTTATAAGGCTACTGTCCATTGTGCACCACTCTGTTGCTTCTATAATACAAACAGTACTCCCCTCTTTCATACCACCCACTCCATTTCCATCTTTTCTCGATTGTCATCACCATCGTCACATCCCAGAGGAGTCACCTGCATAATCATCCCAAAAGGGTAATTCCGTATTGGGAAGTCTGTTGCGCCGTCCGGGTAACTGACGTGCCGTTTACTCACGCACAAGCACATTGTAAATAATTGTTCGATTATTCGACGTCCAAAAATGGCATCTCTTGGCCCATAATTTCTCTGGAAAAACTCAGCGTCAAACGCTCTAAACGGTACCTGATTTATTACCCCTCTTCACCCCTGTTTCTGTCCCTGAATTCGGCCCATAGTAGTTTGCTATTGCTTTCATTCTAATGAGCCGCTTGCCACACTCTCTCACCAGTCTAGACTCTCCCCTCTACGTACTTACAAATAAGCTAACTCAAGTGTGAAACTCAGTCTCGGTAAAAGGGACAATTGCACAAGAGAAAGCAAAAAAGAAAAAAAAAAGAAAAAAAGAGACCGTTAAACGTCGCTCATTGTGGAGTGCAGGTGCCAAGTACGGGTTGTCCAAGTAGAGTCAGTGGCAAATGGCCTGATTGCTGTATAATAGAGATGGCGGAAGTGAAGACGGAACTCCACTAATTGCAGTGAGACAGGGTCTAGACTGTATCAGCCACAATTTCGGGTACGTTCCTATTTGTTATGGACTCGATTGATTGAGTCATGTTTACCAAGTAATAGCTAAACCACAGATGTAGGCGCTTATTGACTTCTCGGAATGGGTTTTCCACGATTGGTCGTTTTTTTTACCACCCAAGGCATATCACGGATTGCGACGTGAATGTCACCGTTACCGCCGTTTTGAGATTGGAAACCAATTCAGCACACTGTTGCCAACAGTTTCGTACACCTGTCTCCGTGTTAGCGTGAAAAAAAGTGACTATAACCCAGCACTACATTAGCCACCCTCGTCTGGGGCGGAAAAAAAAGAAACCAGCAAGAAAAGAAACGGAAAAAGCAAAGTGGAAACGGAGCCTGAAACCTCCGATCAAGTGACGTAAAAAGAACCTAAACTACCTGGAAAACCACGCGGCAATTCCAACCCATCCCCTCTTCTAGATGTTCTGACTCATATCTATTCTCTTACAACTGCATGTATTTTCCTATCAGTCTCCTGGGAGTAAGAATCGGAGATAAATCTTATTTAGAGGTGGCTTGAGATATCTCACAGACGCCACAGAAACCGGACAAGAAGAAAAAGCGGCGGGCTAGATGCGTCTGGATTCGCTGGATACTTGACCCAATTTTCAGCGGTATTTCTTCGCTTGAAAGCCCTACACATCAATCTCCAGATTGCGGAAGCGCCTCGGAACGGCTTCAATAACCTTGCCTAAGCGCGAGTTTGAGCTTATTAGTTCTAACCAAAGGCACGTTAATATAATCGAATAAAGTTCGCTTTTTCAGCGCTCGAAAAAAGATTGTGCATGGTGCAGGAGGTACTTATATAGCTAGAGTCCCCATGTTTTTCTAGTTTCACCAGATACTCAGATACACAGATACACCAACATCGCCATGGAACCCAGCATTCCGTTCGACGGCGGCACAGATGTCACGTCGCAGACACATACCTCCCAGCCACAGCTGGATATCGAGTCCGACACACCTCACATGTACACACCATCGGTATCCGACTCCAAGAACTCCCACATCTCGACCGTTGACCACATGAAGGACCCACAGACACTATCTACCCCGCCAGACTACCAGAGCTATCAGGAAAAATACCCCGAAATCTACAACGAGGAAGAACGGCCCGAGCTCAGCCGAACAGTATCTATTCCTGCTGCTGCAGGTATCACTCTGACACGTTCCATCACCCACAGATCGTTCAGATCGGCTAGATCTGAGCTCGAGGAGCTGCCAGAGTCAGGAGAAGATAGCACTGGAAACCCGCTTTCTGGTACTCCGGAAGCCAAGCCTCTGCACATGACCCAGGACCATTTGTCCATGACCAAGCGATACATCATTTGTTTCATGCTCTGTGTGTGCACTCTGTTGGTGGCTATTGACGAGACTATCATTACGACAGCTCTTCCCGAGATTATCGCAGCTCTCAAGTCGTCTTCAGGATACACATGGGTGGGTACATCGTATCTGCTGGCGTGTGCCAGTAGTATGCCTGCCTATGGTGCCCTTGCTGACATTTTTGGCCGAAAGCCCATCATTTTGCTGTCAATTGCACTGTTCATTGTCGGATCTGCGATTGCTGGCGCCGCTCACGATATGGGAATGATGATTTCCGGCCGAGTCGTTCAAGGTATTGGTGGAGGAGGCATTTCCAACCTTGTCAACGTGATTGTGGCCGACATTATCGACCTCAAGTACCGAGGCACGTTCATGGGAGCCATTGGAGCTACGTGGGCTGTTGGAGGATGCATGGGACCGCTTCTGGGAGGAGCTTTCGCCTCTGGAGGACAGTGGAGATGGTGTTTCTTCCTCAATATCCCCATTGCCGGTGTTTGTTTCGTCTTCATGGCTTGGCTGGCTGACATCAGGTCTCCTCCCACCACCATCAAAGATGGTCTCAAGCGAATCGACTTTATCGGCATCATTCTCATCACCCTGGCCACGGTCTGCCTGTTCCTGGCTCTCGACTGGGGTGGAGTCCACTTTGCATGGAGCTCCGCTCCCGTGGTTGTGTGTCTGACTCTCTCTGGAGTGCTGTACGTTGCGTTTGCTCTGTGCGAAAAGTACATTCCTCGAGAGCCCGTCATGCCTCTGCGTCTCTTCACCAACTTTTCGCGGTCTGGAGCTCTTCTCTGCACTTTTTTCCACTCCACCACGTTCATGGCTGTGTCGTACTTTACGCCCTTCATGTACCAGTCCGTGTACTCCAAGAGCCCCATTGGAGCGGCTGTTTACCTGCTGCCCCAGGCCATTGTCATGGGTCTGGCGTCGGCCGTGAGTGGCTACATCATCACCAAGACCGGCAAGTACAAGATCATCATGATTGTTGGCTTTGCTCTGGCGGCCATCTTCAACGGTATTCTCGTAACCCTGAACCCCGAATCCAACACTGCCAAGCAGATCATGTGGGTCACCATCTGGGGTATCGGCATTGGTCCCAACTTTGAGTCCACTCTCATTGCTCTTCACACCCATATCAAGGCTGCTGATATTGCCACAGCCACGTCCACCTGGGGATTCCTGCGAACAATCGGCTTCTCAATCGGTATTGCCATTGGTGGAGTCGTGTTCCAGAACAAGATGCAGTCTGAGAACGAAGCTCTGGGCCATCTGCTGCCTCCAGACCTTCAGGAGGCGCTTACTGGTGCAGATGCCGCTGCCTCAACAACTATCATCAGGAACTACTCCGAGCCCATCCAGAAGATTGCCAAGTTCATGTACTCGCGATCGTTCAAGGACATGTTCTGGACGTGTCTGGGTCTGTGTCTGGGCTACTTGTTTGTGTTCATGATCAAGGAGCGCGCTCTGGAAATGAAGGACGCCAAGGGAGAGACTACCGAGTCTGAGGATGACGAGGGCGTGGAGTTCAACAATCTGGCCGAGGAAGTGGCTGAAGAGCTGGCCACTCCTGAAAAGAAGGTCTAACTAACATTTACCATAAAAAGCATTTATTTATACATTAATAGAACTACTCAGTATTTTCTCGAAGCTGCTTACAATATAATATTGCAATTCTGATATCTCCTATTGATGCACATATAGACACCCATTGTCAATGTACTGTAGCTAACCCCCCATTCTCCCAGGTAGGGTAACCGCGAACCTTATATTTCCACCACTATATAAACACTGGGAATCGCCCGCCGAAGGCTTCTTTTTTTTTTCCCCATCTTTATGCTCGGGCATTACGCATATCAGTGAGGATTCGTCCGAGATTGTGTATTTGCTGGTTGAAAACTTAACCAAGACCGCTCTCTATTGTCTTGTGGCTTGCCACAATCGGCTTTAGAGGAATTTTTGGAAAACTTCTTTTTACAGGTCTAGCTGCCACCCATGTTACGAGGCGATGTCGCGTCTGATTTAGGTGGTTGGGGGATACAATGATGTGAATCAGGGTGTCTCCTGAAAGTGTTGGATTGATCTTTTATATCGAATCAAATGTTGTGTTACATCTGTGTTTGCGAATGTTTGTTCGTGTCATGTAGTCGCCACCAAAGCTCTTTGCAAGTATGGAACGACACAGGACCTGTCAGATGTGGTGGTCTTGTAAGGGACTAGGAGATGGATGGGTCTAGTTGACGTCCTTAAGATATGTTGTGAGTGATACTGCTATAGTCTGGATGTTGAAATTACTGAATGTGTGTCGTTCATGATTGTCATTGTTGGGCTTGGAAGGCTCAAATTTGATCTAAAATGAAGTTTTGAAAGAGATATTTGCACCTAATAAGCCGTTGCAACAAGTGGTGGTACTTTCATTGTAGTAGTTGGAAAACTCGTGGAGTTATGTCGTTGTGGTCGTTTTCTACGATTATCACCAGTCTCATCTTAAAGGTTGTCAAGCATTATCTTCATTCCGACTTATGTCATTTTTTGTCGCTTACACGCACTTGAACAAAAAAAAATGATGGTATCGTTGTGTTTGGAATGATCTTCTTAGAACAGTCCTTTTCTCGGAATCTCTCAGAATCTCTCATATCTCTGTAATTTCGAACTTGGATATGACTCCGACTTCCTCCCATAAATAAGGTTTGAGTATGATCTGAAGAAGACATGGTTGGATATCATTATCTCCGCAGAAACGTATCCAGTACTTATAGTTTTTGGTATCAATGGAAGCGTCTTCTGAATTCAAAACTGCTGGTCTTGTCCATTTCTCTATAACTCGTGTCACGTGATGCATATACTTGAATTTCTGTATACCACTACTGCCAATCATAGTCGTTTTCAAATCATTGTGGGTAGTTCCCAGATCACATATGTACTATATCGTCTGCTCAATCTGATGTCTCATTTATCAATTGTATTATTCGTATCACGTGATTCAGGTTCGACATATCAACACCCGTCCCAATCGGTATGCACACTCAATTTAATGTGCACAATGTACAATTATAACATGATCACAAAAACCGCCGGACTTACACAATGAACGTGATAATAAAACCAAACCCATCTCCTTGGTCACGCGAATCCACCAATGCCAAAATTATACAAATCCATCAACATATACATGAAAATTAATAAAAATCCTTCTAGCACCTTCCACAGTATGAAACCCTAAGTCGTCGTTAGATTTTTCAGCACCAACCGAGTCACAAGACCCCACAAAATCGATCATCATTGCTAAACAACGACAGATCCAATAGAAACAATACAGCCAATCTACAGTACAAACAAGTGTGTATCTAACAATAATTCATTACTAAATGTCAATCCTTAAGGTCAGACGGGGGGGGGGAGTTTTGTTTACTGAGCTCATCAAGATGAAGCGGGAAAATTTGTTTTGATCTAGATATTGTTGCCAACATCTAGTTCTCTGCTAAAAACCGCTTACTTGGATCGAGCTCGAACCTTGCGGCGCTTTCGCTTGAGTCGTCTGACTCGCTTCTTTCTCCACTTAGCTCTCATTCTGGGGTTAGTTTGTGTTTGGGGGTGGTGATATCACTGTGGCGATGTCATGGGTAGCGAGGGTCGCGGCAATGGTGGCGAAAAGACCAGCTGAGGATATCCAGAGGCCACCGCAGACGGTGTCTAGGCCATGTCGCTGTCGCTGTGTAGCTGTTGCTGTGTAAAACTCACTTGAAGAATCAAGACAAGAACCTGATGAATGTAAGGAAAAAAAAGAAGAGAGGGGGAAAGTTACACCATTTTTAAGCAGCTGGGCACCAGGCCGGGTAACCCCCCAAATAGGCTTTTCGCGCCCTCCCAAAAATTGAGTGGGTGTATTTCCCAGAACTACGCTACGGTCGGTGTGCATAGGGTTAAGTGCAGGTGCAGTGAGATGCGCGAGTGAGGGTCGTTGGAGGGCTTTCAAGGGCGGACCTGGATAACCCAGGTAGGGCTTTTGTGCGCCAGCCTGTGTGGTTGCCGTCCATTCGGGCGTCTGAGGCCACGTGTTCCCATTTGTCGCTTCTGTGTCCCGTTACTGGGAGCCCGTTTACCCGGTCTACTGTTCTCGGGGTCTTCTCCATCCCCCTCTCCACATCCCATTACTGTAGCAGCCTGTGATGTTCTGTCTACTGAGATATGTGGAAGGAGGCTAAAGCTGTTGGTAAACTCAGAATTTAGGTCTAGGTCATGGGGGGTGTGAAAGGTGGACGGTTGCGGGACCGAAACGGCGGGCTACGAGACTCCAAGAGGGACCATTGTGCTCAGAATCCAACGGCCATTCCGGTGGTGTTTCCAGATCACCGAAATTCCCACCACTAGTCCCGTTTCACCTCCCCACTGTCTGGTACTTTTCACTCAGCTCACACCACTTATTGACTCAGACCGACTGTGGGTCTTTTCTCGCCATTATTACCCCGACCGGATATCTGATGGATTCTGGATCGTCACACAGCGATAGGCCCACATGACCCCGATTGCTACTCTTGGTTGAACGCCCAAACCCACACATGTAGTTTCTGCGAAACATTGCGATTCACGCACGCAAAAAGACTCCAATTACATAAAAGAAAGCAGCAAAACTTCTGAAATCTCCAGCTGGTCAACACGGTGCCTCCAGATCAACCATGTCAGCTATATTCAGGGACCTAAGTGCTCTTAAAGTCCGCCAATAGAGTTGCTTCTTCCCAGAAGCTGTCTCAGGTGATGAAAGCGGTTTGCGGTTGGCCCAAACGAGATTTGCCAAGTCCAGTGGCAACATTGGAACAGTGGCAATCATGTAGCTGGTTGCAATCGTCCTTTTACCGCTACTCTCGGAGTTATGAGGTTTCCCCATATTATTCATTTGCAGTTTCCCCGAAAATAAAATAAAAAACTTTTGATCCAGTCTAAGTTTTTCTTATCCGAGAGAGTCTCCAATGGCGGGGGTGTTTCGAAATATCGTGGAAACGAGTCTACCAAAAACGAAACAAAACCAGGATCATTTGAGGAGCTCAAGGGAGCACGGCTGTGTTTTCGGATTTGTGTTTAAGCGATCATTTGCCATCAAGTAATGGGGTATTTTGAAGTGAAAGCATTGCGATCCAGATTGAGGTGGATCCTATTTCAGGTTCTGTGACCCCAACTGGATCGAAAAGACAGCACATGGAGCAAATACGGCTGGTTCATCGATCTAGAGCAATTTCCAGGTTTCCTCAGGTACCAATAAGCTGTGAATTTGCATATTAGACCACGTCAAGATTTGGAGGTCATTAGAGATCGTAGAACCACGTTGAGAACTTTTCAAAACGAGGAAAGCCAGAAAGAGGAGTCATTTTAGTTGTCTGGTTACAACGAGCCGTCAAAACTCTTCCCAGGACTAAAACTGGGTGTTTCAGTTGCACCTGTTTTTGATCTTGAGAAGAACAAGGTCCAGAGATTCAAGCCAGAGCTACTTGCCAGTAAATCTCATATCGCGATATGAGAGACATCCTGAGAACACGATTGCATTGAGAAGAGTCACCTGAACAATATGCTGTTTTCTAAAATCTTCTAGCATCAAAACTACAGGTTCTAGAGATTCACATTCATATCAAGAGTGAACAAGACATTCAATCAAGAAGGTAGAGAAGTGTGTAATCCCATCGAAACCAGACCGTTATCTGAAGTACTGGATATGTTTCCGAATTTGTATGGGACTAGAATCAAGGGGTTTAGAGAAATTACAGGTTGAATACTGTTTTTGAACTCCACTCCAGAAAACTATATGAGACCTTTTGGAAATTCTGAAGCGTTCTGAAGAATTCTGAAGAGTGCATATTGATCAGATTTCCTTTCCGAGCTCGGTGACATAAATAACATCGCTTCAAGTCACTCCAGGACTAAATTACAACGTGCCGTTGTATCACCGTTTAGAGGTTGACGTGCTTCTGACTTTGCAGCAAGTATCTTCATTATCAGCTCAATCTCATCCATATAAAAACCTCTATGCTCCTGATAAGAAAAAACCGAAGAAAGCATCCTGCTCAGAATTCGATTCTACATCCACTGACACCAACTTCATCTTCATAACCCTACCAAACAAATTTTTCCAACTTGTCGCCGTTCTTTCACCGAACACCTGCCACTCTAGCTCAACAGGTTTTGAAGTGATCATTAATTTTTTTTAATTTCATAGCTTAGTATAAGTGACTGTTTAGCCAGCTATACTCAGTATACGCACTGTTTCCAGAAATACTCGCAACTTGTCCACAGTAGTAATATCATCTCGTCTACAGTCTGGCTCGTCAGTCTCTACTATACATTCGCATAAACACATGCCTTTTATTTTAATACATTGACTTAGGCCTTGAGGGCGTATCGTCGCTGAGGGAAGTGGGTCTGCTTCTTCTCGGCCTTGGTGGTCTTGAGAGCAGCCTGCTCAGGGGTAAGTCGTCGTCGGATAGCTCGGGTCTGCTTGGCTCGGAGGTCCTTGGGCATGTACTTCTTGTCCTTGTAGAACTCTCGGACCTGCTCTCGCTGGGTGAGGTTGAGCACGGTGAGCACTCGGGCGATGTTCTTTCGGACATCGTAGATCTTGGTGAGCTTGCCGCCCTGGGCGCCACCAAGCTTCTGGACTCGGAGAGCAGCGAGCTCCTGCTTGAGCTCGACGAGCTTGCCCTCGAGCTCGGTCTTGGAGAATCTGGTGAGTTCGGAAGCCTTAACCTTGGTCTGTGTTAGTGGGGTTCAGTGTGGGTTTTGTGCGACGAAGCGACGTGGCAAAAGCGGTTTGTGACCATTCATGAAGTTGTTTTAGAAACGGCAAGAATGAGATGCTATGAGATACTGGAAGTGCAAAAATGAGACACCAAAACTTTTCTGAGCAGTCAGCCAAGAGCAACTAGACAGACACAAAAGCACCTGGGAATGACCACATCTCCTGTGTCATACCCACGTACCTTCCCATGTCATCTCTAGCAAATCTTGCCGTCTCTCAAGACATGCAGTAACCTCATCTCTCAAGCCTTCCAGTAATCTCAAATTTCCACCACTTCTGTCAACAGAAACCAGCCATCAAATGGTCGCCATCTTCTCTCTGGCTCGTCGCTCGTCGCTGTCTCCTCCATCTTCTCTCGTTGATGCATACCATTTTGTATGTGTTGGCGGTGTCGTTCGTACAGCTAGAAAGGAAACTTGCAAAGTGAAAAGTTGTGTATACTTTACGAAGCTTCACAGCCCAAAGCGGTAATATTGTGTAGGGTTATTCTGCTTTGGACGTTGGGACTTTGTGACAGTCCTTTTCCCAATCTGGAGCTAGTCACGTGGAAAGCCTAAATTCAAAGTGACGCTACCAGCGTGACATAGGGCATGGCATAATGGCCACTTTGTGGGTTTTTTCTTCGTTTTGGACTGGCAGAAAATATGAAGCGGTTTATTGAGTAGCGCTGACCAGTTTTGTGTACTTTTCAACAGGGGCAGTGGCAAAAGATGAGTAAGCCAGGGGAGCAATTGGTGATAACAAACCTTATTCAGACAATAAAGTTTATAGATAAAGCACGTGATGAGTTTGGGAAGATAGGTTGCAAGATCGAAATCTGTCTGGTTACGTAAGCTTCGTTATCACCATGTACAGTTATTTAGATCAACCATGATAGGAGATACTTTAGGATGGATCAGATGTAACATTATGAAATATTCATTTGAAGAAGGAGATACTGGGCCATGTGATTGGCCGAAGACAGGTACTGGTCAATTTCTTAGGTCGTGAGCTAGACACTTGACAAGACAGAAAACCAATGGTTATATAGTTGTCAAAGAAGAGAATTCCATTGGGATCAAAGTAGTATTCTGTGTCTTTGACATCCTTCTTGATCACTTGTCAGTTTATGACAGTACTTAACTTGCTACATTTCTAGATTGTCGTTTAAAACACAGGTATGCACAGGTATGTAGTGTGACAGTAACATCTTGATTCAAGTGAGATAACTACTGAGCAAACCAACGACTATATGGACATTCTGTAAAGAGGATTATGTTGAGCATCTCAACACGAGTATAATGGTATAAACTGCTTTCTTATACCTATTCTTGAACTGAAGACAGTGGTGTGTCTGTTACTTTAGAGAGCATGTTCTTTAACCACAGTTCATCCAATAATACCGTGGGGTTGTGTGATGAAGATATCACTAAATGAAAAGTGGATTTATTTCATTCAACGAATCCAGGAACAGTGTCTTTTCTGGTATATCTGTAGCGTGTCTTTGAAGTGATTTAATCAGTCCTTTTGAAACACATAAGTATGACGTCATTTGAGAACTACACATGTATATCTCTCTGAAGAGAAGTTAAAGAATCAGTATAGAATCTCTAAGAAGTGCTTTTTATTTCATAGAATGGAGAGATTCAAATAGTGATAGAAACATCCCCTCAATTCCCTCAAACAGTGATTCTATCAGTGCAGTGAGACGGTACATTTTGCAATGTCACTAGTCCTGATAGCACAACTCTAGCTAGTTATAAATGGGGTCTCAGTAAAGAACAAAACAATCATTTTAGTTGTAATCGAAATTGAGAGCAATGTAATTCTTCGAATTGAAATGATTCAACTAGGTTGTAATGGTTCTGTAGTTACTAACATACTTGGCCCAGTCCATCGAAAAGAGGTGGTCTTGAGTAAACCAACTTTCTGACAAGTGTATGAGGTTCAGTTTGTCATAGTCAGAATATTCGACGCACTAAAACACTACATCTCTTTTAAACCGTTTTTCACCGTAAAGAATTGTCCATATCTCGTTCTGTTTGGCAAGCACCTGATATACCCCATATGAAAGCCGTTTTAGATACACTATATCATTAGTATCAAACCAAAAATAAAAAGTTCATCTGTTACAACTCACTCTGCGACTCGCAAGATGCTGGCTTTCAGCTACACCCCTAACCAGTGAGCTGTTTGGAGTTTTAACAGTGTATCACCACTTATCTGGCCAACTCAGGGGCTTGACAACTACTACTACACTTGAGTCAACAGTGACAGTAGAGAAAAAACAACAACATATACCAGTCCGTGAATCGACACAAACACACAGCAACAAGATACACTAAACAGCCACTTTTGTCACACCAAGGTCGTCATATCGTGCTGTTGCAACTGCCAGTAGTGGTCGCTCCATAAATCACACACCTCCAACGTTCACATCTTCATGCACACTGTCGCTTAACTGGGGTGTTGTCTAAACTTTATTGCGGGTATCGACGTTGTGCTGGTTCCACGTGCAACAAAATAACGAGACGAATAACAGAGATAGAGAGGTGGCGAAACCGGACTATTTATAATAGCAGCTCGAGGTGCACAAAACCAAAAACTCCACATGCACAGCCCAATTCGAACCCCCAAAACACCCGCCCCTCCCGTATCCAACCTCCCACAACCCAAAACCTGATAGGTGGGAGTTTACACCTCACACTCGGCGCCTCCCAGCAATCAGTATCTGTCAAGGAGATAGTCATCAACCAACAATGGTGAGTACAAACGTGGCAAGGGAGGCAGCGACGACGGTTGGTGTGTCACAGACACATTGTCACTGTTTCGTAGGTGTGTTGACTTTGAGAAATTGAGCTGCTCACGTTCATTGCACATTACTCGACGACATTGTCGACGACATCGATGAACCAGACCAATATCGGACCACGACAGACACAAGACGATGTGTAGAACACAGAAGACAAGATTGGCGACACGAAGAAAGGTTACAGAGTGCCACAGAAGCACATGACATGCCACTTTCGCCACCACAACAACCACAATGTCCCATTGACCACAGATGCACACACCAATACCACGGTGACCATGACACAGACACTAACTCAGCCCGAAAAGACTGCAAAGAACCTCAAGTCTCTCTCCATCGACGACGATGAGAACTCCCTCGGAGCCATCTTCTCCGTGTCCGGCCCCGTCATCATCGCCGAAAACATGATCGGTTGTGCCATGTACGAGCTGGTCAAGGTCGGCCACGACAACCTCGTCGGAGAAGTCATTCGAATCGAGGGTGACAAGGCCACCATCCAGGTCTACGAGGAGACTGCCGGTGTGACCGTCGGCGACCCCGTGACCCGAACCGGCGAGCCCCTCTCTGTTGAGCTCGGCCCCGGCCTCATGGAGACCATTTACGACGGTATCCAGCGACCCCTCAAGGCCATCCAGGAGAAGTCACAGAGTATATACATTCCCCGAGGTATCGACGCTCCTGCTCTCAACCGAGAAAAGAAGTACGCCTTCATTCCCGGACCCCTCAAGGTCGGCGACCACATTTCTGGCGGCGACATCTACGGCTCCGTCTTCGAGAACTCTCTTCTCTCCGACCATAAGATCATGCTTCCTCCCCGTGCCCGAGGTACCATCACTTACCTGGCCCCCAAGGGCGACTACACCGTTGTTGAGGATATCCTGGAGGTGGAGTTCGAGGGTAAGAAGACCAAGTACAGAATGCTGCAGAAGTGGCCCGTCCGAGTGCCCCGACCCGTCAACGAGCGACTCACCGCCAACTACCCTCTGCTGACCGGCCAGCGAGTGCTCGACGCTCTCTTCCCCGTCGTCCAGGGTGGTACCACCTGTATCCCCGGTGCTTTCGGCTGTGGTAAGACTGTCATTTCTCAGTCTCTGTCCAAGTACTCCAACTCCGACATTATCATCTACGTCGGATGTGGAGAGCGAGGAAACGAGATGGCCGAGGTTCTGCTCGAGTTCCCCGAGCTTAACGTCGAGATCGACGGTCGAGAAGAGCCCATCATGAAGCGAACCACCCTTGTTGCCAACACCTCTAACATGCCGGTCGCCGCCCGAGAGGCCTCCATTTACACCGGTATCACCATTGCTGAGTACTTCCGAGACCAGGGTAAGGACGTGTCCATGATTGCTGACTCCTCTTCCCGATGGGCTGAGGCTCTGCGAGAAATCTCTGGTCGTCTCGGTGAGATGCCCGCTGATCAGGGTTTCCCCGCCTACCTTGGTGCCAAGCTGGCCTCTTTCTACGAGCGAGCCGGAAAGGCTTCCAACCTCGGAAGCCCCGACCGAAACGGATCCGTCTCTATTGTTGCCGCCGTTTCCCCTCCCGGTGGTGATTTCTCCGATCCCGTTACCACCGCTACCCTCGGTATCACCCAGGTCTTTTGGGGTCTTGACAAGAAGCTCGCCCAGCGAAAGCACTTCCCCTCAGTCAACACCGCTGCGTCCTACTCCAAGTACACTACCATTCTGGACAAGTACTACAACGAGCACTTTGAGGTGTTCCCCCAGAACCGAGACAAGATCAAGGAGATTCTCACCAACGCCGAGGAGCTGGAGACTGTGGTGCAGCTGGTCGGTAAGTCATCTCTGTCCGATACTGACAAGGTGACGCTGGACGTGGCCACTCTGCTCAAGGAAGACTTCCTGCAGCAGAACGGTTACTCCACCTACGACGCCTTCTGCCCCATCTGGAAGACCGCCGCCATGATGAAGACCTTCATTACCTACCACGACGAGGCTCAGCGAGCTGTCTCCAACGGTGCCTCTTGGTCCAAGCTGACAGACAAGACCTCTGACATTAAGCACAAGGTTTCGTCGGCCAAGTTCTTTGAGCCTTCTCGAGGACAGGATGCCCTCAAGGAGGAATTTGACAAGCTCGATGCTGACATTGTGGACAAGTTCACCCAGTACTCTGAGTAATCTCTAACGTAATGATATCTGTTGTATAAGAATGATGGGGGTGGGTGTAGTGGATAGTAGACAGGCTAGAGCATGTAGGCCAGAAGTCTTTACTTGCTAATGAGCTTCAGAACAACTCGAATATCGGTTGTATTGTAATTTCTTACTCCGACAAAAATGGTCAGGGTTAGCTATATACTCCGTATCACATTTTGGCACCGTTGGTAGCCAAAAAATCAGCGGCATCGTTTCCTGGGTCGCCTGAATGACCCTTGACTTTTGTGATTTTCACTCGACTTCCCAGCTTTTCAAGAAACGCAATCGTTGGCCGGATCAGATCTTTGTTTTCCACATCCGTGTTGTTGCTTGTTTTCCAGTCGTTTAGTCGCCATTTCAGATACCATTTGGTCACGCAGTTGATGGTGTACTGAGAGTCGGTTCGTATTTCGTAGCCCTTTCCGTCGTTTCGTCTCATGATGATTTCGCAAGCTTCCAGCACTGCAATCAGTTCAGCACGTTGGTTGGTCTGTCGAGGGCCTGGAAGTGGTTTGCTGACGTTATCCTTATGGTTGGGGCCAAAGTAGATGCCGTATCCTGCCTTTGCATACGACTTGTTGTTGTTTTTGGAAGCTCCATCGGTGTAAATGACCTGGCGTCCGTCCGCAGCTACCAGTTCAGCTTCGTTGGGCAGTCTTTTTCGCGCTGGTTCAATGACTGGGTATGTTACTCTCGGTCCCTGAGGGTCATTGAGGACAGCTAGTCGAGGCGAACGTCTGGGTAGAGAAGCTCGTGACGACACCTCCTGGTCCATTGGCGACGATTTGGCCATGGGAGGTTCCGAGGGCCGAGGCTGTGGCTGTCTGGGTGGTGGTGTTTGGGGAGTTTTTGATTTCATCAAAGCAACCATCTGGGCTGCCAGTTGAGCTGTGCTGGTTCGTTGTGGAGCCGAAACTGGTATTGGGCGATCACGCGACCCTCCCAAGGGCGGTCCCATCTTTGTGTAGTCTCTTTTTTCCCGTGGCCTGTCGTATGGCTTCTCTCTCAAACTTCGGTCGAGTCGAACTGGTCCACCTGAAGAAGCGGCAGACGAAGCTGTTGGTTTGGGAAAGGCAGTAGGAGGAGGTGCAGAGGGAGTAGCAGACGCTGCCTCGTCAGCCGCATCAAGTCTGAACAGGTCGTTGGCTTTGGCTTCTGAACCCTTGTTGTTTGGAACACAGACAGTACCGTAGCCATTGACACTGATGGAAAACGCTTCAGCCTCAGCTCTAGTGGGGAACTTCTTCTGAACCGCACCTGGAAACTTTTCCACCAGCGGTCTCACCTCGTCCCACGTTGCGTACACGCCGGGTTTGCGTCCTCGTTGCACCCCGTAGAAGCCCGGAGTCTTACCTTTTTTTGCCATGTTGATTGCCTGAGTGCTGAAATATCTCACAGTCTGACGGTGCATGGAAAAGAAAGCCTTCCTGCACTATGCCTCACTCTGCATATCGCAGATTATGCATGGACGTGTTTGGCAAGTGTAGGTGGAATGATCTGAGCTGAATGGTTTATTGAATGTATATGTGTAGATATAAGTTGACTGCGTTACTTTTGTAGTTCATCTCACACACGCCCTAAAAGGATCCATTAAATATCAAAGTACATGCCAACTTATCTTCAAGCAAAAGTAGTCCATACACACCTAAACAAAAGATAGAGCTTTAATTAATACCTTAGAATAAAATATAAAAACAACAAAAAGATTACAGCACCCAGGATTCTCGTATGGTCTCCCACTACAATACTAACTAGGCTCTCTGGTGCTTGACTATGGCTGATCGGACGGGAAGCCGTATTTTCACCAGGATATGGCCGTAACCGAATTGCGCCGACCCGGAATTGAACCGGGGGCCCATCGATGGCAACGATGGATTTTACCACTAAACCATCGGCGCTTTCATTGGAAAAATTGAAAATTGGATGTACTCACAGTATAATCTGCTTAGTCAGCCAAAATTTTGATTTCTCAATGATTAGATGAATGATTTGGTTTAAAATGTATGCAATCTATTGAAAGCGTCTTGAGCAATAGAATAAAGCCATATCATCACTCTAACTGACACATAGCATGTTTTATACGGTTTTGCTTTTTGTGGTTTTTCATGATCGTGGGAAAAGGTAATAAAATGGTACAAATTTGGGAAAAACATATCTGTATGTACCATGGCTCATATTTATCTATATCGCAGCTCATTTACAGACTATGCCGTACCTGAAATGTTCCTATAATATTCAATTTTGACATATGTGGTATATATTGTCTTCATATATGCTTGGATCTGAACATACTTTTATATACACTATACACTTGACGGCTCCAGAGGTATATACGATACACTGTATCCCACCGTGGGTATCATCTCTTCAGAAAGGGATCATAGGCATCACATCACCAGACACCTCACACCTTCATTGGCTATCACCATCCTCCACATCATAACAGCAAAGGCAAGCACTGAACCAGTCCGAAATACCAGACTTGGGCTCTGTCTTAACGGTGGTAGCCACTGTCTGGGGACGGGTATAGTCGAAATCTGGAGTAGGTTCTCGTGTAGGCTGATCATTGATCGTTTGGCGTTCATCGCCTCGAACAGCATACACTGGTGCCCTAGCATAAGGGTGTTCATTACCGGGAACATAACCATGCTGGGAGCGACCTCTGTTGAGCCGCCTGGGGTTGAGACTGGCCTCCAGCTCGCGCTGATCAGGTGTTAGTGCAGGTGCGTCGTTGGCTGGAAAAACGGGCATACGCGGGGAAGAGGTATCAAATGCAGGCCAAAACTTTTCTTTGATGGATGGAATGAATGCTGGGGCGTGTGAGCGAATGCGAGAGGTAGATGAAGAAGCGTGAGCAGAGATCGAAGCGGTGCCAGAGCCGCCAGGAGAAGCAGATGCAGATTCAAACCGACTACCACTGGAGTTTCCTGAGCCGGAGCTGCTCGTGGAGTTAGTCTCACTAGACACGATGCCTCCACCGCTCCCAGTAACACGGGTCTCTCCACTTTCAGTGCTGCGACTTCCAGAGCGACGTCCTCCAGAACGCCCGGGGCCGCCTGAAGCCCCCGAAGGACCTGCGGCGGACTGCTCTCTGCTGCTGTCAGTATTTCTGTGCGGAGAGGGAGTTCTAGACATATCCATGTAGCCACCATGGGTAGCAATAGCGTCTTCACGCACCTCGGCACCGACCCAGCCCATCATGTATGTGTAATCGGCAGCATTTTGTGGCGTCAGTTGACGGTACTTGTGTGCTAGCTCGACAGCACTGGCTTGAGGGAACGAGCCCGTGTCAACCTGACTCTGACTGTTGTAGTTACTGCTTCCTTCAAAACACACTACGTCCATAGCGTACACTTCGTCTGTAGCGAGGGTGATTTCAGACAGGTTTCGAGGTACTTCACGCAACGAGGGAGTTGATGGGGCTCTCGAGACTACTCTTGAGACAGCCCTAGAGGAGGCATGGGAGACGATAGAGCCAGCACGAAAAACGGGGGTCTCAGAAAGAAGAGGCTGTTGTTTGGTATCAATATCAGCATTGCGGGTATCAGGTATCGTTGTGTTGGAGTGGGGTATGTTGTTTGGGGTACCATAGGTGGTATCAGTGGTGCTCCACGGATCGCAGTGCTTTTTCCTCTCTAGCAAGTCCGGAAGATCGTCTTTTAGCGACATTGAAGCAAGTGAAGGAGTGATGTCACAAGCAAGAGTGTGTTTGTGTGTACTGGTATCTCGATCACGTGACCATGCGGCGTTTCCCTGCTATTGATCCCAAATCGGGGCGAGTGCATGTGGTCGGGCACGACACGGAAAGCCTAATTCAAAATAGAGTTTGAGTCACACTTTGGGCGGATGAGCGATGACGGTAGTCTGGACAGGGGGGCGGTCGGAGAGATGTGCACTGAGGGAATAGGGCGTAAACAAGAGGGCCGAGGCGATTGCTTAAATAAGAAAACCCAGCCATTTGTGTCGCAAGCCGAGGGACTGCAGTCAACAAGGAAGAGAGAGAAAACGGTTTCCTGAGGAGATAATAACTGCTCCCCCACATGGTCGCATGCGTTCAGCCGACTGACAATGTCGCACACTCAGCGCTAAAACTAACCATATGTAACCTAACACGCCATTGTGGGGCAGGTGGCAAGTGGCCAAGGAGCGATATTTGGGGGCTTTTTGGCAATGTGACAGATGTGGGTGTTTGTACTCTTTCACTTTTGCAAATTTGCTCTGAAAGGTACAAAAAAGCACGCAATTTGATGTCTTCAGTTTGGAGTCGAGTAGATATCTCTGTAGTCTATGTCTTGGGTCAGATGCCGTTTATCTATTTCGAATAGACTAAATTCGTACAGTTTGAGGACTCTTGTTATGTACGAGGGTAAATACGTCAAGATACAGCAAATGGTTTAATGGCGTGTTTCTGTTGAACAGGTAGTCGTACAACGTCAGCTGTAGACGAAGATGCGGGTGCCACACTTGTGAACGGCCTTTTCAGCATGTTGTCGTTTTTCTATACTCTCTAGATCAATACGTTCTGAGCATGTGGCTATCACTACATACTGTATATTTACCCTACACTATCAATTACATTCAACAATAGCAATTAAATTCAACTAACAACTGCTGTTCTTCACCTCGCACGTGACCAAGCCAGCCTCTGATGGGGAGTTGAGCGCAACATTGCCACAATTGACTCCTTCTGGACACGTGCCAGGGGCGGGGAAAGTGCAGGGCTGCCGAGAAAAGGCCCCATGGGTGGCGAAAATCGCAAGATTTATGAAAACGCACCGCTCCGCAAATAATACCAACATGCCATTTGCCCCTTTCTCTCCTCTGACTCGCTTAGCTCTCTAGCTCGTTTCACTGCTGAAAAGTTTGACTTTGGGACTTTGTAGGATGTACGTACGAAGGAACCGTGCGAGTGGCCCGAGAACAGAGATAGCCGGGAGGGCCAGCCTATTTTTTGCCACCGGACAGCTACGGCAGATCAGCCAAGACCGCGAAAAAGCGGGCGGCGCCGACCCTTATATACCCGCTTTTGGGGCTCCTCCAGCGCGCAAATAAAAGTTTGGCGCCGACCTCGCCTCGCATCTTCCTCGTAAATAAACTCAGCTGCTCTGTAGAAAGTTCAGTCGTCCCCCATCTCCCATCTTAGCAGTGTAAACACGTCGACAGCAGCAACCACTACGTCGAACCGCTTCCAACCCACACACAGCATCCCAGACAGCCCCGTGCACACACACAAGCCGTCTCTCCGAACACAAGCCCGCCACCAGCACACATCCTCCAGCCCCACCACACCCACAACCTCACCACCCACTACAGCATGTCCGCCATGGAAGACTCCGACGTGCTCATGAGAGACATCTCCGAAGACGCCCTCAAAACAATGGACCCCATGGCCGGCGGCGAGGGCGAGGGCGGCGCCACACCCGAACTCACGCCATCGACACGCGGCCAGCTGGATGCGTGGATAGCCCGCCTCACCGAGTGCCAGCCTCTCAGCGAAGAAGACGTCAACGAGCTGTGCGAAATGGCCAAGGGAGTGCTCCGAAACGAGCAGAACGTGCAGCCCGTGCAGGCCCCCGTCACCATCTGCGGAGACGTGCACGGCCAGTTCCACGATCTCATGGAGCTGTTCAAGATTGGAGGACCCTGTCCCGACACAAACTACCTGTTCATGGGCGACTACGTGGACCGAGGCTACTACTCGGTCGAAACGGTGTCATATCTCGTGGCCATGAAGGTGCGATATCCCAACCGACTGACGATTCTGCGAGGAAACCACGAGTCGCGACAAATCACCCAGGTCTACGGCTTTTACGACGAGTGTCTGCGAAAGTACGGCAACGCAAACGTGTGGAGAGCCTTCACCTCGCTCTTCGACTACTTCCCCGTCACCGCTCTCGTCGAAAACCAAATCTTCTGTCTCCACGGTGGTCTCTCGCCCATGATCGAGTCCATCGACAACATCCGTGAGCTCAACCGCTTCCAGGAGGTGCCCCACGACGGACCCATGTGCGACCTGCTCTGGTCCGACCCCGACGACCGAGGTGGATGGGGTATGTCCCCCCGAGGAGCAGGCTTCACATTCGGAGCCGATATCTCCGAGCAGTTCAACCACACAAACAACCTGTCGCTGATTTCAAGAGCGCATCAGCTGGTCATGGAGGGTTTCAGTTGGGCACACGAGCAGCAGGTGGTGACCATTTTCTCCGCCCCCAACTACTGCTACCGGTGCGGTAACCAGGCTGCCATCATGGAGGTTGACGAAAACCTGTCAAACTCGTTCCTGCAGTACGATCCTTGTCCTCGACCTGGAGAGCCTTCTGTTTCCCGAAGAACTCCGGACTACTTTTTGTAGGTTGACCAGCACTCGCGAAAGACACAAAACAAGTATATGATAATGATAGGGGATTTAATGTATGAGAATACGATAGTATGGGAAAAACGGTATGTACGTATGAGTTTACAGCTGTGACTGTACAATTTGTAGAGTTTAACCAGACAGGTTCTCAACCAACAGATGAGACAAATAGTGGGCCAAAGAGAGAATGACATATACTTATTGAGCAATGAATAAATCGCTCAGTAATCAGATCAATCAAAAGTCAATCGTTTGTGTCCTTTTTTTGAATGCGAGGAGCGTTACAAAGACATTGGTATTTGCTACATCTGCAAAGTGAAGATAATGAACATGAACATCGAATGACAGTTATTTTGAGACCAATAGTTACAAGTCACCAGACCAAAAGTGAGAGCTTTCATGGATGACACGCTGCATTCGAATTAGATCATCTTTAGCTGGTCCTGAAATCAATCCATGATGTAACCAAGGTAAACACTTGGTCATCGAATGGAAGTAGGACATATAGTCTTAGTCTAGTGTCAACTCACTGTGTATGTTTATTTGAACTGTGAAAACTATTCAATATCTCATTCCAATTGTTATTGAACAGGTTGGTGTCAAATACTACACTGAAGTTGTTTTTGACTCTACATCTTGTCTCCATACCTTTCCGAATACGAAAAGGTGGGGTAAACTGGATTGAAGCTAGCTGTTACTACTGCACCTGGTCACGAGTCAGATTGACCGAGGGATCTAGCGTAATAAGTGCGTAGCGACGATATACAAGTGCCAATGTTCCATGGATTTCTGGAAGTAATTACGGTAGCTTCTAGACTACCTTCGAAGCGAGGTGTGTCATTCATGTTTATGAAGTTGCTCTCACAAGTGTTATGTTTACATTATCTGATCACGAAGAGTTCACTGACTCCTTTCACTACCCAAAAAGTAATACCATGACACGATCTATTACGTAATTATCCAGGTACATGGCACTCTATGCTGTAGAGACGTGTCTCCAAACTCCAGGTGTCAGGGTGCTGAACGTAGCTGGCAACAATGAACGTGTTCTTCACACTCAACAAATATCCAGCGTATCCCCGGCTTCTTCCTTCTCTCTCTCACCACGCTATCGTCTTACAGCCTGCTTCTAACCTCATCTCAAAGCTTGGAAGCACGATCCTTGGCAATATCGCACATGGCGTTGAAGGCTTCTTTCCGCTCAGCCACGACATCTCCTTGAGCAATGCGTCGCTCCATGTTCTCCATGATAGCCTGACGAGATCGTCCATTGACAAACACCACGTAAATGAGTCCTGGAAACGTCTGTTCGTACTTGGCGTTCAACTGTGCCAATTTCTCGCCTTCCTCGGCCGATTTGGCCTGAAGAGAGGCCTGCTCGGCCTTTGAATGCGAAGAGTCCACTTTCTGTGCACCCAGACGGGGGTGAGCACCGATGATTTTGTTGATTCGGGGGTCTGAAGAGTCAGAGGTCGCGAGTAGATGCAATAGTTCACTTCTAACCGCCTCTATCAGGTCGTTGTATGAGGAATACGCGTTCTTGATGATTCCCTGGGTCACGAGAGTCTTGAGAGTCTGACAAGGCTCAAACAGATGGTCCAGGAGATGTTCTTGGTCAGCCAGAGAGAGGTCTGGAACCTGTGAAATTGGCGGCAGTCTGTACATGTTGTGCTGTATGTGGTTTTGTGGGAAGGGTTACGGCGCTTCTGCAACTGTTCACGCTGGTTTCTGCTGGAAGATGTTCGATAATCTAGTCGTGGTGAGTGATAGTCAAGTGTGTAGCTTGCTAGATCAATGCTTATTCTTGAGGTCAAGCGAGAGGGATGAAAAGTCGTCGTTTGGGGTCGATTTTTTTTACCAAAAAAGACACTGAAAAGTCTTGGAGTGCGCACAAATCGTTTGCTGCTGCTGATCTCTGTTTCAAGAGCCTTCAGCCGTGGAAAAAATGAGTCAAAGGTGGATCAGTCTGCATGCGTCCTTCTGCAATTTTAGCCTTGCCGAAAAAGATAAAAAACAGATTAGGGTGTAGGACATGTCCGACGCGAGCGGGCCGCAGGTCAGAGATAAGACAGACACTTGGGGATTGGGAAAAAAGAAAACAAAAAGGACTTTTGACGGCTGTGCACAGATACGAGTTTGTACCAGTTTGTACCCCAAACACATCCAACAAGTCGTGTATCTTTTGGTTTGTTTCTTCTTCAAGCTATCGGTAAGGGGCCATAGACAATAGCTTGAAGTAGTCGTATCTCTCCGAATATCGATACTAGGATAATTCTGAAAAGACAGGTTTTCTCAGACGTTCTCGTTTCATCTCATCGCCTGCTTTTTACTTTGAAAATGGCAGGTAGTGGTGGTTTCACAGGAGACTGTTATCTCTACTGGTTCCTGATTACACATGAAAGTTTCGAGAGATGAAAGATTAACAAGCAGAAAATAACACGCCGCACATGTATTTTCTTAGAATAAAATTTATTACCTTTTAATTAAAAAAGAACAGGGACATGATGCATAATTTTGATATTCCCATGTGGTCTTTTTTCAAAAAACAGAAACAGAACTGTACTCTGAACAGTAGCTGCCAAAATTCACACACAAATATTTTTTATTGATTATATATTATATTTCTAACAAACACATTTTGGTCTCACACGTACTCTGGTACGGTGGTGGGTTTTTTCTTGATTGATGATGATGCTCCCGATGCTGATGCTGATGCAAATGCAGATGCTGATGGTGGTGATATGCTAATGCCGGTACTGATGCTGATGCTGGGGTTCTTTTTTTGGGGGGTGGAGGGGTGCTCAAGGCCCTCTTAGACGTCCACAAACGGACTTCTTTCTCGCAGACCAGGCCCCCACTTCCAAATGAACCAGGGGATGACGCACATGACGGAGGTGATGCATCCGAGAATGAGACAGAGGGTGGAGAAGCGGACTCGCTCAATGGCAGCCATTCCGATAAAGGGCAGAACACCGGCAAAGATGGACCGCAGGAAGGTCAGCGCAGAGACGGCCGAGGCGGAGTACTCGCTGTGGATGTCCACAACGTAGTTGAGGGTGGACTGGAAGATGGTGAAGAATCCAATACCAAGCAGCAGCAGCAGCACGACCGACACCGACCAAGTCTTGTCAAAGAAGAAGTAGCAGATGAAGCAGCCAATGGGCGGGAAGAAGGAGCCCGGCAACATGATGAGCAGTCGCTTCTCGGGCTCCTTGTTGGATCCGCCGTGCTTCTTGAGCATCCGGTTGAAGTACCAGATGGACCACACGATTCCTCCAGAGGCACAGAAGAGGCCGGCAATGAAGTTCAGGTTCACCCAGGCGGCTCGGTCTCGGGTCCATCCGTGCTCCTTGACGACAGCGTTGGGGACTAGCGAGATGGCCATGTACATCAGGCCGAACATGAGAGCGGCGTACATCTGCAGGGGCAACATGACGGGGGTGATCATGATCTTGTAGGGTCGCAGCAGGTTCTTGACAGAGAACCCCCGAGCGTGGCCTCCAACGTCCCGCTCAGTGACAATGTTCCGACAGCCGGCGTCAATGCTGAAGTTTCGCACAATGCGCTGCAGAATCACAGGGGCATACGTCTCGGGCATGAACAGGAGGTTCACGAGACAGATGACGGCCTGGTAGATACCGGCAACAAGAGAGAGGTATCGGAAGTCTCCGGTCCACTTGATGACCTGCGAGCCAAGAATGGGGCCCATGGCGGGGCCTCCAGCAACAATGAGCGCGTACATCAGCAGCACGTAGGGCCGCTTCTCGGGCTTGAACATGTCCTTGAGAGCTCCTCCGGACGACAAAATGGGAGGAGAGGACAGGGCTCCCGAGAGGAACCGCAGCACCATAAAGGTGGGGAAAGAGGTGACGGTCACGGTCAGAAAGGTGAAGATGAGCGACACGGTGAAGGGCCAGAAGACGCCAATCTTTCGGCCGAAGGACTCGGTCATGGGCGCGCAAAACATGGGGCCAAGAGCAATGCCCATCATGTAGACGGTGGTGGAGAGCATGGCGACATCCTTTCGGACGCCGAAAATCTCCTCAATGTGCGACACAGCGGGGCCGTACATGGAAGAGCACATCTGGGGGCCAATCGCCGACAGAGCCTGACTGATGACCACAAGAAACTTCTTGTAGTTGGGCCAGTTGAAGGGGTACCGCGGGTCCTTCTCGGACCATTTCACCACATACGTGATGCAGTTGGACCGGCGGCAACGTTCCTTGAACATTTCCTGAGACTCGTCCGAGCCGTCCACCTCGGCCGAAGGAATGATCCTGTCGTCGTCTTCGGTGAACTCCGTCTGGGTGCCGGCCTCGAGAGCTCGGGGGTCTGTCTCGCTGCTTTTAGCGGCGTCATCTTCGCTGCTGGCGTTGGAGAGACGGGTGGAAAGAACCGTGGTGGACGAGGTCCGGGACTCCAGGTCGATGGTTTCGCTGATGGCCGTTATTCTCGGCCTCGGAGGAAACATGGTGGAGGAGAGTCGGTTGCTTTGGAGCGGTGGTGGGGATCGCTGCTCCGTGATGATTGATCAAAGGGAGCGATTTGGGGGGGTATATATACATTTACCGGCCGCAAGTTCTGTCTGTGCGCTCCATAAAAATGGACCTCTCATGGCTGGTAAGTCTGCTGTAGCCAGTTTATGCCGCGTGGGAAGCGCAGCCTATGGAGGGTATTCGCAAGTACTCAGAGCAGGAGACAGAGACCACAGACGTATGCAGAATGTACACGCGGTCTCCGGTCGAGTCTGTTGTGTATCCATCTGTTTTGTGTATATGTGAATCTCTGGACATGGGTATCTTTAATCTGGTAGATTGGGTTGATGGAGGTGTAAGAGTTTGGATCAACTACAGAGTACTGTAACATAAGCATACAAGACACTTGTACAGAATAAACAGCGAAATAAATGCGGTATAATGTCCTAAAAAATGAATATTCGAAACATTTCTACTAGTTGCAAGTGTTTGTGTTCCTCCATCTGTTCAACTCGTTAATGGAACGCTTTCTAGCTGGAGTTACCTAGACTGAATATCCCTTCTCTCCATTCTAGGTTCCAATATGGATACTGTCAGTTAGTCTATGGCTGGAATCAATTGGAATGCAATTCCTAGTAAAAAAAAAAAAAAATAATCATGGTACTGTACTTTGACAAAAGGAGCTATTTTATGCCTGGAAATTTCTTCAACAGCTGCTTATAGAACGGTCATGACATGATTTTACAGTAAATGTATGGAAAGATACTGTACAATACGTTATTGTAGATTACTATGGTCCAAGGCATGATGGTAAAAGGTAAGACATTGAGAACATGAGTAAGTAGAAGAGGGTACACTTTTCTTAACAATTACGCCTACCTCTTTTTGACCCACTATCTGATTTTGTTGAGTACGGCATCTCCTACCCTGTCTAGAACTTTTAGATGACTTGATTGCAATTTTCAACAGACAGTGATGGAACACACTTTGTCTTGAAACAACTCACTGTAAATGATGTTGAAGAGAGTGAGATGGTTTTATCATTTTCTCTAGAGCAACTAGCACAATGAACTGTCTAAATTCCATATGCATTCAACTGGCTGAATATTATTACATACTTGAGAATGATGCGTTCATGCTCTTTCCGATAAAATGAAACCGTCTTCAATTCACCAACCAAGATTTACTGTTCTTACTGTACTTGCTGTATATCTACCTGTATTACTCGTATCCTACTATGATACCCTTCATCGTCTGTCCTGATACACTCCAACGCTCTACTGACTCATAATTTCATAAAAATGTCATACATCTATGCTCATACATTCATAACTTATTTGGCAAAGTGGGAAAGAGCCTCGAGGACCTCGAGCTCGATCTCAGCCTCAGCGGCAACAGCCTCATCAGTAGACTGGGCGTTCTTCTGAGCCTCAGCGGTGAGAGACTTGATGGCCTCGGGGGAGAAGTCAGCGACCTCGAAAGCCTCAACAGAGTTGATGGCGAGCACAGAGTCGGGCTGGACAGTGGCGAAACCACCGGAGACAAAGTAGGACTTGGTCTCGCCGTTGGTCTCGATGATCTCAACGGTACCAGGCTTGAGCTGCTGGATGGTGGGAACGTGGTTAGCGAGAATACCGAGCTCACCGGCAGTGGTGGGCAGGTTGACCTGAGTCACCTCCTTCTTGTTGTAGAGGGTCTGGGTTAGTTAATGTACGATTTGGGGTGCTTTTCCGGTGTGGTATGGTAATTGGGGCGAGTTGGTGTATCATGGGTAAATGTCAGGCTTGGAGAAAAGCAGTGGTCGCGGCTGAATCACAACTCATTGATTGGCGACATGGTGGTTGGACTGATAGAGTGGTAAAGGCAAGACAAGTCGTGGGGTGTCATTGTCACTGCAGTAGTGGTAACTAAAGTAACATGTGTGAGAAGATCCAACCAGATCAATACACACACACTCTGGACACACGGCGACTGACCAAGAACCCAAAACCAGCAGCTCTACAGCCTCCATTACCATGACTCAATTCGATTGTCGTGTTTGCAGCTCCACTGCCATCGCATTGACGCAAGTGGAGGCTCTCCCTGTTGCGCATATCCACGCGTCTTCCCAGAACACTACAACCACCGTTTCCAGGAGCTTTCTCGGGCCAATTCATCTCAATCCATGTCGTGGCTAGTGTCGTGGGCCGTGTCGTAAAAAGCAGTCGTGTTTCCACCCCGTGGCATATCAATTTCCGGCTCTCAATTCCATCACATCCTCCACGTCACTCACCTCATGGGGAAGTGCCAGAGTAAGTCGAAGCGACTCGACGTTGGCAGTCTCGGCGTAACCTCGTCGCGCAATTCGCACGGCGGGTCGGGCAGCACCTCGGATGGCAGTTCGAGCAACAGAGAACATTGTGTTAAGAACTTTTGTAGGTCGTTGGAACAATCGAACAGCTGGGAGTATTTTCGTAGAAGTCGCTTTTGAGTGAAAAAAGGTTGTGGCCAATCAAAGGCGAAGCCCGAAACTCCCAACTGGAGAGCTCCCCTAACCGCAACTCTGTTGCGCAATAAGGTTTACTCTACCAGCACACCCTGGAAAATATCCAAATACTGGGAAATTGGTAGTGACCAAAAAGAGACAGCACGCGAGACCACACAACTCGACCGTCTGATCATGGAAGAACAGGTACAACAGAACGTGCGTCAGCTGATGGTGGGTGCCGGCCACCTGCTGTCGTTTCTGGCGCAGCAGGGCGTTCCCATGAAGCCCTTGCCCAACCCCCCTACCCTGCTCCAGTCCCAGATGGACAAGTCGGTGGCCGGCTTCAACACAGCTCTGGACCAGATGAGCGTCAACATTGAGTCTGCGCTGGAGTTTCTGGAGCTCGAGAAGAAGCGGCTGGTGCTGGTGGACGAGCGAAAGAAGGAGGAGACGCTCAAAGCCCAGGCTCAGGCTGCAAACAGCCAGGGCTCCGGACAAAACAGCCACAACGGACCAAACCAGACACAGCAGCAGGGCCAGGGCGGCAATCAGGGAGAAAACCAGGAAGGCGTCCATGGCGGTAACCAGGGAGACAGCCAGCAGCAGTCGCAGCTCAACCAGACCAACAATGAGACGTCCCCTGAAATCGACCTCACCAAAGACGAGTTCAACATTGACGGGATGGATGCTTCGCACGCCATTGATCTGGACGGGGCTTTTGACGATTTCGGAGGCAACGACGTGGACATCAACGCCATGCTGGGCAACAACAATGGGGAGGACAATATGCTGATGGACGATGAGCTGTCCAACTTGCTGGACAATGCTGTGGACGACAATACAAACAACCCAGCAAACACCACAACCAACACCAATGCTGGAGATGATGACATGGAGGGACTTTTTGGAGACGGATTCGACTTTGTTTCGTACGACAATGAGGGCTAGGAAGCATGACATGAACATAACATGTATATTTATATATTTATTATTAGACGATTTGGAGTGGGCCACAAGACGGGGATTTATGAGGTGACAGTACAGTACAGTAGAACAGTAGTATACAATGAACCAATCCAAAGATTGTGTCCTTTTTCAGATCACGAAATCGGACAGAAATTACATGTTTATTCAGTTTATGCGATACAATGCGATACAACATTGTAACTTGGTAGAGATGTTTCAACTGCAGTACTCTTACTAAAAGCACCATGTAGCATTGGATGAAGTCGATGAACAAATAGATACAATGGTAAATACAATCTGTGGAAGAATGGTATATTACCGTTACAATAAACAATCATTTATTTGTTGTTAAAATATGAACATCTTTACAAGCTTTGATATTCATGATAAGAGTCAGCTCTAATTAACATTGATAGGAACCGAGACAGACAACCATACAAGAGAGACTACACTGGTGTGTTATATTCAAAAGGAAGAACAGCCATTCAAGAAGAAATTAATGTGGTAGAAATGACTATCAAAAAACGAACTGTAGCGTCTTGTATCGTCCTGTAGCCACAAACATCATCACTGCCTCCCCACAATGGATGCTTTCCTAGAAAGAAAAATCAATTATAATTACACTGGCACCCTGAATGCGTTGTTTCTTCTTCCACATCAGATACTAATATAATGCCATGCAAATGATGTAGAAGGGATGTGTAAGGAGATGGAGGGGATATGCTAGAAGTCCAACAAGACTCATCAATGCAGGCAGCCCATGGTGCAGTGTGCAGCAAAGGGCAAAGGGGAACAGCTCCAAGACTTGAACGTCACCAATGATCCCATGGACCAAGGCTTTGAACAAAACTCGGCTGTGACTGCCTGCTTGGCACCCGGGCCACCTATAGGCGCACAACCATACATGTCAGATTGTCGGTGGAAAAGTTGTCGAGAGCATGCTCAACAAGCACTCGACTAGATTCCACTGGGTCCTCCAGATGCCGGATCAGATCGCAAGCCTTTTGATCGTCGCATACGTCCCACAGACCATCGCAGGCAATGATCAGAAACTCGTCGTCGGCCATAAGCTCGGTTTCGGTCGTGTAGGGGTTGCCGATGATGAACTGCTTCATGTACGTGTCTCCCAGAGCACGTGTCACTGCCAGCATACCGTTGACTCGGTTGCTGATCATCATTCCTCCATTGTTGGTCACCCGCTTGGACTCGTGCAGATCCGTGCCCTTGTGGTCGTAGCTGAGACGCAGTGCCTTGCCTGCACGGCACAGAATCAGTCGCGTGTCGCCCACGTTGGCGGTGTAAAGTTTGCGCTTGGCCTCGGCCACGGGGACTCTGGGAAATATCGGCTGGAAGTCCTTGGGCAGGTCGTCTGAAGTCACGGTCACGGGTCTGCCCCGCGAGTCCTCCCACCGCAGCAGAGCAACCGCAGCGGTGCACCCCGAGTTTTGCAGATTGCGCTCCTCGATGGCGCGGTCAATGGCCATGAATGCGAGGTTAAGCAACTCAGGCACCGAGTGCTGGGTCACGTGAGTGGAGGAAGACGACGAGTGCGTCTTGATTTCGGTTCCAATGGTAGCCTCAGCCTCGGCGTCTGTTTGTGGCTCCACCTTTGTGTCCTCTTTGTGTGTTTCTGGCTGTCCATCTGTCGATTTGCCGTCCTTGTCGTCGTTCTTGGCCTCCTCCTCCATGACCAGCACCTCCACCTGACCCACAATGCTTTTGGAGCAGTACTCGGCGGCCTGCTTGCCGGCGTGGCCGTCGAAGACGGCAAAGAGCCCCGAATCGGGCGTGCCACAAAAGTTGTGCTGTTCCACGTGGTAGTCCTCCATAGTGCGCCGACAACGGCTGTTCTTGTCTTCTGTCACGCCTACCGCAAACGACGACAGCGGCGACTCGTCGGTTGTGAGGCCGTTGTTGTTGGCCAGCTGCGGGTGACCCGCGTCCTGATCCTTGTCACCTCGGCGGAACAGGTTCAGAAATTTCGTGCTCATGGTTACGGGTCGGAGATAGTGTGCCGTGAAGCGTAGTGAGGGTGGCACACGCTGAGTTTAATGCAGTTGGGAGGGGCTGCCGCACGGACTTAACAGGATTTAAGCGTGGCGAGGCGAGGGCGAAGTGTGGGCGTTGCGAGCTGTCTGGACTGCGATTGGTTTTGCAGGTCCCACAGGTGGCTACCCGGGCATGTCTGGGCTCCTACCCGGCCACCTGCCTCTGGATTTGACAGGCTAGCGGGGAACTTTAGCCGACCTCCGCTTGTCTTTCCGATGCCTCACCATCCCTGCACGATTTACAGTTCAGAGTTCAAAGCTGGGGCATCCAACTGAGACGAAACGAAACGGGCTTCTGAGACATGTGTAGAGAGGACTGTCGTGGGGTACATACTGGTTTTTGTGTTTGGGTGACGGGAGGACAGCACCTTGTCGAGGCGGTGTCTCCATGAACTGCAGAGTGTCGTGGTTGGTTCTGAATCGGTGGTGACTTCATTCTCTCGCTCTTTTTCTTTCCTATTACAAACGCTCCTCCGAATAGAAACAATGTCAGAATGCAAAGTGCACAAGGCGCAGATTTGAAATGGGGTCAGATGTGGTTTGATTAATATTTAGTGCGGATAGGCACCAATTGCTGGGTGATATTTTGAACGTCATTTTTGGACACTTTCTGGGTCGAAGTCTGGATTTTGTAGTACTGATTGTGTTTGTACTCTTTGCTATTGGTGATATCGCAGTATGTTTTCTGAGAGAGGACACCATACAATGTACTGCAACATGCAATGCTGTATATACAGATTGTTCTTCTCACCATTCAAGTCTCGCCATAATAACAAGAAAATATCAGATAAGAAATAATGTTGAGACACACACATTTAACTGATTGGGAAGTGTGCATAGCTTTGGAATTATGACCACGATAAAAACGACTCCAGATTTAGTGTAGCAAATATAATGGCACCAAAGAACTCAGAATCGAATCACGAGTAGAATAAACTGCATTTCAGTTTCATGAGATGAGAGTAGCGTGCCAGATATACACTTGTTCTGATGAGATTTCTTTTAATTGTTCTGAAGCTTGATCTCAACAGTTTTATAGACTGATGTGCCTTCAATAGTTACAAGTCTACAAAGCTCTCTATAATTCAAAATGCTGACTCTATAGTACTATAAACATATAACTTATTCCCACTTGTAAGTACCCCAGGAAAAGGAGGACTGAGGAGTGGCATGTAGCTGCTTGCCCTTGTCTCCATCTGCTGCTCCTGTGGCGAAAAAGAATGGGAAAAGATGCTCAGCAGTGGGATGAGCAGCGGCACGGTTCTTGTCGTTCCACAGAGCCTTGAGATTGTCAGTATACTGCTTGTCAGACACCTTTCCGTCCTGGAGAGTCACATTGTCAACCACCTTCTTGACAGAGCTCTCAAAGGGGACGCTGTAGGGGGCGTTATGGCCGCCGTAGTAGAGACCCATCTCGCTGAGGTTGTGGACAGTCATGCCGGAGCCGATGATCCAGTATCCCTGTTCTCGGAGTGGAGCCAGGGCCTTTCCTAGCTCGTAAAAACGAGTGGCAACGTCCTCGGGGTCGGTGCTGTCGTCAATCTGATCTCCAGCGGGCTCAGAAACCTGAACAACAGGAAAGGGAAGCTCCTGGGTGCCTGCCTCCTCAAACATGACCTTGGAAGAAACCCACAGGCCGTGGTCCCACTTTTTGTCGGTTCGCAGCTGGGCCTGGAACTTGCCAGACTTGTCCACGAGAGCGGCAATCTTCTGGGAAAGCTCGTGCGAGTGTCGGGCCTTGAACTTCTCCTCGTACATGTGTCTGGGGAAGCCAAAGAAGTCGTACTCCAGCTGTCCGAGACCGTCATTGGGGTCGGTGGTGATTCCAATGGGGATCTTTCCGGACTGGGGGGCCACCTTGGGCAGCTTGTTGGGGCTCTTTTCTCGGGGATTCTCGTCCTTCTGGTATGCGCTTTCCCAATGAGCAGACATGACAATGACGCCCTTGACAGCCTCGGGAGACTCTTTGTGCAACTTGAGCAGCTGACGACCGTAGTTTCTCAGAAACGCAAAGGCCTTCTTGTCCGAGTTGGGGTCTCCCTCGTACATGAATTGGGGTCCTCCATGGGGCATGAACAGGACTGGGGTTCTCTTAGCAATGGAAGGCATTGTATCTGTGTGTGTGGAGTGAAGTAACTTTAGGGAAGTTGATGAGGGTACAAGAAAACGGACATCCCCGGGGTATATATACTCAACGTCGCCGCATTCGACTGTTGCATATTTTTGGAGCTAGTCAAGTGCTTGTCATCCTTATCTGAGGGTTGCGTAACTTGAACGAGAGCCTCACATAATCGAAACTCTGTTTACCAATAATTGCCAATAGTGAGTAACTGAGTGGCGGAGGGGTGGAGGTGTCTGGACGACGCAATAGTGAAAAGAATTGAGAAATAAAAAAACGACGACCATCAGCAGAGAATTAAAAACAACTTGGCTTACTCAGATTTTCCAAAACGGCCCGGAAATACCATTTCTGATCGAATGAGTTTCCGTCCAAAAAAAAGTTACGTCAATTTTTTCATCTAACAAATGTTTCGTAAGTCAGAGCTGTCATCTCAGTCAGACATGACTGGAAAAGTCTAAATCCCAAAGGAAACACATGTCAGCTGGAGAAGTCTAAGATGACCTAATCGAGGGTCAGCAAGTCAGCTGATGATACCAGTATGTTAATTTTAGCTTACCAATCAACTCTATCACCTAAAATTTCCCGATTTCCGTCTCCAATTCGCAGTTATAAGCAGTCTCCACTTTCCCCCACCCTATCAAAAGTCATGCATGTCGCGATGGTCTTTTTACTGTATTAACAAAAATAAAAAAAACAAACCTTGCTATTGTTGATGCTATTGTTCGAAACATTTAGGTTCGTTCCTCGACATCAGAGAACCTGAAAGAAGCAAATAAAACGTCTAAAATGACCTCCAGAAGAAGTCGTTGTGAAGTCTTGTAGCCGCAGGGTCCTCAAACTCAACGTTTATGACATTTCTTGCGGTTCACTCGTCATAATTCGCCTTTACCCGTTTTTTAGAGACCACCCACCAACTTTCGTAACTGTTTCGCTTCGAACTTTTGCACTACGGATTTGGGCCAATTACAAGGAGTTGATCTTTCCATATAACGTAGGCTCCTGTTTAGATGTCGTCAAGTGGAAGACGAGACGTTCTACACTGTTGCGACAGTACAGTACTCTGTAATGTACCACAGTCGAGTGTCCACCGCTTGACACTCCTATTCATGCAACTTTCAAACAGCAACAAGTATACTCAACTAATCTAAATCTGCCGGGATCTCACCTCAGTGCGGGCTTCAGTGCCTGTGGCAACAGCTCCAGCTCCTGTAAGCTCGTTCACCTTCTGGGCCTCAGCTCGACCAACCTGCTCGGAATCCAACACTTCAGCCTTATCGGCAGCAGCATCGTCAATCTCCGCCTCGTCGTCATCTCCACCCTGGCCGAACTCATTGACTCGGGAGTAGTCGATTCGGTAGATCCACGTCTGGTAAAGGTAGACGAAAAAGATGACGTCGTCTCGCAGCGTGGCTAGACGATGCAGCAGCGGCATTTTGACGACAAAGGCAAACAAATCGTCAATAAAGGTGTTGAGAAACTTGTACACCATGGCCTTTCGAGGCATGTGGGCCACGGACTTGAGCCGGTAGTTGATGTAGATGGAGGGCACCAGCATGAGGAAACCGTAGGCATAGACAGAACCAACCAGAGTGGAAATGATGAAGGAGTACCAGCTCTTGTGGGGCACGTACATGACGGAGTAGACGGCGTAGGCGCCAATCAGAGGCACAGCGGCAATGTACAGGTACTTGAAGGCAATGGAGTCGTACTCCTTGGTTCGTTCTTCCACCTCAGACAGCTCGTTTCGATCCTGGACAAACACCAGACCCAGGTTGAAGATATCGGCAGTCTGGCGGTTCTTGGCAGGCGGAGGAGGAGAGCCAACGGTGATGATGGCCACCTTGTTGATCTTCCAGGCTTCCACCATAATTCCCGCACCCTGAGTCAGCAGAATCATGTAACTGGTATCGTCGTTGTTGTCGACCAGGTAGAGGAAAATGATGGTCTGCATGACCACGTTGGCGACAATCGACCGCACAGACACGCCCACAGTGTCCTTTTTGTTCTTCCAGTGCGAAATATCACTCTTGAACGCCAGGAACTCGAACAGCATGTGGAAAACCGACACAATCACGGTGATGCCCAGAAGATAGGGGTTTGTGTCCAGAAGCGTGACCTTGATCTGCTCCACCTCACTGGTACGGCCACCCTGCTGCTTGGCCTGCTCCTTGAACGAATGGTCCATGTTGGTGAGCATCTGGAACCAGAAGAAAGACGTCGAGTACAGGTTCAGATTGAGCGTGAAGGGCTCGTTGACCATGGTGGCGTTGAGCTCGACGAGCTTGGAGTTGAGCTGCCAGAACTCGTTGTTGAACAGAATGGGGTAGATGAAGGCCACCTTGCCGGTGGAATCTCGGTCAAACGAGGGGACAATGTTGTTGGCAATAACTTCGGGCATGGCTGCGGGGATGCCGTTGCCGAGGTCGTAGATGACGCCCACAGACACGTTGGGGTAGATGTTGGGCACCAGGGGCCGCATCAGGTAGGGGAGGTTGTCCGGGTCGTTGGGGTCCTCTTCCTCTTCAGGGGTCTCCTCTGAGCCCAAAAGAAGCTTGGTCTTGACAATTTTCTTCTTGGGCAGGTGGGAGGTGATGGGGATACGTCTGTGGATGGGCTCGTTTCCCTGTCGAGCCATAAAGGCGTGCAGATACAGGGTTCCGTTGTCCTGGGTGATTGACTGCGGCAAGTTGAAGTTTACGTTTTCTTTGAGAGAAAAGCCCTTGCTGAAGTTGGCGCCGTTCAGCTCCACGTCAAAGACGCCGGGAATGGACAAGCCAGAAGACGAAGGGTGGTCGTACGTGTCCGAAATGTCGATCCGCAGCTTGAAGGGTTCAGAGCCGGTCCACAGGGCCCGCAGAGTCTCGGGATTGGGCGGGTTGTCCACGTCGTACTGACGGTCCGCAGCAATTGCCTCGGCAATGGTGATATCCGGCAGCTCGGGGCCCGAATCGCCGCTTTTGCTCTTGGAATAGTAGATGAAGAGGTTCATGACGGCGTAGACGGCGGCAATGGTCAGCAGCTGCTGGATCCACGATTTTCGGCGGTCGGGGGCAGCCTGTGTGCCGCCGGTGGTCACCGCAGCGGAAGCAGCGGCCTCGGGACGGCTCCGGGCTAGTGTCCTTCGTTCAGACATTGTTTTTGTTGGAGCTTGACAAGTTTCTAGCTTAGTACGAACCCGTGCATGATAAAGTTTCATGAGTATGCCGCAGTCGGACTTGTCTCAGGAGGAGCGGTTTTATCTCAAGGGCGTTTTGAAGAGCGGTTTACGTCGTATTAGTAATCCAAAGAGTGCTTTTTTTTTTGGATTGCGGTAGTGAAAGCAGTGATGCCACTTTACGTTGGTATATATTGTTTATACGGTCGATTTACTCGGACAGTACTTGTAGAACAGGTTAACACTCGCATAAAGTTAGTTTACAGAGGAATATCAGATACATCAAATTTATTTCTGGATTGGTTGATCCATGTAACTATGAAGGGATGAAATGAGCATTATTGATGTGGTATTTGTAAAGTGAGATGTCTTTCTTATACAAACTGTTGCTAGAGTTTAGTTTCGATTGTTTTAGACAAAAAAACCACAGGTTATGACTGAAGTTGGAGCACGTTTTGTATGAATGGGACTTTCCTATTGGTCATTGAACATTTTGTGGGTTGATTTACAGGCGAATCCTGGTGGATTAAGTGGAGTAAATGAGCTATTTTGAGATTGTTTTTTTAGTCTGTTATTACCAAATTTGATGACTCGATTTTGGAAAGGATGGTTTCATCACGTACATTCAGAGTAGCGATTGAAATGGGGAGCCGTTGAACTCTATTGGGTGCCAGTAGGAGTATTCAATTCTTAGTAGAATGTTGGAATAATTTTAAAAGTTCAGCTTCAGAGAAAAAAACAATAGAAATGTGGAAGAAGTAGAAATGTGAAAGTAGAGACTCAGATCTCATAGACATCTCCGAAGGCGTTCGCTTCATTAATATGTTACATTCCTCGTATGAAACAGTAAAAACAAAGCTTCATGACCCCCAAATCCCGCCAAGAAATAATTACTTGCGGTTTCTGAAAATGTCCGCCAAAATGAACGTTCAAATCATACACCCCAACCACATGAAATCATGACTCGTGATCCTGTAATTCAAATAAACAATAAATGAGCTGTAGATGATATTGCATGAAAATACCACGAGACATACCAGCAGATATGACACCAGTTCATTAGATATCAAGTCCAGATTTGATAATAAACGCCAAACGGCCCCATTCGTAGAACCTAGAAACGAGCCCCAAGATGTCTGACTTTGTAGAATATCACCAACACCTTTTAGCCACATGTAACCACTTTTTCAATTGTTCGAAACTCGTCTTCTTTTTTCCACTTCTAAGACGAACGAGGTTTTTCCTTAGCTGAACTGGATTGGACATGAGATGGTTTTTTCTTTCCAAGAAAGATTAGGCACACACCCAAGAGACATATGGCCCGACGTAGTGCTCAAAAAACCACCGGTAAAGAAAATAAAACCAGCACAAGCAATTTAAATAAGGCTATATAATCACCTGACGTCTTCAAACAAGCCCCAACGTCTTCTTTTTGCAGAAATATGGCCTTCCATCCAGTTTCGATAACCGCACTTTTAGGTTCGACTAGCATGAATACGGCAGAGTCTAAGTATGCCGTGCGTGCTCCAACTCACTCCTCTACTACTCACTCCGATCTCACTACAACATGGCCGATATCGACATTGAACACACAAAAACCATCTGTGTCTTTTGCGGCTCGTCGGATGGCACCGATAAGGACGTTCTCGCCGCTGCCGACGAGCTCGGAAAGCTCATGGTGGCAGACAAATGGGGTCTTGTCTACGGCGGAGGAACCACCGGAGTCATGGGAGCTATGGCTCGAGCAGTGGCCACACGAGGAGGCTACGTCAACGGCATCATCCCCCAGGCACTCATCAACAAAGAACAGAACAAGCTCAAGCCTCCCACTCGAGAAGAGTACGGCAAGACCACAGTGGTGGACGACATGCACACCCGAAAGCGAATGATGGGTCTGGAGGCGGACGCGTTTGTGGCTCTTCCGGGCGGATACGGCACGGCCGAGGAGCTGTTTGAGGTCATCACATGGAACCAGTTGGGCATCCACAGCAACCCCATTGTGCTGTACAACCTCAACGGCTTCTACGACGATCTGATTACCTGGGTGAACAAGGCTGTGAGTCAGGGATTCATCAAGAACGGCGCACGAGACATTCTGGTGGTCGGAAACACCGCCCAGGAGGTGGTTGATCAGATCAAGAACTACAAGGTTGCAGAGGGTCGTTTCAACCTCAACTGGGACCATCAGACTCCCACTCCTTGCGATCAGCACTAGAGAGATTACATTGGCGGTGCGGTCTACTCTACTCTACGGTACCGTACGACAGAAGTACGTGACATATGCAGATGGATTTTATGATCATTGAATGAGGTGTATCACTGTGATAATTCCCGTAGGTCTGGTAGAGGGGTAGTTGTATCGGTCAAGATATGTCGTGTAGTATATTGGTTGAGGAAGTCGAGTCTCTAAACAGAAACAGATTTCCCCCTCATATATTACATCTACAGAAGATACATTTATAGTATTTAGTTATATAAGAAGAATACATCAGCTTCCCGAGCTGCTAAAGTGAAACATTTACTAGAAACAAAACGCACTGTACTTTTAACGTATTGTAGTAGAATGCGATTTGATCTACTTCAACGAAACTGAACTTTTGACGACTCTTTAGAAGAACTCTTTGGAACACTCCATTCACTCTTCTTCTTTACACATTTTTACAAAACAACGCTGTACCATGACTTGGGTCCTTAGGCCTCCGTGTAATTGCCTGTATCACATCCTCTTTTCAAGAACGAAAACTGTGAAATCTATATTCAGTGGGTATGAGTACCGACACCTAGCTCAAAGCTTTGATTAGGGCGTTTTCGCGCCCACAATCCGTCATCTTCTCATACTAATCAGTACAGTAGTTTGACCACTAAGTACGAACAAGTCGTCAACAACTGGCAAAACTCCAGCAGAAAGAGTCTCAAAGCTAAAGAGGGTTCTGATAGACAATGGAAATGACCATTTTCATCTATTGATACTCTTTACCCGGAAAAAACAACCATCTATTGAATATCTCAAAACTTGTCTTTTTTTGTCGTACTCGGCACATGTAATTAAAGTTAAGGTTATTTCTTAATTGGGAATGTGCGATGGGTCAAACAGACCCCTCAATTCTTCCAACTTCTATTTATTGTTACCGGTATCTAATCAATCAATGGATATTTATAATTCATATCTATATAATAATTTTTTTTACTGCTATCCATTTCTTCACATAATGGTAAGCCTATAAGGATAGGCTACTACGCCAAGTCACGGATACGAGTTACAGCTTAGACTGCAAGGAGGTTGGGAATCTCTCGAAATCTAGGAAGCAACCAAGCCTGAAAATGGCATATCATCTTTGAATGGTACTGCCACATCTACAAACAAACTCCCGAACGAATTCGATATTCAGCTATCTATATCTCCCAAGCCCAATAACATTAACCATCAACATAATAACCGACACACCATTGATTTGATTCTGGCAAATGTTGGCGATAACAGTCTTAAACAAGCTAGATCCTATGCTCTAGATAACTTTGATTAATTCCTCTGTTATAACGACCATATAACCCTGAAGTCATGGAACTCCTATCTGACAAACAGCCTTGTTGAGCATCTCAGCGCTTCTAAAGCTGTCCAGAATATCAGATAGTTGTACTTGGAAAGTAGACTTGTCAGTGACCACATTTCAAATCTTAGAATGTGGAGAGGTGTCATTCTTGGCTATTTTTCTAGTCTTGTCCACATTTATGGATAGCTTTGAAACTGTGGAAACAGCTAACAAACACACATGTAAGCACCCAAAGATGATATATACAGCTGTAAGACTTGTCACGAACAACACAAAACAATGAACAATCAAACAAATACGCGTCTATTCCAATCAAGGGCCTCATAACGACCTCAGTTATAGCTCTATTAGGAACCCATCTCCAGATCTCTTCCACTCCAAACTCTACTCAAAATACGACGGATTGGCCTTTAAATCGTGATGTTAGATTTCCTTTATGCCTTGAAGAAGAATGAATTAAACGGATAGCTTAAAAGATATAAAAGAGAAAAGAGTATGGCCCAAAGAAGAGAGTGTGATATACAGTATAGACAGTACCATGGTAAATCATAGAACGCGAGATTTATCCTGACAGATCTACTTGATGTGACACATTTCGACATGTCACATGCAACACCGACTTCAAAATAACTGTTTTCAAAATGTCACAAATATTGGCGAATACGATACACGGACACGACGTTTTTGCTTAGTAAGCACACTGACGCCCCGCTATTGCCCCCAAATCACGTTCACACTAGCATAAAACCAACTGCAAATAACTGTTGGGAGGAAGCACTATGCATGGGAAGGGCTCAACAGGTGATGATGACGTCACCTGATTGGGCGATAAAAGACTCAAAAGAAGCCATAACGCTGTGGTAACAATACAGACATCACAAAGACACTGTTGTCACTACAACTAGCGCGAAATCAGCTCCACAGACAGCTTTTCCACTCTTCCCTCGGCATACCCCGGGCTGGCTATAATCCCAATTAGGCTTGCTATCCATGCACTTACAAACCTTAATCTTATATCCGACCTCAGCTCTATCAAAGCAACTTGGCTCTTTTTTTGTCGCTATACGCCATGCTCAAGCTGAAATTCCGCTGGAACTCCCGAGACGACCAGCCTCGAGTCAAGCGGCAAAAGTCGCTCACCATGAGTCTCGACCCGTCGCCGTCTCCCGCCACAAGCGACGTGTCAGCGTCCTCGGTTTCCTCGCGGCCAGGAGGCGGATACGATGCTGATCGAGACATTACAGGCACCTTCAAGCGACCCTGGGACATCACCAAGATTCCCGGATACAACCAGACTTATGTCAACGAAGCGTCGCTGGACACGTTTGCCAGCTATCTGAAAGACGACGAGCCCGTTGAGTGTGCCAGTCCTGTGACCTCCGAAGAGGTGCTTCCTCTAGGGGAAAAGCCCGTGACAGTCTCTCAGAAGCAGTACATTACTTCCAAACACGACTGGACGCCCGTTTTCAGCGTCATCAAGGCGCAAAAGGAGGACGAACGACGAAGGTTGGTGAGAAAGAGCAGCAAGAGAAGACTGTCCAGCCACACTGTGCTCAACAAGGACATGCTGCAGACCGACTTCAAGCACTACATTGACCTGTATTCGCAGCAGATGGAGGAGGCGGAGGACGGCAAGCGAAAGAAGGAAAAGAAGGAAAAGAAGGACGCGAAAGAGAAGGAGAAGGAAAAGGAACAGGAAAAGATAAAGGAGGAAAAGGAGGCCAAGATCGTGAAACGCGTGAAAAAGTCTGTTCGTGACGAAATCGGCGAAGGAATCGGATTCAAGCTCTTCAGATGGCCCGCTCTCATGCTCATTTCCATGTGGCTGCTGCTGCTGACCTCAGTGTACGCTGTGGTGCGAGTTTTTGTAGCAGGCTACGAGAATATTCTCACATGGAGAGGCAAGCGGGCCAAGCTGCGAAAGGTGCTGCGGTCTGCCAGAACCTACGAGCAGTGGGTGGCGGCTGCCAAGGACCTGGACAACGAGCTGGGCAACTCAGCCTGGCGAGAAGACCCCAAGTTTGGATACTACGACCACGCTACTATCGCAAAGCTCACCAAGATGGTCAGACGACTGCGAAAGGAAGACTCAGTCGAGGACTTGGCCAATATCCTGCAGGGATGCCTCAAGAACAACTTTGCTGGAACAGAGTCGTCCACTTTGTACAGTCAGACTTACTACGGCACCAAGAAACTGGTGGAGATTTGGAATGAGGAGCTAGGAAAGGCCGTCACTCACGTCATGGAGTCGCCAAAGATTGACGACGACGAGAAACGCGACCTGTTCCGCCTCTACAGCAAGAACTTTGGCAAGTCGGCCCTGTGTCTTTCAGGTGGAGGCTGTTTTGCCTATCTTCATTTTGGAATTGTCAAGGCCATGCTGGACCAAGACTTGCTGCCCCAGATCATTTCAGGTACCTCTGGCGGTGCTCTGATTGCTGCCCTGGCCTGTACACGGACCGACGACGAACTGCGGCAGATTTTGGTGCCTGAGCTGGCTTACAAGATCACTGCTTGCTGGGAGCCCTTCCCCAAGTGGTGTTTCCGATGGTGGAGAACAGGCGCACGGTTCGACTCGTGCGACTGGGCTCGACGAAGTGCCTGGTTCACTCTCGGAGACATGACCTTCAAGGAGGCGTACCAGAGAACTGGCCGAATCCTCAACGTCTCTACAGTTCCCGCAGACCCCCATTCGCCTGTGATTCTTTGCAACTACATCACCTCGCCCGACTGTATCATCTGGAGCACGCTTCTAGCTTCTGCCGCCGTTCCGGGCATTCTGAACCCTGTTGTGCTGCTCAACAAGACCAAAACTGGTGAAATCGTGCCGTTTTCGTTTGGATCAAAGTGGAAGGACGGTTCTCTGCGAACAGACATTCCCGTCGATGCCCTCAACACTTACTTCAACGTCAACTGCTCCATTGTATCCCAGGTGAACCCCCACATCGCTCTCTTCTTTTACGCCCCCAGAGGCACCGTGGGACGTCCAGTTTCCCACAGAAAGGGTAAGGGATGGAGAGGCGGCTTCCTTGGAGCTGCTCTGGAAAGCATGATCAAGCTAGAGATCCGAAAATGGCTCAAATTCATCAAGGCCGTGGAGCTTCTGCCTCGGTTCGTGGACCAGGACTGGACCAACGTTTGGCTTCAGCGGTTTTCGGGCTCGGTGACTCTCTGGCCCAAAATCAATCTCTCGGACTTTTGGCACATTTTGGGCGATCCCTGGCCCGAAAAGATGGAGGATTTACTGTATCGGGGCCAGCAGTGTGCCTTCCCCAAGCTTCTTTTCCTGAAGCATCGACTGAACATTGAAAAGCGAATTCGATCAGGAAGACAGGCTACTCGACAGAGAAAGCGTAAGAGCGACGAGCTCACCCATGGCAGTGGCCCTGGCAGTCTGACTCTCGACATTCCTGGAGCTTCAGACAAGGACCATGCTCTGGTGAATCTGCGCAAGACCTTGTCTGAATCCGACCCTGATTCGGACGTCAAACATTCCTTTGTGTTTCCCGCACTCATGGGACCTAGCAGAGGGGCAGATATCTCTTCCAGTAACTCTGACTACGACTTTTCTGCGTGGGGAGATATTGATGGAGAGGGTGACAGTTTTCTGACAGCCGATGAGGAGGTTGACATTTATTCCAGTTGACACAAGAGACGTTAGCATTAATTTATTGTATATGGGTTTTTTCAAGGGGTTTGTAGTTTATCGTTGCTTTCGCCTTTGAGAGCGGTTCATTTCTCTCTAGCTAAAGTCAGCATTTCATTGCCCAAACAATAAGTTGTTTTGAAAAGTTGCATGGCTAAAATAACACACGCGATCATGACATACATAAAAAAATTAAAGATTTACGTTGCATACGAATCTTTCAGCAAGTCATGTTGATATGAAGAATAGAGGCAGATGATAAGGATGATGGGACACTCTGACATTGTGAAACGGCCCCAAAATCTCATAAAATACTCGTAAAACCCCATCTTTTCCACTTTTTTTGGAAAACCCATCTCGCCACAAGTTCTACAGTCTTCCGAAGATCGCCACCAGACTACCCCCTTCGTATGCAGTATGATAGTGTGGGTGGATGGCGAAAAAAGCGACAGAACAGTGAAAAGAGGATCCGAACAGCTAGAAGAAGACAGTGGCACCACTCTGCTCGCCTTTACGGGTTGTTTGATACCCTCCTTGCCTCACTTTTCCACTCAGACTGATGAAGTGCACCTACCCTAGCCCTGAACCTATTCGTTCAGCATCACCACCATCAATCGTGTCTTCATCACCACACTATGCAAGTCAAACTGAGAGACACCAAGCGCCAACAGTGGACTGTCGACGTCGAGCCCACCGACACGGTGGAGACGCTCAAGTCCAAAAATGCCGATGGCAAGGACTACGGCGTCGAAGATCAGAAGATGATTTACTCCGGAAAGATCCTGCAGAACACCGTCACCATTGAGTCTCTGAATCTCAAGGACGACGCCTTCATCATCTGCATGGTGAGCAAGCCCAAGAAGCCCGTTGCCAAGCCCGCCGCTCCTGCCGCCGCTGCCGTTCCCAGCACCCCCCAGAACAGAGCACCTCCTGCTGCTTCCACCGACGCCCCCGTCAGCACAAACACCGGAGCCGCCAGCAACGACGAGACCCCCGCCCCCGCCGCCTCCGGTGGTTCTAGCGAAGAGCTTCCCCGCGTCGTGCCTGCCGCTGCCACCACAGCCGACCCTGCCGTCGAGACCGCCATCTCCAACATGGTGGACATGGGCTACCCCCGTGAGGAGGTGGAGGCCGCCATGCGGGCTGCATACAACAACCCCGAGCGGGCAGTGGAGTACCTGCTGACGGGAATTCCCGATCACGTGATGGGCCAGGACGTGGAGGTGATTGACGAGAACGAGGAGCACCCCGGCGAGGATACGGACCTGTTTGCCGAGGCCGTGGCACAGCAGCAGCGGGGCTCCCAAGCGCCCACGGGCCCCCCCAACACCGCTGCTCTCGATTTCCTGCGAGACAACCCGCAGTTCATTGAGATGCGGCGACTGGTCCAGCAGCAGCCCCAGCTTCTGGAGCCTCTGATCCAGCAGCTGGCCAGCAGCAACCCCCAGCTGGCTGCACTCATCACGCAGAACAGCGAGGCATTCCTGCACCTTCTTGGCGAGGGTCTGGAGGAGGACGATCTTGGCATGGGCCAGGTGCCCGAGGGTGCCACTCAGATCCACCTCACTCCCGAGGAGAACGACGCTATTGAGCGGCTGGCGGCTCTAGGCTTTGAGCGAAACCTGGTTATCCAGGCTTACTTTGCCTGCGACAAGAACGAGGAGGTGACTGCCAACTATTTGCTTGAGCATGGCTACGATGATGACGAATAAACGGGCAGGGGAGGAGAGATCCAGAGGTGAGCATGAGCAGTATGCTATTTGGCTATGTAGAGTAGTTATTTCATAATGTATGTGAACATATGTACTTTATTTTGGCCTTTGTAGCTGTAGAAGTGATTATTCATATTACTTGAGTCGTACTGGCTTTAGGCTTATCAATGCACTATTTATGCCATCCACATCTTTCTGATAGTGACAACTAGAGTGTCTACAGTACTTATTCACATATAAAGCTCTTGATAGTGTTATAGGATAGATTTGTTGTCGATACTGGTTAATGCTGTATCGCTAAATGTATTGCCTGTTGAGATGTGTGGAAACTACAACTTCTTGAGGTCAATGTTGGCAAATGTGTCGACAACAACATTGGCCTTTTTGTCTTCCTCAGTCAAAGGAGCGTTGCCTGGCCTATCCGCGACATAAGCCTTGAGACCGGCCTCCTTTGCTGCCTTGATTTCCTTGACATTGTCTGAGAGAAAAAGCACCTCTTGGGGTTGGTGGTTGATGGCCTTCAAGATCTTTTCATAAGACGACTTTTCCACCTTTGGGCCAGCATTGACAGTGTCAAAGTAGTCGGAAAGAAGGGGGTTGAGGTCGCCGGCGTCGGAGAATCCAAACAACAGTTTCTGGGCTGCCACAGACCCCGAAGAGTAGATATAGACTTTGCCCTTCTGTTCCACCACCCGTTTCATGAATTCCACGGCGTCAGGGTACAAGGGAGCTTTGATTTCGCCACTCTCGTAGCCACTCTTCCAGATGTAGCCCTGAAGGCCCTTGAGATAGGGGATTTTGAGGTTCTGGTTGCTCAGGTCAATGACGTGGTTCTCCAAATCCTTCGCTGAGACTCGATACTCCTCAGGAAACGCCTGCAGGTAGGGCAGCAGCGAAGATCCAGATGTACCTTCCTTGATAGGAAACGTTTCGGCAGCCAGTAGCTGTGGAAGTTTCTCTAGAGCGTAGGGGAAGAGAATGTCATGGACGAACGATATCGAACAAACGGTGCCTTCAATGTCGAGTAGAGCTGCGGTGGTCATGTTGTGAACTGAGATAACTGTGTGTTTGGTACAATTGAGGCTTCTGTGAGGTTTTGGTGTCTTGTTCTTTCTGAATTCAGTCGTTTGAGAGTTGGAGATTGGAACAGAGACTATGTAGATGTTAGAGACCTGCACGTGTGCTTCGTGCATGCAATGTTGGAGGTTAGGTTTGGCGAAGTTCAGAAGGTGGAAGTGACAAGAGAGTGTTATAAAGGGGGGACAACTGGCAATAGATGTTAGTTATGGCCATTGAACGTTTGACCATTGAACTTCTTCAAGCATTCTGACAACAACACTTTTGTTTTTTGTTTTAAACCTGACATTTTCATCTCACTATAGTTCCATCTCACCATAGTTCCATGTCCAATGTTACAGTATCATGAAGCATTAGGTTGTCTTGATTCTCAAAAAAAATCAATGCCAATTTCCGTGGATGTGGTAGTCATCTGTAGTGATCTGTTTGTTCAACCTTTCTACACAAGAAAAACTTTCAAGAATGTCATTAGCACCAAAACTGACTCCCTTGACTCCATTCATTTGGTACAGTATCAAAGTAAGCACTGCTATTCACACTCAGATCACTCACGTGATACATGAGTTGACAACTTCCAACATCAAAAGTTTGTTAAAAATCGATTAAAAGCGAAAAAAAAGCCCAAATTCAGCAAAAGCAAGCCAATTGAACTCGTCCATACACTCTTTCGTGTCCATTAACCCCCACGACGGCATTTTGGCAACTGCTCAGTTTCCCAACTGAATTCCCACTCTCACACCTTATCCGAGACACGCATACACGTACATATCTGCTGAGACTGAAGTCTACTGGTAGTCAATCTCATCATGCCACCAAGACGACAAAAACGCGTGGCTTCGGGCACGGTCTCAGGAACGCCATCTCCGGCGCCCGAGGTGCACGCCACGCCGCCATCGCCAAAAAAAAGCAAGCGCAAATCCAAGAAAAAATCGCTGACAACAGGAACAGCCACCCCAACGCGAACTTCTCCGCTCTGGGACTCGCCCCTGGGCTTCTTTCTGAGCCCCTTTCGGCCGACACAAACACAATGGGGCGCGCGGTACATGTACGTGTCCTTTGCGCTCATCATCCGAGCCGCCGTGGCTCTGGGACCGTACTCAGGCTACCAGCAGGAGCCCATGCACGGTGATTTCGAGGCCCAGCGTCACTGGCTCGAAATCACAAACCATCTGCCCATCTCGCAATGGTACTTTTACGACCTGCAGTGGTGGGGCCTCGATTACCCTCCCCTGACGGCGTACCACTCGTGGCTGCTGGGCAAGATTGGAGGATGGGTCAACCCCTCGTGGTTTGCCCTGGACACGTCTCGGGGATGCGACGACTACGGACTCAAGACCTTTATGCGGCTTACGGTGCTGCTGTGCGAGCTGCTCATCTACATTCCCGCTGTCATCTCTTTTGCAAAGTGGACTGGAAAGCACTACAAGTACTTCCCCACGGATCTCTCCATTTCCGCAGCCGCCATCATCTTCCAGCCTGCGCTCATTCTCATTGACCACGGCCACTTCCAGTACAACTCTATCATGCTGGGTCTGGCTCTACTGGCGTTTGTCAACCTCAACCACCAAAAGTACGTTGTGGCCTCCTTCTTCTTTGTCGCCTCTCTGTGCTTCAAGCAGATGGCTCTGTACTACGCCCCCGTCATCTTTGCCTTTCTTTTGGGTCTCTGTGTCTTCCCCACCATCAACCTCCGACGATTCATCTCCATTGGTGTCACAGTCGTCGCTTCATTTGGCCTCTTCTTCACCCCCCTGCTTCTTGCTGGCGGCGTCGACCAGGTCAAGCAGTGCCTCATCCGTGTCTTCCCCTTTTCCCGAGGTCTGTGGGAGGACAAGGTGGCCAACTTCTGGTGTGCTGGCAACACGTTTTTCAAGTTCAAGCTGCGATTTGGCTCTGAGCAGCTGCAGCAAATGTCTCTTGCCATCACTCTGGCTGCCATTCTCCCTGTGATGCTCATTGTCTTCTTCAACCCCCGAAGACGGCTCATTCCTTGGGCCTTTGCTGCCTGCTCTTGGGCTTTCTACCTCTTCTCCTTCCAGGTCCATGAGAAGAGTGTTCTGGTGCCTCTGCTGCCCACCACCCTGCTGCTGGCCACTCTCGACGCAAACGTCATCCCCCTGGTCACCTGGATCAACAACGTGGCTGTCTTTTCCATGTGGCCTCTTCTTCAGCGAGAACATCTCCAACTACAGTACTTTGTCGTTCTCTTCCTGTGGAACTGGCTGCTCGGCCACTTTGAGCCCTCGCGGCTCTTCTCAGCAACTCTCCCCAGAAACTGGTTCTGGCGATTGGTCGTGCTTGGATTCTACGCCGGCATGCTCGCCCTCCATGTGGCCGAGCATCTGTACCCCCAAGTGGACCGGTATCCCGATCTTTGGGTCGTTGGAAACGTGCTTCTATGCGCCCCTTGTTTCGGTCTTTTCTGGCTCTACACTTTGTACAATTTGTTCATCCAGAGAAACGTCAGCGTCTAGCTACATAATGAAAGATGGATTATTGTTAAAATTGTTGAAAGAGATGGAGTTCACTGAAGTAGAGTGCTATGTGCAATATGTAGCTGTAGCTCAGTAAAGTCAGACTGGCGTGTTTCGATAACCATGTTGCTAGACAACTCTCAACGTATCACTTTAGTTCACGTCAACCAGTATTCCTGATTTCTTTCGTCACAAAATTCTGCCTCAGATCAAAGTCTGATATTCAGAAAAAATCAGGGGTCTTTTCCAACCTCAATTTTGGACGGTTTCTCAACACTAAAATAAATATATACAAGAAGAATATCGCCCCAAAGCGAAACCCAGTGCTACGCAAGAGCACAAATCACTGGGTATTATAAAGGGGTTTCTTTAATCTCCTCTCGGCCATTTTATCAATATACAGATCGATGTGTGCTGTTACCGTGGTTATCCGAGAGTGAAAAATATGTACTGGTCAAAGTTGGGTGTGAGCAAGTATATATAGGCCCAAGTGGTATCATGTTTACACGTTCATGCGTATTTGGGAGTATGAAACAAGTAGGGTAATGCTGTCCCAAACGGGATTCTAGGGTTGTGGTTGTCAAGTTCACGAGAGATGTGAACAAGAGAAAAGTATTTTGGTGAGAGTAATTATAGCGATACATTTTGATATAGGAGGAGTAACTCTGTAACTGTGAGTCTTCTCAACTCTCACTATCAATTTGATTGGGTTTCTCCTATCTGAAACAGATCTTTCCGAGTTGCATATGATGTGCACCATCTCCTTGGGTTACTGTATTGAGTACTCCAGATTATTATATATATCAGCTAAAGAACTCATTTATTAAAGCTATTTGTGTAGTTAACTTGGGAATAAGCCATTATGTCGCTTCATTAGCAATTGCTGTACTACGTGGTACGGCTTCCAGCCTCTATAAATCACTACTTCATGTGATACTGCCATGTCATGCATCATGACTTCTCTTCTCCAAAATACTTTCTTTCCTCACAATTGGAAGTGGAAATGAAGTATTTCAGAATGGCACGTAGCTTGGACGTGTCGTGGCCAGCTGCGGATAGATCGTCGATGTACTTACTGGCCTTTTGCGACATTTCATCGATTCGTTTCAGACAATAGTCGAAGCTCTTTGTCTCATTCTTCATGTAGTCGACGGCATACTTCTTCAGGGACGAGTCGTGAGTACGCTGTTTCAGTATGTTGATGATTTCGCGGTTGTCGGGGTTGGCGCGGATACTGTGGATCAGAGGAAACGAAAACTTGCCCTCGCTGAGATCCTCACAGAAACCCTTGTTCTCAGTCAGCTCGGTCGACTGCAAGTTGAGATAGTCGTCGAGGATCTGGTAGATGACACCGAACGTGTCAGCCAGATGGGACAGGTCAAAGTCATCTGTGTTGGCCGTGGATACTGACAGCATGAGTCGAAGGGCAAGCCGAAACAGACCGCCTGTCTTATGCACAACCATCTCGATGTACTCATCCTCCGTGGGACACGTCAGCGTTTCACGCCAGTACAGGTCCATTCCCTGGCCCCTGTGCAGGTTTATCATCTCTTCTGTGTAGATGGACACGGCCACGTGAGACTTTAGTTTGAGCACTTCCTGCAGCGCCACAAAGTACATGTAGTTAGCAGAGTTGATGGTCTGTGGAACGCCAAAAAGGCAGTGCGCCGCTGGAAGTCCTCGTCGCAACAATGAGTTGTCTTCCACGTCATCGACTAGCAGCGAGGCATTGTGTAGCAGCATGGTTATGTGTGAGATGACGGCCAGATCAGCGCTGTCGACCTTGATGACAGCCCCAAAAGCGGCGATCAGGTGCTCTCGGATGTTGTGGCCTGGGTTGTTGGCGAGGTAGTTGAAGGGCCCGAGCAGCGCAGTGTCTGCGGCTTTGCTCCATGTTTCTTTGAAGTCGGCGGTATTGTACTCCATGTGGTGGTGTTTGGCAGGTTCCCCATCTCGGGAATTTAATTTATATCCGTATGCGCTGTCCCAAGTCTCGTGACGCATGCCCCATTAAGCTTTGTTGATAAGAGATAAACAAGAGGCACCAAAGTCGAACCAGCACCAGTACTATTTCCCCACCGCCATCGCCATGTCCGTTACCAAGACCGAACTCGAAAACCTCCGCGACAAATCTCTTAGCGCACGTGACTTTTCGTACTCGCCGTACTCGAAATTCCGAGTCGGCGCCGTGCTTCTCACCCAATCAGGCGAGTGGATCCAGGGAGCCAATGTCGAGAACGCCAGCTACGGTGGAGCCATTTGTGCCGAGCGCGTTGCCATCACCCGTGCTATTGTGAGTATCGCGGCAGTTCTGTGGGAATTTGCTGCACCTTTTTTGTGTAACGTCCGTTACAGAGGCAGTGTGTTGACTGCTCATGTGTCAAAGGGTGTCACGACATGCTCGTAACCAATGCAACGACAAGCCATCAGGCCCACTTGAAGTTAGACATCTTGTTAAAATCAGCTTCTCACCATCCCGTTATTTCTTCATCGGCTGGGCTAGTTGTTGATAACATCAAGTGGGGCTCGTTCCTTCAAGTGACGTCAAGAAAGAGTACTGGCATAGCTTGTATGTTGATGCCCAACATTGACGCACACTATCGACACCATAGCCAATCATAACTAACACAGATGGAAGGACACAAGGATTTCAAGGCCATAGGTGTTGCCTCAGACCTATCTGTGGTTTGCTCTCCCTGCGGAATCTGTCGACAGTTGTGAGTATCCCTAAATCATCAGCGACACCAGCTGCATCCGCAATCGCTATTGTTTCAGAAGTACCGTACTAACACAGCATCCGTGAATGGTCTACTGACATTCCCATCTATCTCTTTACAACGGTAAGTACACAAGGGTTTGATTAATTTCATTCGTCACATGCATTGGCTAACTCAGGATGGAAAATACACGATGCAGACCATCAAAGAGCTGCTGCCTCTGAGCTTTGGCCCCGAACATCTCGACGCCGATAAGGTCGAGGCCGGCTCGGAGCCTCTGTTGGAAGTCTAGTCTATCTAGGAAGGGGGTGCCTGTAGCTTGGCTCGAAGAGCAAGGAGCTGTGTTAGTGGGTTGCATAAAGAAGTAGTAATACACGGTCCTTTTCTCGTACTCACCAGATCTCGTTTTTCGTCCGAGCTCTTTCGCAGTGTGTCCACCTCAGCCTCCACCTGGGTGATTTGGCCTCTGATGAACTCCAGACGTTTTTCCACGTTGGACTTTGCCTCATCGAGAGATTGGGGTACCAGCACGGGGCCCGTCAGCTTGTAGACCTTGGTTTCGCTCTTGGCGCCTTTGAACTCGTCCTCGACAATGAGGTTTTCCTGAAGCTGGGCCTCGAGTTTTTGTCTCGATTCAATGAGAGTCTGCATTGCTTGGGTTAGTTGGGGGGTTCAGGGGGTGGATCGTCGGGGTCCCTGGGCAGCCTTGGGGCTGCTCTCAAACTGCCACTTACACTGCTGCACGGCCTCGTACTCGCCGGAGAGCTTCTCGAATTTCTGCTTGTCTTCCATGGTGCTTTTTGAATGTGATGTGGTGATGTGTTTTTGAAGGTTTGAAACGCACCTGTGGAGCTTTAAATTTATGATTCCTAAGAACTAGTCTGCAAGCAGCGTCTGATAAATTAGCCAAGTTCGCCACCACAATGCAAGTGAGTACCACGAAACACATGGAAACTCCTGCGTCCCACTAACCCAGCTGAAACCATGGCTCCAAGTCAACTCTCCTCGCCACATCATTGAGGAGGGCCACGAGGAGGGCTTCGAAGACGGACAGGAAACCTCCCCATACATCAAATCGGTGCTTTTTGCCACCAATGTGACATCGACGGCTCCACCATCGGTGCTCATTGTGTCTTCGCACAAATTGGCTCCCGTTGCCACTGCGCTTTTGTCGCAAAAGGCCCAGCCCAAGAACGTGGGAAACGTGGTGGGAGAGATCCAGCTGGAGAAGAACCCCAATTGCCCCGCAAACAGACACATCTACAACTCAGAGTTTTTGGAAGACGAAGACGAAGACGAAGACGAGCCATTGAACGAGCCCGTGGTGGCACAGAAGGTGATTCTTCCGCTAGTCAGCTACGGAGACGTGTTTTTTGTCAATGTCAAGCAAGACGAGCTCTTGTTGGCCCACGGATTCGCCCAAAATCTTCTGGAGACTCTGAAACCCAAGCAGATTCTGATTCTCGCGCCTGGAAACACCGTGGCCGACAATGCTGTACACAAAATGACGGTGGGTTCCTCGCCCCTGGACGCTGATGTGCCTGTGCTGCAGTCGCCAAACTTCATCTCGGGCCTGGGAGCTGCTCTGCTCACTCGAGCCCAACGAAACGGAGACTCGGCAACAGCACTTATTGTGCAGAATGTTGGTACCCAGGTGTTTGAGCGGTACCAGAGCGACACTTTCCAGGAGCTGACAAAGGTTGTTGGTTCCGTTCTGGGACTCGATTCTGCCAAGGCTCAGAAAGAACTGAGAGCGGACGATGGAGTTGCCGGTTTGTATCTTTAATTATATTACTGAATGGGTGGAATCTGTTCTGCTGTAGTGCTGTAGTTTCTTTTTAGTATTGGTTTGTCAGCAGATTATCTGGCCACGATCTCTATATAGTTCTGGCGTCATGAACAACCAGGATGTTTACGACAACAAGTCATTTATATACCTGGAAGTAGTTCTAGAAGCATTAACAAGAGAATATGTATACTAACTTGTATTGTATATGTCCTGTTTTTTTTTATTCTAAGGTATATGTCATGTCATTCAATAGATCATACTTTTGAGCCCTACTAAAAATGATAGTTGGACTTCGGGTTTTTTGCAGAAACATCAACAACACACTACATAGTCGAGGTCTGGTAACTCTGAATAGATCTGTAGAATTAGAAACGTATTTGGAGCAAATTCATCCCTAAAAATTATTATAATGAGTTCTAACGGTCATGATCTTCCATTCAATTGAACTTGACTCCAATCCTAGCCTTCCAGCCACACTCAAGATTAAAAGTCTGCACATGCACAGTAGTAAAATATTTCACACTACAGTACTACGAGTATCTCTCCAATTTTCTAATAGTTAAATATATACTACATTAATCCTTCTTAGACTTCTTCTTCTTGGGGGTATCCTCCCCTCCTAGACTCTTTCGCTTCTTATCCTTCTTATCCTTCTTTTCCTTCTTCTCCTCCTTGTCCTTCTTCTCCTTCTTCTCCTTCTTGTCCTTCTTCTCCTTCTTCTCCTTCTTCTCCTCCTTGACGTCCTCCATCTCGGCATCGGAGTCATCATCACCCTCGTCAAGCATGCTATCGGGGAGAGAAGCCAGAACCTCGTCCATGGCGGTCTTCATGGCATCAACGTTCTTGGTGGGGGCAACACCAGTGTCGTAGAAAGTGAGACGCTCCTCAACCTGCTGCTTAAGAGCCTTACCAAAGATGGAGTTGGGGTGGTCCGAGTAGTTATCAATTCGGGATGCAATGGAGCACTTGTTGGCGAGGAATCGAGAAATTCGACCCTTGTTCTTGAGACCAGCCTTGCCAATGAAGGTAGAGTGGTAGATGAGACCGTACTTGGGGGTGTTACCCTTGGTCTTGAGGGCTCGGAAGAGAGCCTTCTCGGCACCAAGAATCTGCACAGTGGAGGCAGGGTACTTGGACAGGTTGGTAAGAGAACCAGCGTGAGAAATGAGTCGGGCTCCGACAACCTCACCAATGAGCTCGGAAAGGTTGGGGGCGATGGTGTTCATCTTCTCGGACAGGTAGCCGTAAAGCTTTCGTCGGTACTCGGTGATGTTGACCACTCGCTCGGCAAAGGTGGTCACGTTGTCCATGTCGGCGTCGGAAATGTCCTGGCCCATGGAGATCTTGGAGGCGTCGATAATCTGCTGGGCAAGGCCGGCATCGTCGTTGACAATGGCGGCAATGTCGTGGAGAGAGTCCTCGTTGAGAGCAGCCTTGTCCTTGATGTAGAGAGCGAGTCGGGCAAACGCGTAGTTGTCGGGGGCGAGCTTGGTGAGCTCGGGGAAGTGCCATCCGTACCACTCCTTGACTCGCATGGAGAAGGTGTTGATGTCCTTGTCGAGCTGGTCCAGCAATGCGATGGCCTGGATAATGTGGTTATCGTTCTTGTTGACGCTGAACTTGACCTTGGCTCGGGAGTAGGCGTGGCCCAGACCAAGCTGGGCTCGCTCAAGATCGCCAGAGTCGAGCTGGTCGAGGAACCGGTCGCCAAAGAGACGGATACCTCGCTGCAGGTCGTGCACAACCTCGGAGGAAACACACTCCACGTTGGGCATGGCCTCCTTTATGCTCTGACCGAGGTTCTTATCGGAAATACCAAGCACAGTCTTCTTCTTCTTGGATCCCTCGGGCAGGTTGAGCTCGAGCAGCGCCTTGAGGTGGTCGTTGCAGATACCCTCGGAGATGTCGTTGGCGTTCTCGAGAGCGTGGGCAGCACCCTTGAAGGGAGCAAAAGACACAAGCTTGATGAGCTTGGACATCTTGCTGAAGTCGGTGACAGAGTCCAGAACCTCCTTGGTTCGGGAGCCAATGTTCTCAGGCTGCAGAAGCACCTGGAACAGGGCGTAGCCGGAAGCCTCCTCAAACAGAATGTAGTCGATGGTGTCCGACATTGTGAATGTGGTTAGTGGTGAGATGGAGAGTTTTCTGTGCTGAGAAGAATAAGGATGCAGGAAAAAAAAAATTTCAGAGTTTGGACAAGTTACCCGGCGGTAGGAAAAGTGGGTGCCGCAGAAAAGACTGGTAGAGGTGGGCCAGCGGAATTAGCGAAACGGAGATATACTGGGGGTGAGAGGAGCGTGAAATTCCCGCTGAACTTGTTGCAATTCGTCGTGGATTCGGCCTATTCTCAGAGGGCCCCACTCAGGCAGCTGGGTGGTATCCAAAAGCTGATCGAACCTTAAAAAAATTAAAAATGAATACTTTTTTCCACATATTTGGGACTTTAGCAAATTCAATTGAGAGAGCAAAAATTGTCATTGGTGGAGTCTAAGAGGGGGCAACTAACAGCAGCTGGACGGTCGAATACACTCAGAAAATATTTTTTGTCGAATTTTGATCTTGGTCGGGTTTTCAACTCGTTGCTTAGTAAGCGAAACCCCCAGAGGAATGAGGCAATGTGCTGCTCAAGAAAAAACTTTGATCTTCAAGTAACTAAAGGGAACAGTTAGGAGAGTATAAGGGCTCGACGATAAACGAGTTTTTGTGCAACAATTGTCTTGATATAAATAGCTTGAGTCACTTGTATTGCGACAGCGGTTATGTCGGTGAGTTTTCAATCTCCTAGAGCTTCTGGTTCAGCTTTTAGATAGCGAGTCAGAGAGTCTCCCTAAGTAAAATCGACTTATCCGTTTGGTGGTACTATCGAAACTTTAATGTGGAAATTTAACATGCAGCAGTGCCTTCACCTCATCTCAAGCACCCCCACGAACAGAAAAAATGACCACTGTTGCTAACACATGTTCAGGTCCCGACTGCGGCAAGACCGTTGACGGCTCCCTAAAGTGTCCCGTCTGTCTCAAGACCGGCGTCAACGCCTTTTTCTGTGACCAGGTCTGTTTCAAGCGAAACTGGGGAATCCACAAATCCACTCACGCTGCTGCTGGATCCGAAACTATCGACCCTTTCCCCAAGTACGACTACTCTGGCGATCTCCGAGCCGTGTACCCGCTGCATCCTCGTCGAGAAGTCAAGGCCAACATTGTCAAGCCTGATTACGCCGGAGACGGCCAGCCCATTAGCGAGCAAAAGGTGCAGCGATCCACACAAATCACCGTGCTTACCGAAGCTGAGCAGGCCATTATGCGAAAGGTTTCCAAGCTGGCGCGAGAGGTGCTTGACGCCGGAGCTGCTGCCATCAAGCCCGGTGTCACGACCGAGGAGATTGACGCCATTGTCCACCAGGCATGCATGGACCGAAACGCCTACCCCTCTCCCCTCAACTACTACAACTTCCCCAAGTCTGTGTGCACGTCTGTCAACGAGGTCATCTGCCACGGTATCCCCGACAAGCGGCCACTGCAGGACGGCGACATTGTCAACCTGGATGTGACCATCTACAAGGAGGGCTTCCACTCGGATCTCAACGAGACCTACTACGTTGGCGACAAGGCCAAGGCCAACCAGGATCTTGTGCGACTCGTCGAAACCACCCGAGAGTGTCTGGCCAAGGCCATCGAGACCGTCAAGCCCGGAACCATGTACCGATCTCTCGGAGACGTGATCGAGCAGCACGCCAAGAAGGCCAACCTGTCTGTTGTGCGAACCTACTGCGGCCACGGTATCAACCAGCTCTTCCACTGCGCCCCCAACGTGCCCCATTACTCTCGAAACAAGGCTATTGGCGTCATGAAGCCCGGCCACACTTTCACCATTGAGCCCATGCTCTCTCTGGGTTCTTTCAAGGACCAGACGTGGCCTGACAACTGGACCGCCGTTACCTCCGATGGTAAGTGGTCTGCCCAGTTTGAGCACACCATGATGGTCACTGAGACTGGCGTCGAGATTCTCACTGCTCGAACCAAGAACTCTCCCGGAGGCCCCATTTCCAAGTAGCATAGGTAAGAAATACAGTAAATAGCATGATGACAGAGTAAAAGTAACAAAAGACTGGGCGCTGTACTTTGGTGTCGATATTGTATCTTTCGCTTTTGTTTACAATAAGTACAGAGTAGTGAAGTGAAGTGTTTAGTCTTGCACTTCTGAAGATGATGTCAAACATAGTCTCCGAAGTCTCTCGTTTAAAACAGTAAACTGTGGACTTGTCTCTAATCTCAAAACAACACAGTACAACTGAGGGAGGAGATGGAGTAAAAGCATACCAACGACACTGGTAGATGAAAAATGGAATTCTGACACTAATGCGCTTTTCAGATTTTGTGTGCTTCAATCCCAGCGTTCTCAAAATTGCTAATCATGGTCGCCTATTAGTAGCGTCCCATTTAGTCCATTGGACCCTAAAATTGAGTCACATGACAGGACCTGTTTTGTAGCCAATCCAGTAATCGGATCGCATCCGGATCAAATTGGAATGATTGCGTTTCAGGAATCCCAGCTGTACCTCGTTGTCTCTCCTTGTGAAACGTCACCCGCCTCTTGTCTCAGGTATCCGCCTCATTACCCTCATGTTCAGACTCAATAATTTTGATAACCTTTGGAACCACCAAGAAACTTCAAGTTTCAGTGAGTGCAGTAAATTGGAAAAAGAGAGCGAGAGGTAAAAAGTAAAATTTGGAACCACCAAGTTGCAGGCATGAGTGATCATCTATAAATGCCCTGAAGGACCTAAATCGAGTAATTTTTTTGAGCCAGTAGCACTAGTAGGGCGATATAATCGACTTCTCCAATTTTGTTGGCGTTTCATGCTGCCAAACACCGCCAAAACCGTCTCTTATACCAGCCCTAACCCGACACGCACTCCGCATTTCCGTAGCCCAACCTTCAGTCTGTTCTTTCTCACCACACACACACAATGCTTCGATTCACCAGCAAGCGAGCTCTGCGTCAGCTGCAGACCCCCCTCCGGGCCTCTGTGCGATTCAATTCGTCCCAGCCCCCCAAGGATGAGGGCCCCGAGACCGTCTTCACCTCTCTGAACGAGGAAAACGACCCCAACCGAGACCAGTTCTTCCAGTACACCTGGGGAACCTGGCTCAAAAACAACGAGGCCGAGCGAGCCAAGCGTGAGACCCGATTCTCCATCGAGGGAGTCGCCGAAATCATCAAGGAGCTGCCTGGCTCCCGAGAGGGAAAGGCCCCCATTGATGCCGAGACCGAGATCAAGGTGACCCAGCTGGCCTCTCTCCACGAGGGAAAGCACCACCGAGTCTACCGAGTGGACGTCAGCGACGGAAAGCAGTACGTTCTGCGAATCCCCTACGGACTAGGCTCCGATCTGTACCGAAAGAAGCGAATCCAGAGCGAGGTTGCCACCATGGACTTTGTTCGTCAAAAGGTGGCTCCTGCCCACAACTTCTTCGTTCCCGAGGTCTACTCGTGGAACGCCTCCGCCGAGAACCCCGTCGAGGCCCAGTACACTCTTATGGACTTTGTTGCTGGTCGAGACACCCTCATGAAGCACTGGAACCCTGTTTCCCACGAGATGACCGAGCGAGCCGACAAGATCAAGCCTGTCGTCGACATCTACGCCTCTCTGCTCTCCCCCAAGTTCAACCGATACGGCTCTCTGTACTTCACCGAGGACGTCTCTTCTAAGGACCAGTCTACTCTTGCCTACGACGGTGAGACCGACTCCGCCCTGGCTGACCGATGGAGAATTGGCCCCACCACCGAGTCTCGATTCTGGAAGAACTCTCTTCCCGAGGACTCCCCCATGCGAGGACCCTGGGAGACCGCCGAGGACTACATCAAGGCCACTGCCGAGATCAACCTTGTCAACCTCCAGGAGCTGCAGGCCAATGGCACTGCCGACCCTGCCGTTGTGGCCAACGCTATTGCCACCTACGAGAAGTACCAGCAGCTGTCTTCCCAGCTTCTGCTGCGACCCGAGGTTGAGAACGACAACCTCTTCTCCGCCCGAATGAACTTTGGCGACCTGCACCCCATCAACGTGCTCATTGAGGGCGACAAGGACATCAAGGAGTCTTCCCTGGCTCTTGTGGACTTTGAGGGTACCTCCATCCGGCCTGCTCTCCTCATCGGAACCCCCGACTACGTCCGATACGGCGGTCTCAAGATCTTCAAGACCGACGATATCCCCAACTACGACAAGCTTTCCGACCAGGAGAAGGCCCAGGTCAACTACATGATTGCCCAGACCCAGAACGCGTTCACCTTTGAGTTCCTGCTCAACAACGCCGCCCCTGATTTCATCAACTCCTTCTCCCCCCGAGTCAAGCGACTCGCAGAGCCCGTTCGACTCGCCCTCAACCCTCTGTACCTTGAGGACCATCTCGATCTTGCCGAGGAGATGATCAAGCTGCAGCAGGACTGGACTCCCATCATGAACATGGAGCGAGAGCACCCCATCCAGTGGACCAACGAGGAGTTTGAGAAGCAGGCCAAGGACTTTGCCGAGTGGAACCAGAAGGCCATGTCTACTCCTTTCTTCCAGACCAAGGGCTGGGTTCCCCAGGACATGTTTGAGCAGCTTTTCGGAAACGGTCTGCTCGACAAGGCTGAGGACGGATCCTACTTCTACGTCCCTCCCAAGCAGCAGGAGTAAGATTTTGCGCCCCCAGTATATAGTTAGTACATAGTATTTTATGAGAGACATGAGTGAGACTGAGTCAATGTTCAGCATGAGTTGGAAAAGTGCGGGTAGTTCGCGTTACTAGTACACTGTTGTTTTGTTTTATGCTTAAAGCAAATACTCTCTACATCCAACACACCAGTGCCTCCACTACAGTACATTTTGGTATAAAATGAATTTGATTGTTTAAAAGCTGGCAGCTCTCGGGGGCTGTATCTAATAAGAGTCGGTTAGGGCTTGGGCTTGATGGTGCCTGCTCCGTTATGAAGGGTCTCGGGAAGATCAGGAGCCTGTCGTCCAACCAGCATGTTGGCAATGTCGCCAATAGCATGCCAGTAAGAGTGCTTGGGTCGTCGGGCAGCGAGCTCAGTCTCGTGCGAGTACAGGTGAGACACGGACGAGTACTTGAACTTGGATCCTCGCACACCCAGAATAACACAGTGGTCTCTGCTGGGCTCGGATTTGTGGTGCTCCTCCAGGAACTGCACGGCCTTGATGGCAAATCGCTGAGCTCGAACTCGGTCGGTAGGAGAGGGATGACCTCCCTGCTGAACGTGACCAGGAACGGCTGTTCGGGCGTCAAAGCTACCCTTGGCCTCCTCGTTGATGATTCCAGAGATGACATCGGTGGTGAACACATTGGACGACTTTTCGTTTCGCAACAGCAGCTTACCGGTTCGGTTAATATCAGCCTGATCGTCAAAAGTTTTCTTGAGGTACTCGATATCATGCTGTAGCAGCTTGAGGTTGATACCGCTCTCGGGAGTGTACACCACGTAAGCTCCCGTAATGAGGCCAGCCACGGTGGCAATGTATCCGGAGTTACCTCCCTGCACTTCCACGACAAACAGTCGCAATCGGGTGGCAGAAGCAGATGTCTTGAGAACATCACAGTACTGCACCAACGAGTTGAGACAAGTGTCGGCTCCCAGAGAGTAATCGGTACCGGGAACGTTGTTGGAGATGGTGGCAGGAATGCCCACCATGGGGATTCGCAGAGCAGGGTAAGCGTATCGGGCTTCGTCTAGCTGGTGCAGGGCTCGGAAGGCCTCAAAACCACCAATGACAATAAGACCATCGAATCGCTGTCGCTGGAAGTGGTAGGCAATCATTCCCAGGTCGGTGTCGGGGAGAGATCGGTTGGTACCAATGTCACAACCACCCTTCTGGGTCAGAGGCTCAACCTCCAGCCAGCTGAGCTCTCGCACCGCATCATCACCATTCTTGACCAGACCAGACCAACCGTTGTGGATAGCAAACATCTGGTGGCCTCGGGCAAGACCGTAAAGCACAGCAGCTCGGATTGCAGCATTGACACCTCCAGCAGGAGCTCCAGTGCATACAATGGCAACTCGCAGTCTGTCGTCAGCAGGTTCTTGGGGTCGGTCCTTATCGGCAGAGTTGGTCAGCAGGAAACCCTGCAGCTGCTCAACAAACTCTGGGTTTCGCAGTCGCATGGCCTCTGTGAAGTCCTTGGCAGCGATGGCATCTGCAACAGACTTTGTGAGTCGCACAGACTCCACCAGGGGCTTTCGTGTAATCTTGTTCTCGTTGAGAGCAATCATGGGCGAGGGAGTATCAGGGGTGAGAGCCAAGATGGCGTCAACTGCCTCGACACCCTGCAGGGAAGCCAGCACTCGGTCGGCAGCAACAGGGGGGCCACCTCGCTGGACGTGGCCAAGAGTCGAGATTCGAGTGTCCAGACCGATGCCATCAAGAACCTCCTTGACCATCTTGGGGGTGATAGGGTTGAGGTCGGTGTCGATAGCTCCCTCGGCAACAATGACAACTGTCTTTCGCTTGCCCTGTCTTCGGTGTCGCTCGACAACTCGCGTCATCTTCTCAGCCCACTGGGAGGCGTCGGGAGCAGCTTCGGGGATAAAAATGTAGTCTGCGCCAGTGGCAGTTCCAGCCATGAGTGCCAGCCAACCACAGTGTCGACCCATGACTTCAACAACAAAGGCTCGAGAGTGAGACTGGGCAGTGGCATCAATGAAGTCAACGAGCTCACAGATTCGGTCCAGAGAGGAGTAGGCTCCAATGGTCACGTCGGTGGTAGCCATGTCGTTATCGATGGAGCCCACCATACCGCAAATGTCGAGGTGCTTGTGTCTCTCAGCCTCCTCAGAGGTGATCTTGCCGGTCTCCACCAGCTCTGCAATGATACTGGGCCACTCTTCTCGGAACAGGTCTGCTCCGGTCAGAGAACCATCTCCTCCAATGATAATCAGAGCATTGATTCCCTTCTTGACCATGTTGAGGGCTCCCAGAACTCGTCCTTCTCGCTCACGGAACTTTGCACATCGAGCTGTTCCAATCAGGGTTCCGCCCATGGACAGCCATCCTCGCACGTCTCCCCACGAGAGAGGCTCGATGAAGTCGCCTCCTCGAACAAGACCTTCGTAGCCCTCTCGCACGGCGTAGACCTCGCAGCCTCGAGCAATACCGGTTCGAACAACGGCTCGAACTGCGGCACACATACCGGGCGCATCTCCTCCCGAGGTCATGACACCGATTCGCTTCTTGATCTTGGCCTGGTCAGAGCTGGGGGCCTGGTAGTTGTGGGCGTGGGGGTCCTCGATGGTGTAGGCGGGGTGGATGGCGGTGGAGAACGGGTTCTCTCGACGAGAAAAGCCAATGACGTTGCCCATGGGGTCAATTGCGTACAGCTCGACAAAGTTGGAGTGCGATGGACGCTCCAGCATGTGCGAGTGGCTGTCGTGGAGATGGGGGCCAATGGCCTTCTTCACCTTCTCCAGGTCGGGGGAGTAGTAGACCAGCGAGGGCACCAGACCTCTCCAGTCGGTGGACAGGTTGGGCAGCTCGGGCTCTTCGCCGTGGCGGGTGAGTCTCAGCTTGACGGTGACAGAGGGCACGCCAGCTCGGGAGCTGGTCAGCCAGATCTCCTCGATGGAGCCTGCTCCCTCGTCGTCCGTGGTGTGGCCATTGCCGTGGCAGTACTCCTTGGTGGTGTGGAAGTCCAGGGCCCGGTAGAAGGCCGCGGCGCGGTGCAGCTTCGACTTGCTGGTGGTCACAAACGACGAAAACGAGATTCCTTCAATCATTGCGTTGGGGTTGGACAGATGTGGGGACTGGGCAAGTATATATGTACTGTAGGTTTGGGCGTGCAGGTGTGCGGTGTGGTATCGGCTAGGTTGTAGCGACGTGCGTGTGGTCTTATTTTTATGGCGGCGGCGTGAGTCAATTGGGCGGGAGGTTATCGTGGCCAGCCGAGAGAGCCGCTGCGAATACGGGGAGCCGAAAGCTTTATATATTTTAGAAGAGCTCTGTTGAAGTTATGCCTCGTGGTGTCAGCCCATCGATGCTCTTCTTTTTTTTTTGGTTTCCCTTTCCAACCTACAGCAGCATATTTTAATCCGCGTCTTTACCAGAAGCCTAACTCTTCTGTTGGACCCAACCAACTTTACTGGGTCAAGTTTTTCCGGGGTGCGCTAGCGTCTGTCATGGGAGAGGGGTGCGAGGGTTAAGAGTCTGGTCCCATCGCAGATATATATCGCAAAAGCAATTTCGGACCATCTCTACGTCTGCTGGCTGGCGGCCCCTGCCGTTGCGTATCCGGCAAAGTTGCTCACAATGACTCGGCTCGGCTCGGACATTGCTGTTGTGCATATACGGGCAGACAAAGCAGATGGGTGACGTTATATATGCCAGTGCGTCGGGCCTAGCAACAAGTTGGTATGGCTAAAAAAGCTGCAAGAAGGCTGCCCAAAAGCTGCTGCTGGCAACTATATATACTATGGATAAGCTGCATACATTATTGCGTCTTGGTTTTTATTTTTGCAATAGTTTATGTACAGGTTAGGCTAAAGAGTGTACGTAGTCTACGTACAGAGTAGTCTATTGAGAGCTAAGCCCTTGGATGCCAGAGTCCTAGCACACAGTCTACGGTATTTGTACGGTACCGTCGTCCACTTATCCTACTGTATCACACCGGTCGTCCACTTATCCTAGTCACACTAACAATGTCATCGCTCAAAGTGTGTTTGCTTCTCTGAGTCTTGCTGTAGCTCTTCTTCTTCTTCTTCTTCTTCTTCCCCCTCACTTTACTTGACTGCTTTCGAATGGCCAGGTGACGTCACTGGGATTACATAATCTGGTTGCATTGTCAAAAACGTCATAAAATATGGACGCAACCGTGCTCCCTGGCAGACGGCAAACCGCTCAGTTGTCGCAAAGACTTTTACTCGCCCCAACTCTCTCTCTCTCTCTCTCCAACTCTGGTTCCATCAGCTCATCACGCACGTGCCCTGGGTGGCAATTGGAGCTGAGACAGATGGAAGGAATGTATATCATGAGCAAGATAAC
>ULGN01000007.1:1033687-1074268 GCA_900518985.1 Yarrowia alimentaria | reverse complement strand
TAGAGGGCGTAGACAGAGGCCAGAGAGGCGCCTACTGCTGTCACAAAGAGAGCGTGGCGGGCAAGGTTGGCCCGAGGAATGGCCTTGGCCTGTGTGGAGACAAATCGGGAGGCGTTGACCTGTCTCAGGGGTCGGAGGTTTCTGATTGTGGTTCGGAACATTGTCGATATAGTTGTGTGAGAGAGTAGAGCTTTCTAGGCGCAGATAGATCAACTATTAGTTCGATTAACTCTAAAAATATGGGCTCATGCATGGGGGCAATGTCAGGCGGGTGGTTGGTTGGATTTGGGGTGGGAGATATTTGCGTATGAATGGTACGACTGTCTTCATTGAGAGATTCCGTGTATTTCTGTGCTTTTATAATACCAATTATTCCACTTTGTCATGTATTTAAAGTGACCTTTAATTTGACTGGCGAGATGGTAAAGTAGAGGTTAGACGTCTCACGGCTGCAAGCAAGTGCTTACTGTACATCAATATATTGGCAGCGATATGTCCCTCCAATGTTTCAAGACTAGAGAACCAGTACCAGCAGACAATATACATCATCTGTTTTGTATCAACTCTCCTTGTAATAGTCATGATGAAATTTGATTCACTTGCTTTCAAATGGTCTCTTACAGTCTGTAGCAAACATTTACTTTTAACTCGTTTGTCCAGAGTACTTATTCTTTATCACCATATTTCCCATGAGTGAATCACTCTTTGAGTGTACTTACAACAAGTACATTACGTACAGTTATAAGACTCACTGGAAGTGAAACGACAGCTTCGAACAATGTCTCAAATAAAACCGACATACACCTCTTGGATTTGTTGGTCCGTTGGGTAACATGCATACCTGTTGAGCCTTGGCTTGATTCTGTCCTTGTATGTGAATAATAACAGTAAAACAACGCCAATACCAGCGCGTCAGTGTAAGTCAGTATATTATTTAAATGTCGGTGATGCTACATCTTCTGCCGGCGCTCCATTGCCTCCTTTCTCAACTGAGTGCTGCTCAGCTTGTCGGCCCAGTTGTCTGCTTCGCTTCCCTCTTTACTGCCCACAATGTTGATCTCGTAAACGGTCAGCGTCGACCATCCCTTCTCTTTTCGCACCTTGTTGATGGCAGCTCCGCCGCTTCGCGTTTCCTTGGAAATTACCAGTGCATCAATGTCGGGATCCGAGGCTGTGGGTCCATAGACATCGTTAATCATGACGGGCTGGAGCCTCAGACCAGGGAAGACGTAGCTGAGAAACTGGGTGGCATTCTGCTCTCGAACGTCGAATGACTCCATTGCCTCAGCAAACTTTTTGTTTTTGAGCAACTCGGGTCCGGTGATTCCAATAATGAGCTTGTCCTTGCACAGCCATCCAGCCAGCGTTAGCAGAATCTTGTGTCCAGCATGCAAATGGTCAAATGTGCCTCCGAGTGCAACCACGGGGTGGTGGTCCTCGTATGCCCCCTCCAGTCGCTGTTCATCCTCGTCGAGCTTGCTGCTATCGTGTTTGAGGCCATGTTCAAGCTCTGCCGGGTCGGTTTCCTGGGGTAGAATGATCACCGGGAGCGTTGACACTGAAGCCGAGTGAATGAAAGAGTCTCTGAAGTCTGCAAAAAGATCTGATTCTACTGAGTTAGTATTGGCGTGTGTGTGGCTCTCTGGATACCCCCCGCGTGTTCTGTGATGACAGTGTGTGAATACTTACCGTATTTGCCTGCTACCAGCACCTCCCATGACTGCTGACGCTCCAGATTGACGTTTTCTCCGTCCAAAAGCACTCGGATGTCAATGCCCTGGCGTCCCAGCTTGCCCGCCTCCTCAACAGCCAGATTGTAGAACTGTTGCAGCAGTTTTTCGGCTTCAAAGGCGTTCTGAGGGGCCACCATTGTAAGAATGTCGATAGTTCCCGAGTGGTAGGTCATTTGCAGCGCTCTTTTCAAAACAGGCGCGTAGACCGCATCAATCTGCTGCACGGCTCCGTCCACCGGAGCCACCAGCATGAGTGTGTGGGCGTATAGCATGGTTGTGGTAGATTGTAAGTTGTCGTTTGCCTCTATGCTGTAGTTTCAATGTGGGGTTCAGGCTCAAGGTTTAGCTACTCTGTACAGGATTGATTTTGCTGTTTCTTAGATGAGGCAGGACTGGGTGTGTTTGAGAGTGAAGGTAGTTGAAACGGTTGACTGGAGTGATTTCTGTTGGTTCGACGGGGTTGGAATTGATTTCTGTGGTTTTTGGATGAGAGTGATATTGGCGGAGTGCGGTTGGTTTTTTGCTGACTAATACTTAGTTCAGAGTCGATTCCATGTTTTTTATTCCAAGGTTGTTGTGAAAACTCCCATCTGTCAGAGGTAAAACTAACTTAGTCAACAAACTGCAGCAGTTCTTGTTGAAGAATAGAAATTAAAGCCCAAACAAGTTCTTCAAAACAGTAATAACTGATCAATGTATCGACAAGTTTTGAGAAAAAATCCACTGTTGCTGCTGTTAAACACGTTCCCTCTTCATCTCCCTACCCTTCCCAAGCGTTTACAGCCAAAAATACGTCCATGTTCCACCATAAAACTACCGACTACTGACTACTGATGTCCCATCCAAGTAGCTTCATGCACTTCAATGCACTGAAATATTTCTGCCAACCTTCATCTTATCAAACAACAATATGAGCGAGCGGGAAAGAGGGCGTCAAAGGACACGATCAAGGGAACACTCGATAGAGCGAAAGGACCCGGTGCCTTCACGGAAACGTTCGCCTTCGCCGTCGCCGCGTCCGAAAAGATCCCATCGAGATAGACCCAGATCTCGGTCCTACTCACGGTCGCCTTCGCGGTCTCGATCTAGATCTCCACGAAGAAAAAGACGACGACACCATCGGAGCAGCAAAAGTCACCGATCCAGACGCGACAGAGACGCATCTCGCCACCGGCGCAAAGACGGTCCTCGAGGACATGTTTCGGAGCCACCAAGAGCACCTGTGGAAGTGGAAACAGTTTCAGCAAGCAAAGAAGCGAGCAGAGAGGCCAGCAAGGAACCTATGACTAGAGAAAAGGTTCCCAAAGGTGTGTCTGGCGTGGAGGAGGAGGCTCCAGAGACAGAAACGGATGCTGTTGCCTCAGATAAAGAAGAGCTTGCATCGACCAAAGCTCAGGATGAGCTGGAAAAAGCGGCAGAGGAGTTGAAGCGATTGATGGAACTCAAGTCTGGTGGCCGATATGTACCCCCAGCCAAGCTGCGGGCGCTTCAGGAGCTTCTTGTGCAGGACAAGACCTCGAAAGAGTACCAGAAGATTCAGTTTGACAATCTCAAGAAGGCCATCAACTCGCAAATCAACAAGGTCAGTGCCCAGAACATCAGAGACATTGCAGGAGACATTTTCAACCACAATCTCATTCGCGGACGTGGTCTGTTTTGTCGAAGCATCATGACTGCACAGAGCCAGGCCACGCCCTATACTCCAATCTACGCCTGTCTCACAGCTATCGTCAACTCCAAGCTGCCCCAGGTCGGAGAGCTGCTGGTTCGACGACTGATTCTGCAGTTTCGACGTGGCTACAAGCGCAACCAGAGAGACACGTGTCTTTCCTCTGTCATTTTCCTGGCGCATCTCTGCAACTACCACGTTGCTCACGAGGTTCTGGTGCTGCAGCTGCTACATCTGCTACTGGAGAACCCCACCGACAACTCTGTGGAGTTGGCTGTAGCCTTCATCAAGGAGGCAGGAGCTTTTCTGGCTGAGGTGTCTCCTGCTGCCAACAACGGCGTGTTTGAGCGGCTGCGAGCCATTCTACATGACGGAGAGCTCGAAAAGCGTACGCAGTACATGATTGAGACCCTGTTTCAGGTTCGCAAGGAAGGATACGAGGACCACCCCATTGTGCAGGATGCTCTGGATCTGCTTGACGAGGAGGATTACTCAACACACATGACCGGTCTGGACGACAAGTTCACTGACGACAAGCTGCTGAACTACTTTGTCTTTGACCCCGACTACGAGGCCAACGAGGCCAAGTACGCTGAGCTGAAAAAGGAGATTCTCGGAGACAGTGACGACGAGAGCGAGGAGGAGGAAGGAGATGGAGACAGTGACGACGACGACGAAGAGGAGGAGGAAGAGGAGGCGGAGGAGGCGGGAGATGCAGCGGCACCAGTGTCTTTGGTTCGTGATCTCACTGGTGCAGACCTCGCTCAGCTGAGAAAGACCATCTACCTGACTGTCATGTCTACCATGTCGATTGACGAAATCGTGCACAAGCTAGTGCTGCTGTCGCGTACGGTCATTGATATCCCCAAGACCCTTCCTGAAGACGAAGCTCTCATTCTGAGAACTAAGCGAACCCAGGAGGTGGTGAACATGCTGGTGGAGTGCTGTGCTCAGGAGAAGATTTACAACAAGATCTATGGAGGTGCCGGGGAGCGGCTCCTGCGACTCTCGCGTGAATGGAGAGACAACTTCAAGAACGCGTTTGAGTTTTTCTACACAGTTATCCATCGGTACGAGCCAAACCAGATTCGTAATATTGCGACCTTTTTTGGCTACCTGCTGGCGTGCGATGCCCTAACGTGGAGTGTGTTCGAAGTGGTTCAGCTCACTGAGGAGGAGACAAACCCCTCCAACCGTATCTTTCTGAAAATCATGTTCACGGAGATGCGCCAGGAGCTGACTATGGAGGTGCTTCGTGATCGACTCTCACAGGAGTTCATTCAGCCGTCCATCTGCGGTCTGTTCCCCAAAACGAATGCTTCCCACGTGCGGTTTGCCATCAACTATTTCACTGCCATCAACCTGGGTCCCCTTACTGAGGGTATGAGAGAGATTCTTCCGGCGCTGGTTGAGGAGGAAGAGAAGCGGAAGGAGCTCGAGAAGAAGGACGAGCGCGACAGCTACGACTCTTACGACTCCTACGACTCCTACGACTCCTATGACTCATACGACAGCTACGACTCCTATGATAGCTACGACAGCTACGACAGCTACGACTCGTACGACAGTTACGATTCCTATGACTCAGCATCAGACGACGGTGGCAAAAGAGGCCGATCGCTTGATCGAGGCAAACGCCGTGACTCATTGTCTCGGTCGCGTTCCAGGTCTTATTCCCGGTCGCTTTCTCGATCAAGGTCTCGGTCTCGTTCGCGCTTAAGGGCTTATTCCCGACCCAAGTCTCCGAGACCTAATTCTAAAGGCAAAGAGTCTTCGTCTAAACGCCGAGGCCATGTCTCACGTTCCAGATCTCGATCGCGGTCTTACTCGAGAAGCAGATCGCCTGCAGGCAAACGTGACGACAGACCTCGTTCCAGGTCGCCTGGCACCGACTCGAAACGAGACTCTTCTCCGCCCCGAAAGCGGGTCAGAGCCAGTGATTTATTCTAGTTAGCATTCCAAATTGATTGCTATTCCTGTGCGAGACAGCGAAAGCACCATCACCAGGCTCTTTATCGCCAGTCACTCATAGTGGTGAGCTCTGTTGTGCGTATGAGGTGTGAGCTACATCTGTACGTTACTGTAGTATAAAACGTAGTACCTGCTAAGTCGACAACCGTTGTTACGGCTACACTCGGGTATTAACGCACGGTTTTAATTAAGGTTTGTTAAGCACTGAGTGAGAAGCTCAGATTTAGACTCTGGGGGATTGCTAAGCAGCAGCTTCAACTCAACATCATGGGACTTGTTCTCGTGGACGACAATGACGAAGCCAAAAAATATATATAAATATAAGCGTCTCTCGCTCTGTGTTTCTCATCAATAACCACCCCAACCCCCTAATACTTCGCCAAACCACCCCAAAGTGAGTATTCTCGGACCCAGCTACAACCCCGTCTAAGCCCGAAGAAAAAAACCTTGTTGTGCCCGTTTTCCGTCTTTTGCCTTTGACTATTGTTCCGGCCCAACAATAGGGTAATACCCTGCAAGGAGCTACCGCCGTCTTCTTAGTTTAACAACTCACCCAGCGCCAGAAATTGATATTTCACCACACAATGTTGCGAACCACCCGAATTGTTCCTTCCAAATTTGTCCAGGCCGGTCTTGTCTCTCGAGGCCAGGCTTCGGTCCACCTGACCCAGTTCAAGCGATGCTACAGCTCTGGTGAGTACCACAACCAGCGTTCCAGCTGAGGATTTTTTTATTTTTTTTTGGAACGCGCTTCGAATTGCGGGGATCACAAAAGTCGCAGCATCCCAATGGCTCCCACTCAATCCGGTGACACGATAAATGTCGCGGTTTCACCAGCCCCGTCGTTTGCAGATTGAAGTCGCAATTCCATCTCCATCCATGAACCCCACACTAACCAACAGCCCCCGAGGAGCTTGATGTGCTTGTCATTGGCGGTGGCCCCGGTGGCTACGTTGCCGCCATCAAGGCTGCCCAGGCCGGCCTCAAGACCGGATGCATTGAGAAGCGAGGCTCTCTTGGAGGAACCTGCCTCAACGTTGGCTGTATCCCCTCCAAGTCTCTGCTCAACAACTCCCAGATGTACCACGCCATCAAGACCGACACCGCCAACCGAGGTATCGAGGTCTCTGACGTCAAGATGAACATTGCCAAGATGCAGCAGGCCAAGGAGACCTCCGTCAAGGGTCTCACCGGCGGTATCGAGATGCTGTTCAAGAAGAACAAGGTCAACTACTACAAGGGCTCCGGCTCTTTCGTCTCCGAGAACGAGGTCAAGGTCGACCCCATTGAGGGCGGCGAGGCTTTCAACATCAAGGCCAAGAACATCATTATCGCCACCGGCTCCGAGGCCACCCCCTTCCCCGGAATCACCATCGACGAGAAGAGAATTGTCTCCTCCACCGGTGCCCTCGCCCTTGAGGCCGTCCCCAAGAAGATGGTCATCATCGGTGGTGGTATCATTGGTCTCGAGATGGGCTCCGTGTGGTCCCGACTCGGCTCCGAGGTGACTGTCGTTGAGTTCCAGAACGCCATTGGCGCTGGTATGGACTCTGAGATCGCCAAGATGGCCCAGAAGACCCTTGCCAAGCAGGGAATCAAGTTCAAGCTCGGAACCAAGGTCCTTTCCGGAAAGACCGAGGGCGAGACCGTCAAGATCGAGGTTGAGGACGTCAAGAAGGGCTCCAAGGAGATCCTCGACGCTGACGTGCTCCTCGTCGCCATTGGCCGACGACCCTACACCGAGGGTCTCGGTCTCGAGAAGGTCGGCATTGAGAAGGACGACAAGGGCCGAATCATCATCGACCAGGAGTACCGAACCAACAAGCCCCACATCCGAACCATTGGTGATGTCACCTTTGGCCCCATGCTTGCCCACAAGGCCGAGGAGGAGGGTGTTGCCACCGCCGAGTACATTGCTACCGGCCACGGTCACGTTAACTACGCTGCCATCCCCTCTGTCATGTACACTCACCCCGAGGTCGCTTGGGTTGGCCAGAGCGAAGAGCAGCTCAAGGAGGCTGGCGTCAAGTTCAACGTCGGCAAGTTCCCCTTTGCTGCCAACTCTCGAGCCAAGACCAACCTCGACACTGAGGGTATTGTCAAGTTCATCGCTGACAAGGAGACTGACCGAATTCTCGGTATCCACATCATTGGCCCCAACGCCGGTGAGATGATTGCTGAGGGTGTTCTTGCTCTCGAGTACGGTGCCTCTTGCGAGGACATTGCTCGAACTTGCCACGCCCACCCCACTCTCTCCGAGGCTTTCAAGGAGGCTGCCATGGCCACTTACGACAAGGCCATTCACTTTTAAGTGACCGTAGATATAATGAAATGACTGAGATATACGAAAGTGCAGCAGTAGGTGCGACAGTGTGTCGGTGGCGAAAAGCGAGTACGGCTCGATCCCATTATGACGGGGTCTTGTATACATCGTGATAGGACAGTTGTAGATTCAGGATTTCATGTCAAGTTACTTTTTCCATGTAAGTTAAGTTGGCAGGTAAACTAACCAATAACGGTTCTGTCCAGAAGAAAGCTACAATACTGCTAAATATATTGTTGCAGCCCTAACCTGAGATTGTTGGTGCACGAAGATCAGCGGGAACGACCGCTGAGACGCTGATAGCAATCACGTGATTGTATTTCTTGAGAAAATACCACTTTCTTCACTTTTCTTCCAGTCATCTTTTTTTTATCCGTTCTTCTGCTCTTAGCGGCTATTGGATAATATCAAAATTGATCCGTGAAGGTTCGGAATGTTTCGGAATAGAAAATGCGGCTAAAACCGAGTAAAAAGAAATCCAGCAGTAACGCAGGAAACGCATACCGAAAAAAAAAATGAAGACCAAAGACTCCAAGAAGCTGGAGAGCAAAAAATGATTTCTGGCAGGATCGAACTGCCGACGTTCTGCGTGTTAAGCAGATGCCATGACCGACTAGACCAAGAAACCCGGTGGAAATTTTGTTTTTTGGAACGATCTTGGAAGAAATTTGTGTCACGTGACGAAAATCTCAGAAGAAGTAAAAACACCTAGAAACACCTAAATACACCCAAAAACACAATTTCTTTGAAGATGAACATGGAGAGGCCCCTGCAGTGCAATATATTCTTGAGAGAACCGCAGGGTCAGTGTTACATGTATATATATCTTCTGCTTTTTATCTTTATAGTCATCTGACTCGTGTTATTTTAGGTGTAAAGTGACTGTTCTAAAATGAATAACCAAAAGACAATGTCGGGAGATCTCTCCAGCTAGAGACTGTTTCGAAGATATCCTGGTTATCTCGAGTGATCACTAGCAATTTACAGTACTGTATACGACGTTCCCTTCTCTACAACACTGGCAGCCCCCTCAATATAGTGACACCCTCACAACATAAAAGCTCAAGTATACTTCAAGTAACAATAGCTTCACTCATAAATAATGCAATTCAAAATACATAGGCCTCAATGTATGAACCGCCTGGTTAATTTCTCTTCTTCATAAAGGCACGTCCGATGATGGGCTCGAGTGCCTTGGGAAGCCATTCGGTGGCATTTCCCTTGAATGCCCAGCCCTCAATAACAGCGTCTTCGTTACTGCTATCCTCCGAGTCGGTCGTTTCGGCCTCACTCTCGCCGTACTGGTAATGGTCGATTTCCATGTTGAAAATGGCCACCTTGCCGCCGTTAAGAGCCACACGCTCCACGTATCCGGCAGCTGGCCACACGCTTCCTGAGGTGCCCACAACAATGATGAGGTCCACGTCTTCATCCATGAGAAACTCGTCGGCAGTGTCCATGACCTTGAATGGAAGAGATTCGCCAAACCACACCACTCCGGGCCGCAGTAGACCCTCCTTGCACTGGGGGCACGTCGGCAGCTCGTCCACAGGAATCTTGTGGCGCTGGAGCTTGGCGGAGTTGTAGTTGTCGGTAATGTTTAGTGCAGGGGTGATGGGGTCCTGAACGTTGTCTTCTGTCGAGTAAGAGCAAAAGAAGGATGTGCATCGCAGCGCGAAAAGATCTCCATGCAGTTTGAGGAGGGCTTCTGGGGGGTGGTTTGCCCGCGAAGACAAACCATCAACGTTCTGTGTAAGGGTCAGAAATCTGCCTGGAAGCCGTCTAGCCAGTTCAGCAAGAGCATAGTGACCAGCGTTGGGATTGGCCATCAGAGACATGTGTCTGCGGTGGGCGTAAAACTGCCAGACGGTGGAAGGGTCGTTGTGGAAGGCCTCGGGCGTGGCGAGCTCTGCAGCGTCGTAGTTTCGCCATATTCCTCCTTCGCCTCGAAATGTGGGGAGACCCGAAGACTGTGACAGTCCTGCGCCCACGAGAGCTAGGATCTTTTTCGACGATAGGAGGTGTTTCTGGAACGATTCCAGATCAGAAGAGAGCATGAGGCGTGGTAGACGGAGCAGCGTGTGGTGGTGGTGTGTCTGGGGTAGTCTTAGCGGTGCGGCTGGCCGGTACAAATGTCGCTTTAGTTGGTGTAGGGTGACTTTAGTTTGGCCTGAAAGATGTCCTCCAGAAGATATCATGCATTGGGACGACTCATGTTGAATTTTATTTCGTGAGGGGTGGACGATTCCTAGAAAGAAACACCACAGGTAGTGGATGTGGCTATATGGCGTTCTCTGAGTGGTTTTGTAAGCTGAAACACTCCGTAAAATGATCTTGAGTCGTACAACAGCAATTTGCCTTGATTTTCGTGAACGCTGGTCCTGTTGAAATCTCTCAAAACAGTCCACAAGACGGTTCGAACCCACGAACTCCCAGCAAACTTTCCTCCCAGCACATTGTCGTCGCGTCTAATATATACGCCAACTTACTTCCAACAGTTCGCCAGACATGAACCAATCCATCATTAACGCGCTGGACACGGCCCGTCCGGTGGTGCACAGGGCCGCGGAGGCCAACGCGCCCATCTCGGATCTCATCCAGCCGCTGTTTGACGGCATCTATACCCTTGACAACGATATCGACAACAACAAGGTCTTTGAAGTGTTTCAGGCGCTGCCCGATAGAGCTCTGGTCACCTACTACAAGATCATCAAAAAGCCACTGTCGCTCGGCCAGGTCAAGCGTGCCATTCCGCGGTACCGAAACATCCAGAATTTCATTCACGACGTGGCCCAGATTACGTACAACGCTCGACTGTTCAACATCAAGGGTTCGGGTATCTACAACGACGCTCTGTTTCTCGACGAGTACCTGCGCAAGTGTATCGACGTTTTGCGTGATACCAACAAATTCTCCAGCGAGGACCTCAACTACCCCATCATTGGCCCACTTCCCGAGGGTTCTGACGGAGAAATGGAGCTGAGCGATGACGATAGCGACGATGACTCTGATGACGACTCTGACGACGACGATGACGATGGACGTCGAAAGTCTCGTCGAAAGTCCGTTCGAACCCGCAAGAAGATGGACTCGGACTTTCAGCGAAGCCGCATGGACGACGTGCCTCGAAAGCGAGGACGACCACCTATTGTGGATAAACCCCACGAGTACCGAATCAAGGCGATTCTGCGGGGCGTGCGAAAGGCCAAGGACGACAACGGCCTTGTGCGGGCTTATCCTTTCGAAAAGCTTCCTGAGAAGCGCGACTACCCCGAGTACTACCAGGAGATTCGACAACCTATCGCTCTGGACAACATCAAGAAGAACATCAAGAGACGAAAGTACGAGACTGTGGACATGTTCCTAAACGACATGAACCTCATGTTCGCCAACGCTCGACAGTTCAACATTGAGGGCTCGCAAATCTACAACGACGCCATTGCTCTGCAGCATGAGATGGTGCTCTTGGCTGAGGAGGAGCTGGCAAAACCAGACTCTACATACCAGGATCTCGCGTCCCGTAACAACAACAAGACATCTCGTCTGCCTCTCGACGCCGTCCAGCACCGTGCAGAGACCTATCGAGTGGGAGACTGGATCCACATCCACAACATGAACGACCCCTCGAAACCCACAATCGGTCAGATTTTCCGAATCTGGCAGGCTTCTGATGGCCAGAAGTGGATCAACGCCTGCTGGTACTACCGACCTGAGCAGACGGTTCATCGAGTCGACAAGGTCTTTTACGAGAATGAGGTGGTCAAGTCCGGTCAGTACCGTGACCATTTGGTTGACGAGATTCTGGAGAAGTGTTTCGTCATGTTCTTCACCAGATACCAGCGTGGCCGACCCCAGGGTATCGGCGATCGCATGGTCTATCTCTGTGAGTCCCGATACAACGAGGTGGAAAAGACCTTCAATAAGATCCGGACCTGGAAGGCCTGCATCCCGGACGAGGTCGATTCGGTAGACTACTCCATGCACCTGTTTGAGAAGGTGCAGCCGCTACGACGAGTCGCCTCTCCTCTCAAACACACTCTGCGACCAGATGCTCGTGAGGACGACCCCATTCCCGAAGCTACCATGGGTGTGGAGAATGCTCCTCCTCTGATTGGAGCTGTCTACCGTCGTCCTTACGACCCCACTGACCCTCCGGAGGAGCCTACTCCCGTTGATGAGTACATTGAGCCTCCTCAGTTTCAGCGGTCAGAGTACGCTGCCTCGCCACAACCTCACGGTCTGCAGGCTGCCCAGCCCAAGCCCAACCATATGGCGCCTCGACCCGTCCAGGAACCCCCTGTGCGAACCATGGTCCCCGGTACTAACTCGGCTCTCCCACCACACTACACTCCTGCACCTCTACAGCATATCCAGATGCAGGCTCCGGTTCCTGTTCATGCCCAGCCCGCTGGCCCGGTTGGTGAGCAGCAAATCTTCCAGGTCGTTGGTCCTCCTGTAAACTTCACTCTGCCTGACAATGTGCAGATGCAGCTCAATGCCGGCTACGAACTGGATCCCGAGACTAACGAGCCTAGCAAGGTGCAGCGATGGCCTACTTTTGACAAGGCCAAGGCTGTACAGTGGTTTATTTCGCCGCCTGTGCACTGCCCTGACGCCTTTGAGCCTTCCAAGGACACTGAGCTGTATGGCAAGTTGAGGCTGGCATTGAATGGCGAGGAGCCTGCTGGAAAGAAGCGAATCATTCGTGTGGGCCATAGTGCCAAGTATCTGGCTTGGAAGTCCAGAACCAAGAAGTGAAGTTTAGTTGGGATGTAATATGTAATTGTAATTTTATCGGTGAAGTATAGATGAAGGCAGGTGTTGCATTGACGAGTGGGTATATGTCATTGATCCGTGAACTCATGCTGTGGATGAGATTGTGTTTACCTTGTTGGAATGCAATTGAATTTCATGAGAGAAAAAAAGAAAGAGAACGTTTGATCAGGGACAGTTTTTCAACTAAATACAATTAAATTCCACCTTTCCTATCTTTAATCAAGTCGACAAAACGCAGATTCACTCAGCCCTTGTTTTTTTTATTCTAAAGCATGTTAATGTCAAAGACTACAGTCTGTACCAATTTACTATAAAGACCCCTCAACAACAGTGCCCAATGGCCTCATCTATTGGATGACTACAATACAAAGTACTGCATCTTACGATTAATAAACGAATCAGCCAATATCAAATACTGTGCTTACATACATTATATCCACTGGCAATCTACTGGTAGCTTGTCACTTGTTCATGATTCACCAAATTACCACAATGAAGTCACAGTCCATTATAATCTCAATCTGTAAGATACCTCGAATAACTATTTTTGCTGTGAAAGGAGTATTTTTGTGATTTCTGTATCCGGAGAGTGGCTATTATTAGCTAACAAATCACTTGTACGAGTACAGGTAATTTTGCATCTTCTTGCATTACTTGCTGTTATTATTGTGGTAAATGCGTACAGACTACTTTACCATGTGTGCAGCCATGTGTGTTCTGATTCTATGTAGGTGCACGTATAGCATATTGAAACGTCCCCATTCAGAACTAAAACGGGAGTGTTTTGATATGAGCACTGAGTCAAGATTTTGCTGGCTGTTTTCCAACCAAAACATATTGTTTCAGCTCATAATATATTCCATGTCTCACGCCGCACGCGTGTCATGTCACAGCCACGTCCATCATCATGTCACACGTCACAATGTTCCAAACTGGAGTAGCCAGACGACTAATGTGGATACCTTCAAATCAAACGTTGGTCGTATGACAGAAATGTGTCCCGATATTTTGACAGCTGTCAAGTGATGACCGTGTATATCCATGCATTTTTTTCATTTCATTCATGTGGGTCTGCTGGTACGAGACATTGAAACTGAAACGTGGCGGACCCCAGCCACCTCGTGTATGAATGGCACTTCAAAATGTCATTGAAACTGCTGTTCCACTCAGTTGGCAACAGGTCGTAAAGTGTCTACAGATTTTTAACACATTAATTGGATTTTTACAAGTCTTACTCTAGAGGTATATGGTATCGGATTAGCTAAAAACTACTTAGTTGGTGAAGATACCCCAGTACTGCTCAGCGGCAAAGGCACCAGGGGACTTCCAGTAGTCGTTGAAAGCAGTGAACAGAATGCAGTCGTTACCGATGGCAGACTTGAGAGAAGAGATAGCCTTCTGCTGGTTGTCCTTGGAGGGGACAGCAACACCGTTGGTACCTCCGGAAGAGGGCCATCCGGACTCAGCAATCATGACCTCCTTCTTACCGTTGCAGGCAGTCCAGACACGCTGGGTCTGCTCGACGGCCCACTGACCGGCACCCTCAGCCTTGATGTGACCATCGAAGAAGGCGTGGGCGTTGACGGCCATGTAGTCGGAGGCGTCACAGAGCTCGGGGTTGTTGATAACAGCAATGAAGGTGTCGACAGAGACGACGGGTCCCTGGTAGCCGTAAGATCGGAGCTTCTGTCGAGAAGAGTTGGTGATCTGGTTCATGGCAGAGGCGGTCATAGCACCGTTGTTAACGAGCTCGTTACCGATGGAGACGGTGTGGACAACGTCCCATCCACCGTGGGCCTTGACGGCATCAGAGATAGCCTTGAGGGAGTTGTCAACATCGTTGACATCAAAGACACCGGCGAAAACCTTCTGGTGAGAAGCAAGAGCGGCGAGGACGTTGGGGACCTGGTTGCAGTCAGTTCCGTAGATTCGGATGACCTCGTAGTTGGAGAGCTGAGCGATGTCAGACTTCACGGCGCCGGCATCCTTGCAGGTACCGTCGCTGTTGTAGGGAGAGTACACCATACCAAGAGCACCTCCGGGGAAAGAGGTGTCAGACTGGGGGAGGTGAGCGTTGCCAGAGGAAGAAGATCCGGAAGAGGCAGCGGGGGTGGAAGAGGGCTTGGACTCCTGCTTGGAAGTGGCAGCAGCCTGGGCAGACTCGCCAGTGGCAGAAGCAGATCCAGCGGGCTCCCAGAGACCAGACCACCAAACGGCGAAAGAGTCGGAACCGGAGCTCTCCTCCTTAGCGGGGGCAGCGGCAGCGGCAGTGACCTTAGCCTCGACCTGAGCGGTAGGAGAGGGGGCCTGGGGGGCCTGAGTGGCAACCTGGACGGCGTTGCCGTTGGCGTCAACGGCCTGACCGTTGGCGTCGACGTAGTTGGTGACCTGAACGAAGACGGTCTCGATGCCAGCCTCACGCTTGTGCTGGTGGTGGGCGTGGTGGCCGACGATGGGCTGAGCTGCAGCAGCGGCAGCAAGAGCCAGAAGGGCGGTGGAAAACTTCATGTTGTAAGGAGGGTAGTTGTTGTTATAAACGGGAAAATATCGGGGGAAGGAGTGTAGGGATTGAAACACGAGACCGGCTCAGTACTGAGTTAGCAGGTGCTTTTTGTTGACTGGAAGACTTTTAATGAAGGACTGGGGTGGGTGACGAGTCAAGTGAAGGGCAAGAGGAGCAAGAAGGGTATGTTTTCAATGCGTGTCGCGGGGGGGTCGGGTTTAGGATTAGAGTTTTTTCCGGCCACCTTTGCGTAAACAAACAACACAAACATGGAGTGAGACACTCCCAACCAGGAAAAGGTTCGGGTTTGAAGGATAAACAAGCGAGGAATGAGCAAATGATTTTTTTAGGTGCAAATCACGACAATCAGGGTGTGACAGTTGGTGGACAAGTCGATAATAGATTCGTCGGACCAAAAATGCGGCCACCCACTTGCAGTCATTGCCCTAAAAAAACCACTGTGTGATTCACGCTTGTTTATCTTTTCCCTGGTTTTGCTGCTTTGTGTTCTTTGCAGACCCCCTGTCCGTGCATACCAGACACCTCCTTGGCTTTTGCAACGCGCGGCGTGCAGGGTAAGGGCATGGCATGCGTTATGTGACCAGAAGCCAACCACATAACTAATGCACGCACCGAGGTCAGAAGAAAAAATGGGCGGAAATTAGGCGGAAACTAGGCGGGTTGTTTAGCGCACCTTTTGGTGGCGTGAGGGGTGGTTTCGCAGCTCGTGCGATTACCTCTCTCTGTGCGTTCCAACTCCTCCATATTTTCGCCTGGTTTCATCACCCATGTCACTCCTGTCATTTTCCCACCCGATAGCCTTACTCGTCGCCGCATCCCCCCCACAGGGTGCTGTCTCGTCAGCCGCTCGCACGTCGTGTTGTCGAGCAGTCTGGCACATGATAAATACTCACTTTTAATCAGAAATGAATGACTTCGTTTAAACGGTAAGGAGTAACAGGACAGGTCCCAGGGTATATAAACTAAAGACCACTAGAGAAAAATTAACGGTGGGGCACATGTGCTGATTGTCTCTTGGCCAATTTGACTTTTGCTAGGACCAAGAGAATGCAGAGCTTGCAGACGGCTTGCGTCGAAGCTTAAATTGGGTTCTCCCAAGGTTTTCCCCTAAACTTCGTGAGGTGAGTGCTGACCTGAGAAATGAATATTAATGGTGCAATACATCGCGGTCAAGATCCGGGGCTGGAATAATAATCGGGCTGGTACGTGTTATTTGCGTCTGCTCATCTTGCAGACTGCCCTTTGCCCTCCCTCGGTCACCGGATTCCCCTTGGGGTGCACTTCTGCAGCCGTTTCCGTCGTATCGCGCAATGAAAAATTTGTCTTATTAAAAAAAGGGAGGTGAAAAAAAAGGGAAAAAAGATGCCGATTTTTACGCCATTGGGAATCCCCAACCCACGGGCCGGCATTTCGGCTCTAGCGGATCTCACGACGTCTTCTTTTTTTTTCGTCACTGCCGTCGTATGGAAGAGTCGTTCTCGCTTTATTCTAATCTCTACGTTTGGGTGTTTTCTCTTCTCTCTCAACCTCCTGTTAGCTATGGTTTTTTCCCACCTGTTTTATTTTCAAGATGATACTCCCAACCTCAGCCCCTGGCTAATAGACTACCGCCCCAACACTCCTGAGATGACGCGTACTTGACTGTGATGCGGGAAGAACCTCTGTAACCTGCAACACCGCTTTCTGCGAAATGATTAGACTTGGGGCCAGCTGTTTTGAGGCACTTCACGCAACCGGAGCTTGGCACAGGGATAGTTTGCCATTGGGTGGTAAAAGAAATTCGTTGAACGCTCGGAAGTGAGGGCAGTAGGAGGACCCGTCGTGCCGAAGAGATGCGGATGAGGTCCGGTTTTTCTCTGCCACACGTCTGTCCGGTGGCTGCTTTGATACGGGCCAGCCACCCTGGGACTATTGCTTTTGGCTAACACTGCTTTTTTTTTCCAGCTCTTGGAGAATGTAAGCCTAGGTTATTTGCTGTCACCGCTTTTAGCGCGCTTCGCACTCTACTCATGTTCAGATGTCGGGATGATTACTTTTAGACCGTTAGTCATCGGAAAGATGCCTTTGAAGGGGTCGTCTTTCCATGCACAGCTGCACGGAGCCGTAGCTGGACCTTCGTGTGCCTTGTGATCGACCGTCGCTCCTTCAGGAGTGGATGTGTTCATCCTTCGGACCCCCTTTACGTTTTAGGCTTAGTAACGGGCAAATGAGAAAGAACGGGTGGGTCAACGGTCTAAAGCTGGATTTGGAGGTGGTCCTGGACTACTCCGACGTGGCTGCACACTGAGGCACCGCTGGATGTTGGCTGCGCCTGTTCACTGCCCAAAGTCTCGCCCAAAATCCAATGTCTCAACTCTCGATGGCTGGCGTATCAATGTCTCACCTACCCTGGTCGGTATAAGCCCCACTTCCCCACTTAAACGTTGCCGAGTTGTCACAACAGGGTCCGAAGCCACATTGACTCCTGCTAGACTGCCGCCGATTCATCAGTCTGAGCGCCCTCAAAGCCCCTTAGCCAGCCACCTCTCGACATATTTGCATACTGCACGCGGTGAACACATGCAAGTGCACGTCTTTTATGAGTCTGAGAGAAAACTCGAGACACTCCGGCGGGATGATTTGCGACAAGGTTCGACCTCACCTAAGCTCAGCTAATATTGCCGCACTAACCAAATGTTGAACGGTTCAGAGTGTTGATATATGCACACTCCAACAGTGTCTTCACTTTGCAGTGGCTGCCGACTGAGACACACTTTTTCTGCTGATATTTATGCCTCACTGAGACCTGCATTGCCCTGTTGTCGTGGCAACGAGCACTTTGTCTTTTCCCGCCTTTCCATCGTCATCCAGCCCCATTTCACCCCCTCCTCGTGCTTCTCCCACGTCATGACATGTGTCATATCCGGGGCGTTTCAGCCCCCACCCCTTCTGCTCAGTGCATGTGGTTTTTTGTTTGCTGCGAGGGGCTTTTATTAGACTACTGCCGGACCATAGTGCCAATCATGGAATCTTCGAGTGAAAATCGAAAACCAACGGCCGTTCTGAGTTCCATGGCAATCCATCCAAGACAGCGATCGCGCTTCTCGACCATATTACCTCGTCTGTGTGGGTATCCACATGTGCAGGTTTGTTTTGTGTCGCTGTTTGCTGCTTTCGCTGCGGTTCAATCGACGTTCTGCGGCTCCTTTTACTGTGTGGTCTAGTCTTAACCCCCCCTTGCCCCCTGCAGGGCCAACTTGCCATTAGTCTGGAACACCATTGTCACGGATCCATTGTTTGGCATGGTGTGGGGATGAAACAATGGTCTCTTGCGCAGGCACCTGATGAATAATGTCGATTATTGCGCTATTTTTTTCGTCCCTTTTGTTTGTTTCTATCTCTGTCTCTGACTACCCCTCCTTGACCTAAACCTCCCTATTATCTCCACCAGAGCCCCATTAGAAGTTTGTTGTGGTCTTGCAGTTGGGGCCAATCCGTCACGTGACCAACATGTGCACTGTTTAAGGTTTGGGCATAACATCCATCTCACACTTTGTGTCTCCTAAATCAACCCTATATACCACGCCTACAAGTAATCATCTCCACCACTTACGCCACTCCAGGGAAGTTTTGTCCGACAATGAGAATTAGGAATGTGGTACCTGTGACCCTCACAGTGCTACTCCTGGCGCTCTCCGCCTCCGCAGCCACGCCTATTACGGTAAGTATCGCTATTTTCCCACGCTGAGTAAGCCCCACCTGCCCACTACATGCACCATGTTGGACGAACACGACGCCGCAAACCAAAATAGCACACCTGGCAGGCTGAAACACGGCAGTCGTGACGTCACCAGCATGTATGCCTGACCGTTACACTCGGCACGACGTTTCACTCCCACAAACGCGCATCCCAACGCGCATCCTGATACACTCCCTTCCTCGGCTAACACAGAAAACGTGTCGCCAGTGCGTCGAGAACGCATCAGACACGGCAGACCACGTCTCATCCGACCACTTTGCTTTGTTTCTCACGTCATGCAAAAGCGACTGCACAACAGAAGTATCTATACACCCCCTGCTATTCGTATCAAGCCTTACTAACTATTTTTAGGAGAAGGATGAGATCCTCAAATTCTGGATTAGACTGAACGGTCCAGACCCCTCCCCGAATGCCATGGGCATGATGATGAAGCGCTCGCTTCAGGAGATCAGCAAGGCCGTACCCCAGAGAGAGGAATATCAGTATGGCGACCCTGACAAGGAGACCCATCTCTTCAAACTTCAGCCTAGACACTCTGTGCCGCCTACACAGGAGCACGCCGGACCGGAGATGGCTGAACAGGGGAACCCTTCGCATCACGCGTCCGAAGTTAATGTTCCAGCGGCAGAACCTAATCATGAGATGAACGCGTCATACGACCAGAACCTACCGCCGACGCACCCGGAACCCGTGCCAGAGGACGTGCCAAGTGAAGAAGGTTATCACGAGATCGGAAACCTCGGAGAGGATCAGGGTGGGCTACAAGAACCACAGGGGGATACCACAAAGGAAACCCCTTCCCTCGGGGGATCGCCCGAACATGGGAATGAGCCGCACACAGAGCCAAACCATGAAACCCAACAGCCCCACCCTGCTGAGCCCCAGCAACAGCCTCACCACGAACCCCATCAGGAGCTGCGGATTCATCCTGAACCTCATGAGGGGCCCTCTCTCCCAGAGCAGACCGACTTGGATGCCCATGGCCCAGACGAGCCCATGCACGAGGCACTGAACCAGGATCGCGAGTCTGTCACAAGCTCCGATGCTGAAGCCAAAGAGGAACTTGCTTCAGACTTCAAAGTCGGAATGGCAGCGTTTGGCATGAGTGACTTACGAGCAGGCATGGGTCCTGCCAAAAGCTCTCGTGTCCGCCCCTTTCAGATAGTCCCAGCTGCCCAAGGGAGTCGAGGAGGTCGATTCATAGGCATCCAGTTCTCTGGGGACAAGAAGTCTAAGAAGAGAGGAGGCAGGCATGACCCGCATGGATATGGTTGCCAGTGCGAAGAGTGCACCGACTGCAATCACAATGACAGTTCATGTGACTGCTTCGAAGAATGCCACTGTGAAGGGGAGTGCACATGTGGCATCCACGATGGCTACGACGACGGGTACTACGATGACTACGAGGATGAGTATTACGACGATGACTACGGCGAGGACGAGTACGCCGAGGACGGGGAAGACGACGGCGACGAGGAAGATAACGACTGCGATGACTGCGACGATGACGATGACGACGACGACGACGAAGACGATACCCCTCCTCCCCATGACCCCAAATCGTGTAAAAAGAAGAAGTGTAAGTCGTGCAAGGCCCCCAAGAATCACAACCCCGAAACATGCAAGAAGAAGAAGTGCAAGTGGTGCAAACATAAAAAGGGAAAGAAGGAGCCAGTTCACAATCCCGACACCTGTCACGACAAGAAGTGCAACAAATGTCCAAACAAGGATGTCGAGGATAAACCCAAGTCCGAATGCGACCACTCCACCTCGACAGTTTTCAAGACGCGGACTAAGATCCTGAAGAAGGTATTCACGAAGTACATCACGACCACATCGACAACGACCTGTTACCAAACGGTCACCGATACATGTACCGTCACATGCACTGATACCAAGACTGTGAAGGCCTTCTCCACCAAGGTGATGTCAAAAAAGAAGTTTCCTTGGTTCGCACAGATGTTCAACGGCCCTGGCCGGCATATACCTGGCTCAGCAGCCACCGACAGCCGCTTGGGCATCGCTGACAAGTACCGAGACCCCGAACCGACTGATCGCTACAACCACCACCGTCTCGTCGGTCGTGAACTGGCAAGCCCCACAGCTCAGACGGGCTCAGAGATCCGGCTTGTTCAAGCAACTGCCACGGGCTCACTGCCTAGCTCTTCTACTGCTGACCCCGTCTCCCAAGCAGTGATGCAGGCCATACTTACACCTGCCAACCACACCACCAATGATTCCCCTGCTATTGCTCAAGATACCAAAAGTGATACCCCTACCTCGGCAGGTGGCCGGGGAAACAGCTCTTTTGATACCACGAATGGCTCATTTGTCATTGTGAATAATGGGTCCATGGGCCCTACCCTTCAACCCGCCAAGTCGCGATCAATGGGCAACAGTCTGAGTGTTCAGATTGCTGCCAGTTTCGTTATCTTGTTGGTGGTGTACATCGCTTTTCAGAATTAGTTATAATTATATGTGTTTATTCTATCTTTCCATTAATCCGCGACTACGTATTTGCTTGTTTTTTATCAGTTCTGTCAACCTGGCTGGGGTTAGGTGCAGGCTACGTTATGTTGACTGCGTCATGCATGTTGTTAAAATGGCATGAGTCAAGGGCAGCTCTAGGATCGATATCTCATGACTGATTTCACACTGATGTTTTAATTTCCGATGGATTCGATAATCAAGAGACTCAAGAAACCTGCTTTTCATCTTTTACGCCGAGTTCTGTATATATTTGTAGGTCCAAGGATCACCGCAGTCTAGCTAGTTGGCACATGGACTTTTTCCTCCCAAGCCTTATCTGAACTTAACCTACAGGCCTACCTCAGTTACGTGAAACCAACCATACCACATCCATCACATGGTCGACATGGACTTCAACGAAAAGCTGGCGACTCTCACAAGAGTATGTCTGGCTCGTCGAGTGTCAGCTGGAAGGGTGAGTTACACGCTATGCATCAGTGCAAACAAATTACTAACACAGTTTGTCAAATTGACGAGACATTTGCTCGAAAACGAGGGAGCTTCCGAAATCAATCCCAAGGCATTGTTTGGCGCAAACACCTTTGATCTGCTGTTTTTCGCATATGTGCACAAACTGGCGTTTGAAGACAGTCTTCTTCCCCCCTACAAGCTACTGGCGTTTCTAAAGGTGTGTGCCTATGGACGTCTGCCACAGCTGCTCATGTATCTCGCCAAACAGCTACAAGAGATGGACACAGACGTGGATCTCGGCCCCAACGCTGGCTATGGCTATCTCATCCAGGTTCTGGTGTCGTTCATGAAGGATGCCTTTTCTCCTGGGGGAAGCATGCGAAAGCGGTACGGCACATCTATCGCCAAAAGTCTAGGGTTCTTTGCCGAGGTGCTGCTCAGCCGACTCGGAGACAAGATGGCGGGCGTCACAGCCCCAGACATCTCGCCACAGCTGGCTGAGCTGGCAAAGGTGGATGCTGCCATTGCTGCTCGGCTAGGAGAGGCCTGGACTGGACTGAAGGGGTCCAAAACCAGCGCTTCAGCTGCGGTAGCTGCCACCGTTGCATCACCAACGACACTGACACGACTGTTTCGAGACACCCTTTTTGAGAGCCCCATGTTTGGCGCTTCCAGTTGGAACCAGTACGGCTCCTTCCACCAGCTGCTGAGTACGGTGTATTCCATGCCTGGCTACCCTACGCTCACGTCACAGCCCGTGCAGTCGCGACTGGCCATAATCGGGGAGGTGATCAACGCCATGTTCGATTGCCAGAGCATCACCTTTCTGCGTCGAGATTCGGCCAAAAGAAACAACTTTTGGAAGTGTTGCATTCGAACACGTATCCCACGTGTGATCCGCACCCTGTTTCCTCGATCTACAGCCGAGGACCAGGCTCTCATCCAGACGGCCGTATCCAAGAGTATTCTTGGGCTGGAGCAGCCTACTGTGACTCTCATTCGGCTCTCTATCGGGTCTGATGAACTCGACGACATGTTCTCTTCATTCCCTGGTGGTTTGGATGTGGACATTCGCCACGAGCTGGTTGCTGCATGCATTTCAGAGGGGGTGCTGCCCAAGAGTGCCTTCAATGCCATTTTTAAGGACTCTGGAATCAGCGTGGATGCACTGGATTACGCTGACGAGCTTTCTATCGACGGCCAGACGCTGACAATCGACGCACTGGCTGAGCAGCTGCAGTACGAGAACCTCGAATTTATCGCTGTTCCTGACTGTCTCATGGCCAAGGTGGCAGCTCAGATGGAAAAGCTCAGTGGCCCTAAACAGGAGGAAGTTTCTCGGCGTGTGTTGGTTCTGCTAGCCGACTTTGTACAGTCCGGAAATGCCCGACCAGTGCGGTACATGTGTCAGGCTCTTGCTCTGAATACTACCGCTGTCGACGTCATGGCTCTGTGTATCGACCCGCTGCTGATTCTGAAGGCTCTCGTGGACTGCATCGAGCTCTGGAGAGAGGACGACGAAGAGGCCAGCTACCAGGAGGCATATACAGACTTTGGAGCTATTGTGGTCTTTGCCATTACTCTCAAACAGAGATACCACCTGGACCTCTCACAGCTGGCTGAGGTTGGAACACTATTTGTGGGACAACCGTCTCCATCCAGCACCGTGCCACCTCACGAGCTGTTTCTGTCGCAGCTACTCACCGAGAGCGACTCCTCCCAGCGAATCTTCCATCTGTCAGACGAACAAAATGACCAACTCAGCGGATGGGCCACGGCTCTCTACGACGCTGGAGGCATCTCCGACGACCTTATGCGTTCATCTTCCGTCAAGCAGTTCTTCCTGGTGACCCCAGCTATCTTCCAGCAGAGTATGTTGGCACACGAAAAAGGCCTGCTGCCATTGGCCACATTCCGAGGTGGTCTGGAGTACTTTCTACAGCCTTTCCTACTCGGATCCACTGTGGGTGTCTTCAAGTGGCTCTCCGAGCAGCTGTGGCGCCACACACAAAAGGGACAGGACGAGCAAATGGCTACAGTCATTTCCGTGTGTTCTACTCTCATTCTCACAGACAACGCTGAAACAGAGGTTCTGTCTCCTATCCACCAAATGGTGCTGGCCATCTGTGCTGACGAAATGTACGAGGCTCTGGACCAAGCTGTCCAGGCAGGTTACACGGTGGAGAACCGGGTGTTTGAGTTCTTGGAGCCATTTGTATCTGCCATCAACTACAACCTCAACGTTCAGCGTACGGGTCTGTCATCCTCGGGATTCCGTTCCCAGAAGGCAATTGGTATGAGTGGAGGCGGAGGCTCAGGTATCAAGGAGCAAAACTGGAAGTACGGCGCCTCGATGATCGCCACCATAAAGGAGCAGGTTTCTTCTTTAATTTCGTGGTCTCAAAACCAGTACACCGGACCTCCTTTTGGCTACGAGCTTGTGATGATTCTTTCTTCCATCGACACCCTTGGCCACAAGTATGTACTTGAGCAGCTCATTGAAGAGATTGCGCTGGCAGAGTCCCAGGGTACGTCCCACTACACAGTGGAAGTTGTGGCGACAATCGCGACTGTGGCCTTCATCATTTCCATCTCCATCAAGAGCCCGCGACCATTCTCGGACACCCAGATGCTGCTCAAGACCCTCAACCAGATGGTGGATGGCTATTCAGGCAAGAGCCACGACATTAGCAAGCAGCTCCAGACCAAGATCCTGCAGCTGTTGACCACTGCTGGATACAAGCAGGACGGCAGCAGGTTGGATGGAAAGCCGCATGCGGTGGAGGACTACTCTTTCATTCTCAACCGAACTGGAGAAGTGGAAAAGAAAAATACAGCAAACGACAGCTCACAGCCCTCGGATGGCCAGTTTATGGAAGGGCAGATGTTTGGAGGCGACGACTTTTCCATGGACTTTGGTGGCGACATTGAGATGCCTGACTTGTTCTAAGGCTGGCTATTTGTATATAACATTGGGTCTGGTTGAATGTATATTATAAGATTAAAAGATCAATCAGGACTCATGAGGTAGAGGAATGCATCTCTAGAGAAAAAGGAAAAAAAGAAAAAAGAAGACTGGTGTAAGTGTTTGTAGTAAAGAATCGATTATTAGACAAAAAAGGTGATATATAGTTGTTTGAGAAAAGAATAAATACATTTAAGAAACAGCACTTTGTAGTCCTTAATGAGACAAGAATACATTTGAGATACAGCACAGGGTAGTTACAGTACTAACTACAGTAAACATCGATATTTTGTCCAATACAAAAATATAACACGTTTAGAATGTCAAAAAGGTACACAAAAGCAATAGAATACCCTTGAATACATTTTAGATCTACTTATGTTCATTACCAACAAAAGTACTCTGTACAGATGTAGACAACTATAGATCTGTTTTCGTTTGCATATTCATGGAAAGTTTCCACTGCATGAGATATGCAATCTAACACTTGACCATCACAAGATGTTGAATGGGAATTTCAAGGAAAACGATGAGGAGAAACCGGCGCTGATTCCGGCGGAGGAGGCCATGGTGTTGTACTACTACATCAACGGTGAACACACGGCCAATATTCTGAACCAGGTCATGCCGCACCGAAGTGTTGACGACTGGGGAATTTGGGTGGACATGCTACAACAACGGCCCGATTTCCACGCCAAAGTGAAGGAAGCTATGCGTGAAATCAACAAGGAGGAAACGCTGAAACGATGCAAGACTGTCATTGCTCAAAAGTACCCCCAATGGTACCCCGAAGTTCTTGAGAAGCCGCCTGTTCCTGCCGTTTACCACTCTGTCAAGAGCCTCAAGGGCCTTTCTCCAGACGTGGTGTGTTGGCTGTCTCATCTGGAGGAAGATGGAAAGGATACGGATGCCAACGAGGACACAATGGACGATCTGCTGCTCGAGTACCCACACCTAAACTCTGCTTACACGGACAAGTTCCACCGGTATCTGATGCGGTCCGATCTCAAACAGTGCATCAAGGACGCCCAGGAACTCATGAAGTCTCATGGACAGGAGTACCAGGAATGGCTGGAAAAGGCGTATCCCGACCACTACGGCCAAACCCGATACGAGCTGGTCAAGCAGAGAAAGGTGACGGCGGAGGAATGGGAGAAAATCACCAAGAATCTGAAGGAAGCCACGTCTGGACGAATGGCCATGAAACAGCTGCAGGAGTTTCTACCGATAAAAGTCATCCAGGAGGCCTTTTTCCGGTCTTCTGGCGAAATAGGGCCCGCTATCCGATTCCTGAAGGACACCAGCGTGGCCAAACATATTCGTGGCAGCTGGAGCACCCCCGAGGACCTGGATCTGTTGCGAGACGAGTACGTTGAGGATTTGGAGAATTTTCACGGAATCGACTCGGTGAGGAAAAGACGTGCATTTCTGTTGGATCATGTACAGAGAGCCAAGGCCTTGGAGAGCCAGGGTCTCAAGAGACCGGTATCTGCTGTTCTGAAGACGCTACCCATGGATACGGTTGAGCGGCAAGCCAAGCGACAAACCAAAGATTCGTTTTCTCTTTTCCCCGAAACCAAGGGCTGGTTGGCACTGCAGACTGGGGCCAGTACCTCAGGAGTCAACTAATCACACCCAGGAGTTGTTGAGCTTCTACTCAATGGCGATATTTGCATTTATTTATTCAAAGCAAGGCTAGCATTTACTGTAAGTATAATATAGGGTAAATGTGTCTACTTTTTATGTGGTTTGAATGTAGTACAGGTTCTTAAGAAGGAGATACTGTACTTTTCTACAGAGTAGTGTACAGTACAGTACTGTAGTTGAGGTGATGATGAAGAACAACTCAGTCACCAAAGTTCCAGTTCAGTTCAGTTCAGTTCAGTTCAGATCCACCTTTTGTCAATTGCAATGGTGTGTAGAAAGAACAGTGAAACGTACAGTATCTTACAGTATCTTACACAGTACCCCCCCTTATCACAGTAATAAAACTAGACTTGGACAATGCGCTAAAGTCCTTCTCTAACTGAACTCATAAGAACATCAACTTGTAGCAATATAAAATATGCTTACTAATGACACCTCTACACCAACATTTTTAGTCCAATGAAAAAAAAGCAAAAAACAGCCAACAATCAACGGGAATAACAATCTATTCACCCTACTCAGAATCCATAGACATCTTTTAATAATTTTACATTTACATGCTTTTAACCTCGGTGAGCCATGATCTTACCCTTTCGAGTAGTGGTCTTAGTGTGCTGACCACGGACCTTGTAACCCCAGTAGTGTCGGAGACCTCGGTGGGCTCGGATCTTCTTGAGTCGCTCAATATCGTCTCGGAGCTTGACATCAAGCTGGTTGACAAGGAGCTGAGAGTCCTTGCCGTCAGTGAAGTCTCGCTGTCTGTTAAGGAACCAGCCGGGGATCTTGTACTGGCCGGGGTTCTGGATGATGGTAACAATTCGCTCGAGCTCCTCGACGGTGAGCTCACCGGCTCGCTTGGAGAGATCGACATCAGCCTTCTTGCAGACAAGGTTGGCGTATCGTCGACCAACACCCTTGATCTTGCACATGGCGTACATGACCTTGATTCGGCCGTCAACGTTAGTGTTGAGGAGTCTGTGTTAGTTTCTTGTTCGTGGACAAAATGGCCACGTCCGGCCTGTACTGCGTCCCCAGAGTGTGTCCTGGGAATGCTCTTTGGGAGCCTCTCCTGCTGGTTCAAGTTGTCTCTACTGGGTCCTTCAGTCAAAGGTCCACCAGAGATGACCCGTCCTAGCTCCTTCCAAATTCTCTGGCCAGTTGTTTCTGTGTCGTTTGCAAGCGCTGTCGTAGTACATACCGAAGAATGTGCTGGAAGTTTCCGGATTCAGTGACGACGAGGGACATTTTGGCGTGTGGTATGGGTCGACCGGTGATGATGAAAGAACTCGTATATACACACTGAACTTTCGCGTGCAATTTTTCGAGTCCAACTCTAACCGAAATGGAAATGTCAGGTGACCAAGCTAGGGTTAGCCCTAACGCGGACCCAACGAATTTCAAACTTTAACCAGCCCCTGAACAGTTCGAAAAAAAGAACAGGTGTTGCGAGTTCGAACCCTCACAATACGATTTAAACAGTAAAATTGGACATGCACGACTTGCATAAAACTGAAAATGAATTTTCTAGACAGGATTAATCAGCCAGATATCAACCATCAACAATCATGAAAGTGGAGAAAACCAGAGAGGCTCTGCTGTCCAACTTTGAGGTGCTGGCACACATCCGCGAACAGGAGCGTGCCCGACGGCTGTCACAGTCCGCTTCGGTCTCACAAAACGGAACCACTCACGCGGAAAACCTCGAAACGGTCATCTACGAGCTCAAGGACTACCTCAACAAATCACCAGCATCCAGCCAGTCTGCCGAGGCTATCACACAATTTCTCGAGAAAATCAACCATCTCGGCTTGGAAAAGGCCGAGCGACTACAACTCATCAACTCCGTGCCAACTTCGGTGGTTTCTCTCTACTCTCTAATCGAAGAGTGTGACCAGCGATACAACGAGGCTCAGTGTGAGGAGATTTTGGAGGCCATCAGAACTATTCTGATTAGCGAGGAGGACGCCATTGCCGAGTAGGCAACCGGAACAGAATTCTGGGACCATGAATGGGTCTGGAACCAGATGGATGTAAAATATAACACCACATAATTATTGCATTAACAGTTAACGAGATGATGATCGAGTGGCAACCATAACATTATACCCACACACGCCAACAAAGATATCTATAATTCATTTCATTTACTAAATCCAACCATTTACATCGTTTACTCGCCACCCTTCTTTCGAACGCCGCTGACAATGTCATCAACTCGCAGAAGCAGACAAGCACTCTCAATGGCAGTCTTGATGCTCTGAAGCTTGATGGCAGCAGGCTCCCAAACGCCGTACTCTCGCATGTCAACAACCTTTCCGGTATCACCGTCAATGCCAAATGTGGAATGGCCCTCGGCCTGCTTGGCTCGCAGCGTTGCCAGGGTTCGGATGGGGTTGCCACCACAGTTCTGAACAAGTGTACGGGGGATCACCTCCATGGCGTCAGCCACAGCCTTGAAAGGCCACTGGGCCACACCCTCAATGGTCTTGGCGTGCTCGGCAAGTCGAACAGACACAGCCATCTCGGTGGCACCTCCTCCAGGCGCAAGCTTGGGCTCGAACATGACGTTTCGAGCAACAGCCATGGCATCAGCAAGGTTTCGCTCAATCTCGTTGAGAATGTCCTTGGAGGGGCCTCGGAGCAGAACTGTGCATGCACTGGGGTCCTCGCCAGTGATAAAGGTGTAGTACTCATCACCAATCTTGTCAATCTCAAAGAGGTTGCACAGGGTGCCAACATCGGAATCCTTAATGTCCTCGATTCGGTTGACAATGACGGCGCCAGTGACTCGAGCGATTCGGTTGTTGTCAGACTTTCGCATTCGTCGCAGCACAGACACGCCACCCTTGAGCAGGTAGTGCTGGGCCAGATCGGAGACACCCTTCTCGGTAATTACCAGGTCGGGCTTGACCGAAAGCAGAATCTCGCACTGAGCCTTGATCTGCTCCTCCTCCAGCTGCAGAACTCGGTTCCAGTCAGCCTCCTTGGAGATCTCAATGTTGGTCTGAGACTCTCCCTTCTTGTACTCGAGAGGACAGTCGAGCAGAACCACACGCGGTGACTCGATTCGTCGTCGCATCTTGGGGTGGGTGATGTCCTTGTTGATCATGACACCGTCGAGAACCCGCGAGTCCTCAATCTCTCCACCGGGGATCTTCTCCACTCGAACGTATCGCTTGAGATCAATCTCCTTCTTTCCGTTGATGTCCACAGCCACGGTCTTGACTGCCTTGAGTGCCAGGGTGCACATCTGATCCGACCATCGAGACACGTACTTGGTACCGATAGAGGCGGCAATGAGCTTCTTCATGGCGTCGTCGTTGGTAATGTCGACAGGCACGGAAATCTCCTCAATCACCTTGAGAGCCTCTGCCAGCGCGTCCTTGAGAGCAGCGATGATAACCACGGGGTGAATGTTCTTCTCCACGTAGGGGAAGGTCTGTGCGAGGATCTCTCCGGCAAGAATGATGACGGTGGTGGTTCCGTCGCCAATCTCCTCGTCCTGAGTTCTGCTGAGCTCGATCATGGACTTGGCGGCGGGGTGTGTCACCTCGATTTCTCGCAGGATAGCGTGGCCATCGTTGGTGAGGGTAATGCCTCCCATGGGGTCGAGCAGCATCTTCAGCATGGCCTTGGGGCCAAGACAGGTTCGCACGATATCGGCAACACTGAGTTAGTAGGTGTTCGTCATGTCTCAAAATACTCATTGGCGTCACGTATAGGGCAACTGTGAGCTCGCGAATAAAGGCATCAAATGGCAACCTGGGGCGAGCTGGCGACAAAGCGTTGGTCCCAATAACAAAATTTGTAATTGCACCACGCCTTTCGTCTCGAAAAACCAGACGTCCACGTCGCCCCCCCCCAAAGCGTCTCATATCCATAACCTGGTGGCGAGAATGGCCACAAAAGCACATCCACAGCAGTCCACGGGCTCCAACACGGTCGCACTCGCGAAAACCTCGACACAATCGGGTTTGTGAGCCCATCACATCCATCTCGTCATACTTACGCCTTGGCAGCAGTAATGTTGCTAGCCTGAGCCTTGCGACCAATCTGGCGCTCCTGGCCGGCATCTGTGTTAGTCGTCTGTTGCCACTGTATCCAAATCGCCTCCGTTCACCACTCACTCATAACAACAACAGGGGCTTGCATTGTGTTGTATTTTTTGATCTGGAATCGACTGCGAAGTTTCGAAGAGTAGAGAAAAGTTGGGATAACTTTAAAATGTGGCAAGGTGTAATATAACACGGAGGCATCGTTCGCGAGACAAGAGTGTTATGAACGATTTCTGATTTTACAAGAAAAAAAAGCAGAACGTAGGGGGTAGTTGGAGTGCTCTGGTGTCAATGGATAGATAATTCTAGCTAGTTTCTCATATAATCACTTTTGACTGTAGGAGATGGGTGACTCGAAAGTGTAGAGAGAGGGGCTGAAATAACCATTAGCCAACTGTTTAAACGCGTATATAACACTATATCCGCTTATTGCTGATCTACAAATACCCCATAGTTTTACTGCTGTTGGATTTTTCCAGTTATTTCCATCTCAAGGGGCGTCTAAAGAGATTTCTTCAAATGTGCTTACATAAGCATCTATAAGTTAACCATGTTTGATAGACAGGGCTAGAAGACATTCATAAGATTGAAATTGATAGAAATAACTGTTGATGAGAAGATGGCTGTATAACAATCAAGTGTACGGCAATCGAGTATTAGATGTATATTACAATTCGGTGACAGCTACATTTCATTCTTGTTGACAACTCTCCCCCTTGAAATCTCATATATACGTGTCTAAATTAGGTCTCTCAGGAGTTTAAATCTCCCGAAGAACCATCCAGAACAACTTGAGAGCCCAGGTTGAAACCGCCAAAACTGGACCAGTAGAGTCGCTGATTGAAGAAAGTGATCAAACCCACAATTCAAGATCGAACGCTCTTTTCAGAATTCATTTTTTTTTGAAACTTGGTGGATTTGATGATGGGTGCTGTCCAGTCCCAATTGAACTGCAGATAAAGAGCTGACGATCAAAGTACAGTAGAGGTAGAATAGAAATGAGTAAGAGCAAGTAACCAGTTGAATGAGAATCAGAAATTTGATCTATATTTATTCAATTCTAAAGAGGATACGCGCGACACAGTATTAGTCTCTATGTTTTATTGGTGTAGCTCCAGTAACTTTGGAGCACCCTTTCAAAAACGATTTTCGAGTTCAGAAAACGTATTCTCAAGTCTGATAGCTTCAATAGAAGAATAACCATAGAATAGTGTCAGTAAGGTATGGTACCGAACCGGTGTAGTGACTACGATGGAAGATAAGCATGGATATTAGTGGCTTACTGTATGCTTCAAGAAGGGACCTTTTGCAAGACATTGATGCTCTTTCCTTTCTACTATACTAGCCACGACAAGTGCTCAAACTGCTTGTAATTGGTTCCAGTCCACTAATGTGATCATATTTGACTCTTATATATTGAACTGACATATGGTTTACTATCCACACTGGTGATCAATGACATCCTCAAGTTCTTCAAGTCGTTCATTGTTAATAGAAGGCAAGAGGCTAAAAACCGACCAAGTCTTGAAAGACCATAAAAGAGGAAAATACAGATCAAAAACAAACACATAGACCACCCAGCCTCCGTTCTTCCACCACTTATATCTGATATCCACTTACGTTTGTGCGAATCCATCCGACGTCACGTGAAGATAACGGAGTTTAACTATATTTTTTGGGAGCCTCGGTTAGATATGTGAAGAAAAGGAATATAGTCGCTATTTTTTGGATACAATACCTCTGATTATACACTTCTGCTACTACGATTGTCACTGTTTCATTTCTTCAAGTTTTAAAATTGAATTTGTTCTTGAATTTGTGTTTTTTTGTTCTGGACCTTCTACAGTTAGAGATCTTCAATTTGCCAAAAGGAATGATGTATTGACCATACACCAGTGAGTATGAGATACTTGACACTCATCTAACTGTAGTGTCACCATACCACACCGTTGATGATGTATCAAAGCTGTCTACACCACCTTCTCAAGTGGCCAAATGACACGATATCATTGAAACGACAGCAACGCCAACACTTCACAATGGCTCCTCGTCACTCTCTACAAATGAATCATATCATCAAAGTTTACTATTTGCTGTGGCTTTTATACCACTACTCCAATTGTCATAATTACTGCTGCCGAAAGACAATAAATAAGCCACGACCCAGCGCGGCTTTATGCTGACATGTCCAGCTTTTGGCGTCGGCTCCCTAAAGCATGTCTAAATATCCTCCCTCTTCTAGCCTAAAATCTCGTTCACCTTGGCGGTATCAAAGTTCACGTCTCCAGTCTTGAGCTCATCCACAGGAGGCGGGCCCTGTGGCTGTCGCACCGGAAACATGAGGTCGCCTTCTCTGGAAACAGGCTGACGACCGTCTTTGTTGGGCGAAGTGAACACGTTGGTGGACAGCGAAGACGCCTTTCTGTGGCCACGCCTGAAAGGAGTCTCCTGGGGAGGTGGTGTGGAGGTGGAGGGCGGAACGGGAGAACCAGGCGCCAGCGAGCCACCTCCGTGAGACACTCCATACGAGTTACTGCTGCTGGAGTTGGAGTGAGAGTGCGAGTGCGAGTAGGCGTTGTAATGCTGCGGCTGCGCCACCACGGGGGTGGGATGTGCCAGGGGATTGGAAGCACTGTCCCGCAGGCTGATGGAGGACGAGGGCCGCTGGATGCGGGGGGAAGGTGAAGAGCTGCGCCCAGGACCGAGTCCGTAGCCTGCAGCATAGCCGCCAAGAGAGGGGCCATACGACGGGGCATTGTAGCCGCCGTAGTTGTTGTCGTCCAAAGGAGATGCAAGCAGCTGTTCGTGCAGCCATTGGTGCTGCGAGTGGTGAGCTGGAAGGGTGGTGGGGGTGAATTTCGAATGGGGCTGGTCAGGCTGCCACTGGCCCGGGGGACCAGAGGCGGAGGACTGACTGGGCTGGCCAGACTGGCCGTGGCCCTCTTGGATGGCCTCATTGAGAGCCAACTGGATGCGTTCCTGCTGCTGGGAGATGAGCAGCGATGTCACCTGCAGCTCACGCTGCTTGGCCTGCAGTGCTGCGTACATGCTTTGGGGCGATGGAGACGTGCGTCCGTCCTGGTACGCTGCGCTGTCGGTCAACACAGCGCTATCGATCATGGGCGATCGAGGCGAACCTGCCCTGATGGGCGAGTTGTAGCCCGAGCCCGAGTACGCGATGCCTGTTTTCGAAGGCGAGCCTACTCGCTGGATGCCTGGGTACTCCTGGAAGGGGCTCCATATCCGCTGGCCCTGGGGTCCCATTGTGTAGTTTTGCTGCTGCTGCTGCTGCTGCATCTGTTGTTGTCGTCGGTCTGTTGCAGTCCGAAGGCCTGAGATGAGCGCCGCTCGAGGGGACGGAAGCGGGCCCGAGGACCCGGGACGCTCGGGCGCGTCGTCGTTGAGCTGGAGCACCGGCGGCCGGAATTGCTTGTACTTGAGTTTGTCGGCCTCGTCGAACATTGGCGGCGAAGTAGATAGCGATGACGATCGTCTCGACATGTGTGTGTTGTCGGCTGGCACGTGATGGCCTGATTGTGTGACGTGGAAGGTGTCGTGGGTGGCGGGGAGCACTGCGAGGTTGTTGTGCGGCCAGAGCGGTGATGCGATGGGGGATGATGGGTCCGCGAGACTCCTAGGTCGCCTGATTCCAGACCAGGGTGGTGACCAGGGCTGCTGGGGAAATATGTGTGTGGACACGCTGTTGTTTCGCGCCACGTGGAAGAGAGCTCCGGATGGATGGTCGGGCTAGGTGCGGTCGATCTCACGCTGCCAACACAGTGACACTAATGGCGATGCGGAACCTCAGACCCTGGTGGCGAATGGCTAAGTGTAGGGTGATGCCTACAGTAGCTAGTTTTTTCCCAACCTGTGCGTTTGGGACCTTTTCACGCTCAAAACTCTAATCAATGGGAGGAGGTTCTGAGATAGTGCGAAACCGCCGTTCGCCCTTGTGGCGACGTGGGACTGTGTCTGGAAGCCCGGAGGGCAGGGCTGGGAGTGTTGCCAGAGGCCACAGACGGCCAGAGCTGCCCAGACACGGCCCTGACATTGCGTGTGTTGCCCACCGGTGGGTGGGACGTTACGTCATGGGGCGCCGCAACCCTAAAATGTCAGCCAACTCTATTTTGGGAATTGAGATGCCGTACCCAGGACTGGCGGAGCCGTGAGGGGCAGGGGCAAGCCCGGGGAGCGACTCCAGGCGGGTCGTGGGACACGCAAGCCCAGGGCGCTCCTTTGCCGCTGCGAATTTCCCCAGCCCCGCGCGCCGCAAACTGCGCTTTTTACTGCCTCACTTTTGCAAATGGACCCCACAGAGATAGACGTGGAAATCTTAGCGCTGAGATTGCCTGAATCTGAGACGCGTCTAGGATGCCGGGTCACGTGACCGCAGCCCAAGTCGGCGCCACAAAGGGGGAGACGGAATGAACGCCGTTTTAGTCTAGTAGCACAAATTCTGAGACCCTAGCGTATAAATAAAACAAGATGGGGGCTAGGGGAAGGAGCGGCGGTCCAGGAGAAGAGGTTAGGGCACACAATGGGGCGAGTTTGTACGTGTTTGTGTTTGTTTGTGTGTGTGTGTGTGTGTGTGAGTGAGTAGTGGTTGCTTTTGAACAGGGTGGCTATTTTCTACAGACTGTAGTGGGGTATTATGTGTGTCTGTGTCTCTTAATTTCTGTGCCCTAGCCCCGACGCTATTATATTATATTGCTCTGCTGTCTTTTTCACCCGCATGCGTTTGTCTGAATTGATAACGACGTCTTTGCTTGGTTCGAACCCACGTCTTTTACAACTGGACGATTCTGGAAGCAAATGTGTCCGTCTTTGCGCTATGTAAGCACTGGCGAGGCTTGGGGTCACCTGGCCTACTTGCTGCAAGCAACGAAGTGACCGGCAGAGATCATAAGAGAAGGATGACTTGCGTTATTAGAGCGCCGCACGAGTGGTAAGGAGCAATAGTCTCGATAGAAATTGGGCAGACTGGTTTGGGTGACAACTGCTGAGTGATAGTGAGCAATGTGTTGATCAATGTTAGTGAGCATGACAGGGTATATACCGTATAGGGTCTCTAGAATACAGAGCACTCTTTGCAGATGTAGCTTATGCTGAACAGATACAATTGCCAACATTAAACAGCCTATTACATCAACAGACAACCTATAGACAATGGCCAGCAACCAAAAATAGAAACTGGTGACATTGCATGGTCTGCACAGCCAGTAAATCCGCACATGTAGACTCTCTGTACAGGACGCCAATAATATCACATGTGCTACAGAGTGCGGTACATCTAACCGCTGTCTCATTATGTTTCATCATGGTCGTACTCCGTATTGGCGAGATTGCATTCTGCATAAGCGCAATGACTTGCTAACTATATGCAGCTGTCACAGTATGAGCAATGAGCACACGAGCTACTGTGCAGTGATTTCCAAGAGATAATACGGCCTGAAATGGCGAGATATCCCAGTTTGGAAGCCGCACGCCACTTGCTGGCAATTAACTGGGCCAAATGGCCCGCACAGAGAGTACACGCCACCGAACCCCCCTTTCTCTTTTCGACCCTTCCACCAAAGTATAACGTGTCCAAGATTGGATTGCTATGCAGGTGTGGAGAAGAGGTTGGGGAGCGAAGAGCCCAAGAAGCCGCACGCAGAGGGGGAAAAACGGGACTACGTGTGCTTTTCGAGCATGCTGACACTCAATTGAGGCCACTGAATGCCCGTTTTCTCCCGCCAGCGCACAAAAACAGCCTCGCCAGCAAACAGCAACCTATGCACAATGTTCGCTAACACCCGCACTAATGCAGCTGGCTTGCAGCACTACAGTGTGGAAACCCTAAACCGTGTTTCTAAATGGGGCACAAGATAGCAATCCACAGAGTCCGTCGACAATATATAAGAGGCCTTGAGAGTGCCTTTTGAGACCATCAACCAACACACTTATACTACAATGTCTCAGGGTGAGTTCAATTGGGTCTTTGCGGTCTATTAGGGCCGGTTCTACACCACCAACAACACTAGACAGTGTCACCAGTGACATCAGTGTTCCAGTGACTCCAGTGTTACTACCCCACAATTGACTACTTCCGTTCAACATACTAACCCAGCCGGCCGAAAAGATTTCTCCACCAAGCTCACCGAGGGCCTCCAGCCCGACTCCACCAAGTCCACCGGAGAGAAGATCTCCGAGGGTGCCACTGACGCTTACGACAAGGTCGCCAACGCCGTGCAGCCCGACAGCTCCAAGACCGGAACCCAGAAGTTCGGCGATGACGTGAAGAACGCCGGCGACAAGGCCTCTTCCGACCTCTCTTCCGAGAAGAACAAGGTCGAGAACCAGGGCGAGTCTTACATTGACCAGGCCAAGGATTTCATCAACTCTGGCAAGCCCCAGGAGTACGTTGAGCAGGCCAAGGAGTCTATCAACAACCTCCTTTCCGGCAACTCTGGCACTGGCACCGGTACCACCGGTACTGGCACCGGTATCTCCAAGTAAATTATATATTTGTAATTGATATGACTTAGTTTATTATGTGAGGAATGACTGAATACCACAGTCAAAAGCAAGTTAGAACGGTAGTACCCTTTAATTGGGTACGATAGATTTTGACCCTTGTGAGAATAATCGAGGGAGCCCCTTTCTTGACTCTTCTGCCCATCTTCATGTGGCTACTATGACGACACTTGGTGGCAAGATTAGTGTTGAGAGCTTCTCCACATCCAGCCGCACCAAAAGTACGTGAGAAAAGGAAGGAACACGAAAAAGAAATTCGCACAAGACTAAATGGCAACATTTGTGGATTATATTATCAACAGCTGTCCAATAATATAACCATCTGGGCGTTTCACGTTTTGTTGCTGTCATGCATACATCATCTCACCTGCAGATGATTACCGCCGTGTTTGGTCAGGTGAGGGGGGATTACATATACATTAGGGATACCAAGACTACGAAACAGTGTGTTTGGTAAACATAGTAGATAGCAACTCGATGGATGAGAGCCTACCGGTCATACACTCGCACACACCCACACACCTTCAAATGTCTTCGTGTCTGTACTACAGATTACTCAGGTACTTACCTCACTGAGCAGTTCTACCCAAGAGCAGTATATGACTACTTGAATCACGAATCTGCCCAGATGTGAATACTACAGCCATCAAATCACAAATCAGCGTTACCACAGCCATAGCAAACAGCCACCACACCCCAGTGACCGCAACAAGGTACAGATGTACTGAAATCCTCAAAATGCATTTTTATAACAGGTCCTGTCCTGTCCTGTCCTCCCATCAACCGTTCGTCCACTCCACCAACCGCCTATTCCTTGCTCTTCTCCCACTCCTCGATAGTCTGGGACTTTTGTGTAAAGGCGTGGATGTTGGCAATCTCCTCCTTGAGCTTGGTGTTGACCAGCCGGTGCCGCATCAGCTTGTTCTTGCCCTTGAAAATGTCGGACACGATCAGGCACTCAAACGCCTGGCCGCAGCCTCCGCTGGCGTCCTTCACCTCCACATGGTGTGCGTCGAGCCGCTGCACCAAGATGTCTTTTAGCGAATCCGTCGTCAGCATTCTGAATAACTAGCGTGTCTTAGAGTGATGACTTTGCTAAATTATCAGATGGCCGGGTAAGTTGGAGGCTGTCCAAAGCTGCTGTGTCCCCCTTTCGGAAACAAACCCTAGCCCAAAAAACCCTTGCCCTGACACACACTAGCCCTAGGTGTGAAACTGCCAGTTGTGACATGGGACGCACAGCCACGGCCTACAGGGGTATTTCAGTCCTCCCCCCAGGGTTTGTGGCGCGAGATTTACGAGCCCAGCCTCTCGTCGGATCTCTGCCGCGGCTCCCAACCCGAACTTCCGTAAATGGGGAAATCCTAACCGCTATCAGGCCCTACTCTGGAACCTTAGCTTGCACCGAGTCGGAGCTACTGAACTAAACGACAAGTCAACAATGTGCCAGGCGCTTGGCCTGACGAAACGCAGAAAAACGAACCTAACAGCAACTTCCGACACTTCCATGGAGCTTGGTGCCAAGAAACAGGCCTCCAACCCCATCTTTCGGTGGAGAATACGACAGCTGCCTCAGAGTACAGCTCTGTACGTAGACTGGTCAAGTTGCGAGTTACAGTTTCGACTTACAGTTAGTGGTGGGAAAGTAGGCCAAACGGGAGAGTGCATCTTTCCACCAATCTGAGTCTCCGCCCTTTGTTTCTCGCGACGGTGGTCTGAGATTAGACATCCCTTGCAGAGCTAGCTGCCCTAATACAATGCCCCTCGCAAAGTAAAAACACCTAGCCCTGGGCCTAATTCGTTCCTCCCAAACGCACACGCCCCCCAACCTCAGCTAAGCGAAACTGGCGATCGTCTGGGTGGATAACCGTTAAACTTGGTGTCTCCCCCCACGCCTACGCGAAACCCGACACAGAACCAGCCAAGAAGTCACGAGACCGCGCGATTCCAGCGCTAGAAGCAGGTAGGACGGGGCTGCGGCGCTAAAAGACCCACTAGCCTACCCCAGCCGCGCCTGGGATTTTCCTGGACTTGGCTCCTCCAGTTTCGGGTGCATTCGGATTGACAATGGCTTAAGTTTCGAGACAAGGAGTAGGTTAAGCAGCTGTCAACTACTGTGCAACCTAGTCGTGCCAAGTGGCATTCAAAAACCTTCGTGTTTATATTAAAACGAACGTGAGAGGGTCTGCCGTGGGACGAGTGCAAGGTCTGGAACGTCCTAGAGAGCCGCAACTGGTCGCAAAAGCTGTCACAAACGCAGGCGCAGGCACAGGTGCGCTATCGCGGCCTCCAGCAGCGCTCTCCCCGCCGTATATCAGTGACCAGTGCTGCCATTGGCCAGGGCTTATCATGCATATCGTCCAATAATGAGCCAGAGATAACCGGTTTCAACTCTAATAAGCTCCATCTACTGAGGCTTAGTTTGGCGCATACCGAGCTCTCGGACCCGCGAAGATGGGCGTTTTTGTTGTTTAATATACTCCTTCTCGCATTTGTATTTCTCCCGTCCACCACAATGTCGTTCATGCCCATGGACCTGGACGTCAGCCACGACTTTATCAACTCCGGCCCCTTCACCACCGAGGGCTTTGGCAACGGCACCTTTGTGTCCTCGTCCTCCAGTCACGCCTCGTCGCTGTTTTCGCAAGCGGCGTCGCTATCCTCTTCGTATGGCGGTCGCGGCAGCGTCCCCTCCGTTTCCCATGTGCCTCAGAAGCCTTATCACACGGCAAAACCCGCGGCCGCTCGCAAGATAGCCTTATCAGACGACCCCGACCAGGACCTGGCCATAGTCACGCAGATGTGGAAGATGTACTCCAAGGCCAAGTACGAGTTACCCAACCAGGAGCGCATTGCCAACCTCACGTGGCGAATGATGGCGCTCGACTTGAAAAATTCCCAGCTCCAATACCACGCTCGCATGGCCCAGAAACTGCATTCTCGTCTTGGCCAGAGCGCCCAGGTCAGCCGCGACCCGTGCACAGGCATGTCTTCGGCCGCCGCTCTTCGACGCGCTGCTGCCGAGGACGAGGAGGATCCAGGCGAGTTTGACTACATGGCACACATCAAGCGGCTGTCGCAGAACATGACTGGCAACAGACGCCGTCCTCCCACGCCCAGGAAGCTGGACTCGCCGCTGGCCTACCAGCCCACGCCAGAGGCCAGCTACATGGAAGCACCCGAGTACTTTGGAGCCGGCTCAGGAATGGCCCAGAGTCTGCCCACGACGTTTCGCCGCCAGTCGTTTGTGGACGACGCGCCCAACGCCTTTCACTTTTCGCTGGATCCGCTGGCCATGGAAGCCCCAGACTTTTCCCACCGCGACTACACCCGACAGTACTCCAGCAACAACAGCAGGAACGCCAACTCGGGCATGCACATGAGCAGCAGCATGGGCCCCTCCATCAACAACAACAATATCAGCATGGCAGGCTCCACTGACTCGCGCGAGACCTTTGGAGTCTACCAGCGACCCGACCAGTTTTCCGATGCTCTTTACTTTGACAGTCTACAGATGGGCACTGGATCTCAGGCTTCCACGCCCGGCATGTCGTCCCTCCCTAGCTCGCAGATCGGCACTCCTCACCAGTCGTGGAGCGTTGTGGAGCCCAGTTCGATATTCGAGGACTTCCAAGGGCTCCCCATGAGCCAGAACCAGGGCCAGAGCCAGAATCAGAACCAGAACCAGAACCAGGGCCACAGCCACAGTCACAGCAACAGCAG
>ULGN01000007.1:907604-1033667 GCA_900518985.1 Yarrowia alimentaria | reverse complement strand
ACATTCCCCGCATTACCAAACCTGACGTCAAGAGGGAGAACGGTCCCGCCTCCAACAAGCCCAAGAAACCTGCGGCCATGGAAACGGACAGACCCACGTCTTGCACCAACTGTAACACCCAGACCACGCCTCTGTGGCGTCGTAATCCCGAGGGAGAGCCGCTGTGCAACGCCTGCGGCCTGTTTCTCAAGCTGCACGGCGTTGTTCGTCCGCTCAGTCTCAAAACTGACGTGATCAAGAAGCGAAACCGAACCAACGGAGGAGCGTCGGGGACCAGCACAAACGCCAACTCTACGCCGTCGCCGGACGCGGTCAAAGAGCGGCCTAAACCCCGATCTCGGTCGCGCAAGAAGGAGGAGAAGAAGCCCGAAAGCGAGGAGCTGAAGATGTTTGGAGTCGAGGAGCGCGACACGCAGCCTGGGCAGTGGGAGTGGCTGAGCATGGCGTTGTAGAAGCCACGGACCCGGATAGACACAGCATAGCCTAGGTATTATTTAATAGACATTAATTTTTGCAGCGGTGAGGTAACAAGGGTGTGGATATATCGCGAGATATAAATGAGGTAACATGAGTGGCTGGCGAAAAAGACGATGCGATGACATGACATGTAGAGGGGTTACATGGCTAATAAATAGAAGATGAGGGATATCAGTTGGAGAAAGATAGCTGCCATTTTTGTCGATAAGAAGAGCTAGAGACGATAAGCTGGAAGAATCGGTGCCAACTCACTAGCTAGTCGGAGCCACATGCTGCCAGTCAACTGATACGGCTTGTTAGGGGGTGCCTATCATGGTCAGGGTTGATTTAGAAGAGACTAGGAGCCATAACTGTCGAAAGCAGCGACTGAAGTAACGGTAGAAGCATAGATTTGGGGTCGGGGGTAGACAACAAGTACACCACAATCACTCAGTATATATATAAATGTATATATACCAAAGTTTCACTGTTATCGCAGTGGAGAGAAAAAGATCTTCGTGCTGATTAGGTTTACCTGTGACCCCAGATAGCCCCACCTCGGATGATAGTGACTCTCTCTAGTACGGAGATATAGATACGGCACGATAAAAAAAAAGACTACGGACAAGTTGAGGTGATAACGACGTCTCCGATACCAAGAGCGTCACCCGAGCTCAACTCCGTGAGATTTCGAAAAATAACTGCCTTATCTCCACTGGATAGAACCCTGCCCACTAGCCCACCCCATGCTCAACTCTGATGAACATGAATACACGTGCATTTACTTGCTGGACGGTGGCTTGCGATCGAGGGAGTGACACATGTGGCGCATGATCATGTGATATGGCTGGAAAGGGAAGGATACGTCTTGAGCAATGATTGTCGATGAGTACCGATGAGCGTTTATACTAAGGAGTCTAGTTGATAAGAGTCCTTTTTCTAGCGAATGTATGGATGCTATGGGAAAAACAAAAACAGCATTCTTCTCGGGATCTTCTTCTGAGCACATTTCCAGTAAAAACAATAAACCATTTGTCACTGTTGGTCTGTTAACATTGTAGTATTCTGAGACAATGGAAAATACTTCCTTGATGACTTTAGCTATTGAGGTGTTGCACTCCCTGCATCTCTTGGCAACTGTTGACATGAGAAATAATAGGGTCAGTAGACTACTTGTTGAGTTGCAAATAAAAGAACCACAATGAATAAAAAGCCGCCAGGGTCATCAGATGAACCACAACATTGATTTTCTCTTTCACTAGAAAACCAGGCGTTTGCTTTTCTCTCTTTGAGGGTATTCAGAAACCTACCATGTCACTGCAACGAAATGTGTACATACATGAGCATGCATACTTTGATGGGAGTTGAACTAGAAAATAAAAAGCAAGTGGCTGAGAACATTCAAGACCTTGAAGTAAGAACTACAGAGTAGTGATACGCACTTTCCACACCAAACAGGAAGTTCCAGAGCTCAATGTTTGCAAACAAGACAGGGTAACCGACCACAGCGCAAGGTGGCAACACAAAGACACAGCCTCAGTCACCTCCTCCCCCCTTTTGTGTTTCAACGTTTGAACCGACTACTTTTCAGCCCAATCACACTAAAAGAAAAACTAGTGCCACCCAACAGCACCGACCGTCTAGGCCCTGGCTGGCACTAATAACCGCCCTCCGGCAGCCGCTCATAACCTCATCACGTGACCGAACAACGCCCCCACGACATGCCACGTGTCACACCAGACACAGACGGCGACGCCTCTAGCTCGTATCCGGGTGCCCACCAGCTTCTCCCTTCGCGACAGAACGCCAACACTCCCAATGTCACCACCTTATTTCCCACTTTAATTTGTGAAGCCCTGCAGGTGTCCAATGCAGTGCTGCACGCACCTAAAACCCTCCAGCTAGCATCGCCAAGCACACACACGTCTCCTTCTCGGCCCATGCCTGAACCCAAGCGCACGATCCAGGCGTGCCAGCTGTGCCGCCAGAAAAAGTCGCGTTGCGACGGCGCGCGGCCCACGTGTTCCAACTGCGTCAAGAACGGCACCTCATGCATCTACGCCGCACAGGCCCGAAAACGACGCCGTACCAAACTCGAGGTCATGGAGGAAAAGCTGGAGCTCATGGCGCGCGACGAAAACTGCGACGCGAGCGTGCGACAGGAGCTCATGGAGGACTTCACCAAGCGGCTTCAGGGCCTCAAGAAAAGGGCGGTAGACCGACCAAAGGACGACACTGTCACGGAAGAGAGCCCTATCACTGATGCTGAGCTGCAATCGCAACAACTCCAACAGCATCAAACGCCACAGGACAAACAGCAACAGCAGAATCAGCAGCAGAGCCAAACGGCCGCGCTTCTCAGCCACATCCCAGTTACCAACGTCACGCTACCCTCTACTCTCGCCATGCCACTGCCAAACCTGGTGCCCACTCCTGCCACCTCAGACGACTCCCCCACGACACCATCAGTGGCACCCAATGCAGTTACTGCTGCCAATCCATACACTCAGGATGCCGGGTTGGGCAGCAGACCAATCTTTTGCTCTCTTTCTGAGGCAGGGTTGCGATGGATTGAGACGCAAACTTGTGACCCAGGGTTCCAAAAGCGACACGAACACGTGACAATTCCGACCCTTGAACGGCAATACGACTTTCTGTGTCATTGGCGAACCCCAGAACTTCCTCCAGCGCCTATTTTTGTGAATGAAGACGTGCTGCGATTTCTCGCAAGAACCTTCTTGGAAGCTGCCAACCCATATCTGGGCATCGTAGATGACGCCGACGTGCTGCGCATTTTCAACAGCGTCATTTGCGATGCCACAAATCCTCCAGGATCCACCCTATACCCGTCACTTTCATACGGCGAGACGCTGCTGTTCCATGGATGTGTTTTAGTCAGTCTAGAGATCTTTCTCGACGTGACACGCAACAAAAACGCAGGGGAGCTTGCCGAAACAATTCTACCCATGGAAAAAGCCCTGGGTATACGAGATCAGACCTATGCCAATGCCCAGCGAGATTACATGGTATTGATCAATGCCGGGGGAACTGGCTCTGGGCTGGAAAACCAGCTGGCGCTCCAAGCTTGCCTGATGCTGTTGACCAGCACACTTGCATCCACAGAGCCACAGCTGGTGGAACCCTTGGTCACCACCTGTATGAGATACTGCTACCAGATGAGACTTCATAGAGAGGAGACCACACCACACAACCGCACGTTGAGAAACTGTTTCTGGGCTACGTACATGTACGAGGCCAGTTGTCTGGGACGTATCTGTCGTCGTCCGTTGATCAGAGACTACGACATCACTCTCACGTGCCCCGAGAGTGACGCTCTTTCTTGGAGAGCTCCTTATGTACGTCTCTGTCGTCTTCAGGGCCGTGTTTGCGACGAGCTGTACATGGTACCACCAGATCAGCGGGACCCTACCGAGATTCTTCACATTGCCTCTGTTCTCGATCGAGAATTACAGAACTGGCGGGCCTCAGTACCCCACGACTTGGACTTTGAAGCAGAGTACGACGCCGTACATCCTGTTGTACTGGAGGCATTTGCCCCTCTGCACGGGATTCATATTCGGCCAGTCAACATCATGGGTCTGATCAACGAGCGATGTTGCAACGCCTACCGGTTTAGAGCCCGAAACCTGGGATTGACTCTACTCAATTGCATGTACCAACATGTGACCATTCTGATTCACAAAATGTTCTTCTGGTATCCCCGATGGGCTCTCCCGGTCAATCTGTCGTTTGCCAAGCCCACGTTCTCAGAATCTGCTCCCTGCATTTTTGAGGAACTTCACGACCAAGATCTACATTCTCTGCCACAGGTGTCGCTACCGTCTAAACGAGTATTTGCTTCCAACTCACTCGTCAGATCGTCAGCACGCAAAATCTGCAATGCTCTCACGCGAATGGACCTCAGATACACCTCGTTCATGTGGATTTTCGCCTTCTTCCCATCCATAGCCTTTGACGTCCTTCTACAGACTGTCATTCTGACGCCAGGAGACACCACACTGGCGGCTGATCTGTCGCGAATGAAGTCGTGCATAGGCTTTTTGAAGAAGCTGGAGGGCTCATCAGTGCTATGTTCGGAGAGATTCTTTGTGCCGGTATTTGAAGAGCTTCTTGCTTACGCCACGGGCTTTGCCAACAATGCCACATCTGAAACTTTTACGACCACCAACCACGACTCTGTGATCCGACCTATTCCCGACGCGGTGATTGAGGTTTCCCAAGCCAGTTTCGACTCCTTCACATATATCGAAGCCACGGCTCCTGTTGAGTATTGGAGTGGTGTTCACATGTCTCATCCTGTCGAGCCCTATATGCTTGAAGATAAGCAGATGACCCGAAAGGTCGCTTAAGAACCTATATTTATTTCTATTACGACATAATGAACTAATCCAAGACTTTTTGTAGTGGTGTAGAAGGACATGGTAGAACGAGGGTCAAATGGGATACTCACAACAGAACTGAATGATACTTTCCGAAATAATGGACAAAAGTTGGGCTGTTCTTTATTCTTTTTCCCTAGGAATTGCATTCTATCAGTATTCGTGGAAGTCAAGTGAAGCGCACATTCCAGTGTCCTTCAATTGAACCCAACAATTCTTACTTTTAGTCTACAGAGTAGTGTACGGTTGTTCTTGGTTTACTCTGTAGACGAAACTCTTAGTTAGTTCACCAACACTGCTAAAGAAAAACAACTGAAAAACCTGATGTTAACGACACCAAAAGTCCTGTACGAAAACTACAGAGTACCCAAAAGATACGGCACCGTATCTAAGCATCTTACAATGTGCAATTTACAACACTGTGAGTATAAGCGCAATCTCAGAAAATGCTTCTCCACATTCCAAACACAGATAGCTCCAATGACATGACGCTAGTGATGCTAACGACCAAAACCCCCTGTAATATTGCAGGGGTGGTACATACAAAACACCTGTACGAGCTCTCGTATATACAACAGGTGGGCTGACTTTGTGTCTTAGGAGAAATGCGTCCATGACCTTGCTTTCCAAAAGTGAGGCATCTTCTTCTCTCGCAGTCACGTGAATTGAAACCTGAAATATGTCCTGAGACTGAAACGATGGTGTGAAGCCCAAAATCGGACATTTGATACGGACAGAAAAAAGGCAAAAACTAAAAATAGTTCCCAAAACGACTGGACATCGCCAAGAAAAGACTTCTCAGCTACCTTTCCAGGCAGCGGGACTTTCAGGTACGGGCCGAAACAGCAATATCTGAAACTTTAGTTTCACGTGACTCTCTCTTCAGGCATTAACCCGGAGCTACTGGAAGGCGGTTTCTAGCGGTGCCAACCTCAAACTGGCCCAAAGTGGCAACATCTGGGAAGCATGCCGTCGCTCAATACGTCCAAGGGCGCTGCAAACTCGCAAAGAAAGCGTCAATCTCCAAATCCATCAGATGATAAAGACCGCATTTCCGACGCACAATAGACAGCAAGTAGCATTGAAAGCAGCCAAGAAAACGGGCCAAGCGTGATAGAAGCCAGTGGAAGGTTCTTTATTTGGCCCTGTAGAAAGACTTTTTCGAGTATTTTGCACAATCTATAGCTCGGAAAGTGTGTGTTTTTCTAGAGGATAAAAATAGCCACTGTGTGTGTCGAAATTTGAGCTTGGTTCACTTTGTTTACCACAAGCGGAACCACCAAATGCCTCACAGCACTAAGGTTTGCCAAAAAAGGACTTCTCCAAACCTTAGAAATCCGGATCGGAAGCAGGCGAAATAAAATTCTCTAATTGCCGGAGTCAAACGTAATACAGCAGAGCGTCGATCAAAACAAAAATACAGAGACAGTGGTATTGAGGGCGTTGATCGCAACAGAGGCACCAGCAACTAATCACGCATCCACAACAGGTTCTCTGTCACACTCACTAACTTGGTGCCAATGACATCACCTACATACTGCACGAGATACAGTAGCGTCAATGAATGTAGAGATTGCACTAACCAAATTAAACAAGCCTCAACTAAGCATGTGTCAAGTCTAACAAATTATTAGTTACATAAATTGTACAGTAGCCCGTGATACTTGCAATACTTGGGGTAAAATTGTGGACATCCTACAGTTCTACAAACGTATCCGTCTATAGACAACAAATTATGTGATTGATTGATTACATGATTAGTTACCCTGGGGCTCAATGTGTGTGAATGCCACCCCACCAGTCATATTATACATTAATTTATGATGCACTTTTAACTCCTAATAAATAATCACGGCAACGACTTGTCGCTACCGCTTTCAACATTGCTGGAGGAAGAGTTTGAATTGGCACCCATGGGTCGGAAAGGCTGCTTCTGCTGCGGGGGCATGCTGTTGGTGTTGCGTCGAGGCCCTCCTCCTGGGGGCATGGCAGAGTGCATTCCCATGCCCATAGAAGATGTGCGGCCGTAGCTGAATGAGTTGTTGCGCGACTGCGAGCCGAAATCAGGAGCTCCCTGGGGGTATGCACCCATGGTAGGAGCACGGTAAGTCACTGAGCTCACGTAGTCTGCAATGCCTGTGTCGAACGGCGTGTCATGTCCTCGGAAGTCTCCGTTAGACTGGCTGGCCATTATGCTCTTGGCTGCGGGTAGGTTGGTCTGCGAAGAATGGCCTCGGGAGTAAGACTGTCGCGACCGGTTCTTGTTACGCTTGGCAGTCATAGACATCATATCCACGTCACCGCCAGACATCATTGAGGTATCACCCATAACTGACACTCCGTCATCCATACTCTTGTTGTGCTGCATGGATGAGTTGCCAGTCTTGTAAGGTCCATCAACGCCCGTGTTGTACTCACGCAGCTGAGAGTATGACGCAGCTCGCGACTGAAGGAAAGGAGCGCCATGAGCGCCTGCCTCGAATTTCTGAACAAATGACGGTGAGGTAGGCAGAGAGTTGCCAGAAAGCGCAGGCATGCTCATGTTAGGGTGGTGGCCGTTCATGTAGGGGTTGGGGCCGCCGTAAGGACCAGGACCAGGACCGGGGCCGGGGCCGGGGCCAGGGCCTGGATGTCCACCTTGCTGCTGCTGATGGTGAGGAGGTGGCCCGTGGGAGTTAGGGTGTCCCTGGTAACCCATCTGCTGCTGCTGCTGAGGGTGCTGCTGCTGGGGATGCATCTGCTGCTGGGCGTGGCCATTCTCCAGTGCCCGTTCTCGGGCTGCCAGTGCGGCTTCTCGCTGTCGAAGGGCCTCTTCCTGGTGCTTCAGCTGCTGCGTGAGCTGCTTTTGTCGGGGGGAGTCTGCGTAAGCGGCAATATCACCGTACTCGCTCACATCGAGAGCTGGAGAGCCGTTGGAGTCGGGGGTGGCGGCGTGGCCGTTGGTCTGCACGCCCAGAGCGGGGGTGGTGGGCTTCTTGAGAGCCACTGGCGAGGAGGTGGCCAATGGGAGGTCGCTGGTAGAAGAGTTGCCGGATCGGGATTTACGAGAAAAGAATATGCTGGGCTTGTCATCAGCGTTGTTGAAGCGTGCGTACTGTGTCATGATGGTGAAGAGTGACTCGAGGTACGGAGTCTTGATGCCGAGGTCATCAGCCAGCAGAATCGGCTGCAGCAGGAACACATCCACGGGGAATTCAAATTTGTTGAAGTAGTTGTAGAAGAGCAGTGGTGCGCGGGTGTAGGGCGCAGACACCTGCTTTGGTGCGTCCTTGAGGAACTCCTCCAGAGCAGCCTTTTCAAACTCGTCCACGTTGCGGTTGACCTGCACATTCTGGGCGGCCGCAATCTGGATGAGCTCGGCCATGATGCCGTAGAATAGCGGCCGGGCGAGCATGTCCTGCACAAACTCGGCGGGGACGGGGTTCTCGAGCAGGATGGTCAGCGGCTGGAAGGACAGCGCAGGGATGGCACGGTCCCACTGGTACTGCAGCACATTGGAGGAGAAGGAGGCGTCGAGACCGGCGGCCTGGAGGCCCACGGTGAACGACCGGATGAGCTGGTCGGCCTCGCGGGACTGGAAGCCCTCCTGGGGCACGCAGCGACCCACGTAGGTTGTGGTGCTGGAGCCAAAGTGGGCAAACTCCGTGGGGGAGATTCGGCGGACGTCGGCGGTGCAGGTGAGCGAGTAGACGGCGGTTTCCGGGAGCGTCTGTGCGACCAGCGACTCGAGGTTGACGCCAAAGAGCGAGGCGTCCACGATGACACACGTGGCCTTGTGGATGTATGGTTTGATGGAGCGGTGCAGCGAGTTGAGCTGCTTGAGCGACTGGGGCGCGACGAGCACAAAGTCAAACGGCTTGGAGTCGCCCTTGTGGAAGGCGTCCTCTACGGACGAGCCCACGACCTGGGGTCTGAAGCGGGTGTTGCCAAACTGCTGGCTCTGCATGGACACGCCGTACGCGGCGTTGGCCTCGGACACATGGTTCCACACCACGGAGACGTGGTTGGAGGTGGTCAGGCGCCACGCGAGGAGGGCGGCTGTGGGCGACGATTCGACTGTGGTTAGTTTTTTTTTTGCGTCTCGGTGTGTTGGTGGGCTATCGTGGGCCACGGGGGGCTTGGCGGGCGGGAATCAGCTCCCTGAGAGGTACTCACGCGACAGAACTCTGTGTCTCGACATGGCTTGGTGCGGGTGGCCCGGGGGCTGTGGAATGGACGGAATGGTGGTAAGCAAAGACTAGCTGGGTGGTGCTGCCAATTGCTGCGGTGTCTAAGTGCTGGAGGTGTGTTGTGATGATGGTTAGCTTTTTGATTTTTTTTGATTTTTTTTTTCTTCTTGTCCAGAAGGTTAGGAGATGAACGTGTTTGGAAGGGGGGAGGAGGGTAAGAGCGTGTGTGCAGCGAAAGCGGCGGCGGCGGGGGCTTCGAAACGGCCGGGGCGACAGCGCTGGTGTGGTGGCTCGGCGGCGTTCGCCCTGTCACGGCCCTGTGTGCCTGCTAGCTCTCTGACAACTTTTGGTGCTACCCACCCCAAACACCACCTAGACTATTCCTGTCTCTATCCTTTCTCTCATTCCAGCCGAGCTTCGTACATACAAGGTTTTACTTTTTATTTGCTGGTGCCTCCACCACCGGAGGCTGTGCTCCGGAGATATGTGTTTGGCGCGCAAGAGGCCCGCTGGGCGGCCTGGGCCGATGCCACCGGCTCGCAGTTGGCGCTGGCGGAAAAAACGCCACTAATCGGCCCCCTTTTGGGCCCTTTTACCCCAACATGTTTTTCCTGCCCAAGCTACTGCTGTACTGCTTTTTCCCGCAAACTATCGCTGTCAGGACCCTTACAGGTTACGCACGCTAAGCGGAGGTTCTTGGCCATATCTGGGCACGGACAATGGAGCCACACGACTGCCGTCCGTGTCTGTCTTTTTTTCCAGCCAAGGGCCCGCATGCTCGTCCGAGTAAATGCAGCCATTGGGTGTCTCGGCTCATTGACATGGCGAGAAAAGCTCTGAAAGCAACCTTTTCGCAGCCAACTGCTCGGCACACATTTGGCCATTTGACCGGGTTTATAATAGCGCAAAATCGGGAAATTGATAGCAATGCGACTATGGACTCGTACGACACACGGATTGCGCTTTTCTGTGGATTCCAGGTAACGACATGGCCACGGTTGTGCGCGCCTGTTGAGAATACGCTACACGCCGTGTCAAGACTCTGCTGAAGCATGTGGGTCCCTCTTCTCGGAGATAAAAGCTCTTGGTACCGGTAGCCTTAACAAACAGTAAACCCTACAGCAGAGAGTCAAGAAAAAAACACCACAGCGATACGCGCAGAATGAAAGCCAAAGCCAAAGACCCGAGGTTACAGAGAGACAGACAGACACCGCACCCGGGCAATAGCTTCCGGAGTTATCATAGTGTCCCGTTTTTTTTTTTTTTTTTTAGCTGATTGAGATTTTGGTTTTTTGGATTCTGCAAAGTCTCTTTTGCTTCGAGGACCGGAAACAAGTGCGATTCACATGTCAAACGGGGGCTCTGACAGCTGTCAGGAACACGTCCTGGCTAATGCAATCACGTGAGCCTCAGCCTCGTCCCGCCGCCCTAGCAAAAACACAGTTCCTAAAGACGCAGAAGCAACTTTTGGTCGAAAAAAAAAACATACATTGGTTTAGGTGCCGTCCCCCCTTGATATCTGGCGTGTTTGGCATGCGTTGCTCATGTGCAATGTGCGTTGATGCATCAATCCGCACTTTTAAGGTTTTTACCTGCACCTGTGGTACCTGTGAGACATGCTTTAAGTTGCATATTGACAGATGTTCTGGACTACAGGTGCTTTTGTAAGCACAGCAGATGTGGCGACAGCAGTTTAGAACCGGTTTTTTTCTTTTTTTTTTCTGGTTTTTTTTTCTTGCTAGTGCACTATTTCGAGCAGAAGACGTGTATGTATCGGTTCTTGTAGCTGTCGTATCGCCTTTGCTGTCGTTCTATGAATGCTTACGTCTCCGATAAACTCTGCCCAGACATGTGTGCATCTCCTGTTGTTTACATCCCTCTCCACCACTATCCACACAGATCAGCGCCATCTCCACTAATTAGTGTGTACAGTACTTTTTCAGACTGCAGAGCAAAGGCCAAGGTTAGGGTCGAGAACAGCAACAGATAGCATGTAATAAGCGCTGAGTGCTTTGCGGCTGAATGCCGGCCCGCAATTCTCCTTAGCTGGCGCTTTTCCCACACTTTTCCACGTTTGTAGCATGTGTGTCTGCCAAGAAGCCTTGTACGGGGTATGAAACAGGTACAACTGCGGAACAGGACGGTTATTTCGCAGTAGAGCGTCAGGGGGCGGCTGGAAACCGTCTCATTTGGTCTGAAACGGCGCACCAATTCGTCTGACATTGAAAAAAAAGTCTCAAAAGGCCGCCTTGAGCGTTTGTGATAGTCCTTCCCATGCTCTTCTTACCCATGTTCTGACGATGATATCGGCTAGACTAAAGTTTTATTGGGCATATCAACTAAGAATGAAGAAGGCAGAGACAAGACAATGATATGGCAAACACCATAGATTAGATAGTCACGTACGTACCGTACAGCACATGGACTACAGATGTACAGAGTAGTCTTTAGAAGACGAGGGCAACAAATCAGTGTCCGAAAATAATAACAAATTCAACTGCTTAGCGCTGTTTTCATGAGTGTCTGTTTGACTCAGTACCTCTGTAGCAATTTTATCTTCTAGTTTGGACACTCTGACAGTGACAGCTCGGTACATTCCAGAACTCCCCATTTCGGACCAAAAGTTTCGGATATGCAGAATTTTGCGGCCAAAAGTGCCATATTCGTACGGCAGAGCCGTTGCCGTTACCGTTACAGGAACAACGACGTCATGTTGCTTCGGTTCGAAACTCCGAAATTAATCTTGCCCTAAAAAATCTGTTCTCCGTTCCATTCGGCCTAGCCTTTGGGTCGTGCTTATGGAGTGCACAATATACTCACGCCAGAGACAGCATACACGACGCAAATGCACAGGCAGGTCGGTCTAGACTACTGTACGTTCTGTACAGATGTAGACTAGAAAAAATATTTCTGCTTGTGCCCTTCCCTTTTTTTTTTTTTTTTTACGTTCCTTTTTATTAAAATTCAATGAAACATTTTTTTTTTACTCATAAAATTCAATTAAACATACACGTATCAATCCCGCAACGGGCTAAAAATAACAGAGTTTCTTTCGGCTTCCACCCACAATGCCAGAGCGGCTTAAACACCGATTCTCATGTGGCTACAGTTGAAAAAGAATAATTTTTAATAAAAAAATAAAAAAATTAATGCATAAAATTCCTGAATAAAATAAAGGTCAAAAGGTCAAAAGATCAAAAGGTCAGAAGGTCAAAAGATCAAAAGGTCAAAAGGACAAAAAGACAAAAAGACAAAAAAAAAGGTATGAGAACCAAAAAGTAGCTGACTAATCGAAGCTGACTAATCGAAATGCCACAATCGAGCTGACAACTAGTTGTGAAGAAATGGTTGGTTTCTCTCATTTTGTTCCACAGTGATTGTACCGTGGCGACGAAACAAGTTGTGCTGCCAGTCTCGTTTGTGAATATTACAGGGGTAGGAAGGGGGAAGGGGTTCAGGGATGGTCTGGTGTCACAATGTATTATCTCTCTCCCCTCAAACTCATCTTAAATAGTTGCATGTGGATGTGGATGACAGAATAATTACGAGAAACAGTACAGAGTACTCTGTACGTACGGTACACATTTCTACGAAAAATAATGTACGCGAGAATCAAGGGGACAGGAGAGACAGCTTTTATCAATAAGTACAGTATGTACGCATTTCAGGTGGTTGTGGGGTATTCAAGTCTTTTATTTTATCATCCGAATGAGTCACATAGTAACTGATTCAGGACGTTTCTGATAATTCTGGAATTCAGAAAAGTGATCCTCCAATCAATTTCTAGTGCATCAGCCTGCTCTTATCTCTCAACTTTGATCTCTGTAGAATGGCGTTTAGGGGGAAGATAAGACAGTAAGAGTGTGCCAGATTAGAAAAGAGAATTATCAAACGGATTTGCTACGAATTCATAGTCCGTTTGTTGTTCATGGCAAAGTTCTTTGAGATGCATCAGAACATGAGGTCAGCTGTATTGGTCAATACAAATTGACTGGTGTTCCAATGGAGTTCAAAAGGTGAATGGTGACATGATTGAAACCTATGGATATAGAATTCCAATTTGAACAAGATGCATTCTTCTGATCTTATACTACGCCATAAAAACCAGGTTTGTTTGAGGTTCGAAACTGGTACTCTGTAGTAGGTTTTCACACCGAACCTCATAAGTTGGAGTTGGTTGAGTTAACTAAAGATGTACAGTTTATAGTCTACAGCAGTACAAGTTAGAAGAGCCATAACTATATATCGTCTATGGTAAAGAACTGCATTCAAACCATCTAGTCTACTGGTAAAATGAAAGATGAGACAGTTGCGAAGTTTCCTATCAAGTTTCAAATAGCGGAAATTGCCCTTTTTCCTGTCATCTGACACTGGTGCCAACACTATAATGATTCCATTCTCAAGTTGAGATGCAAAGGATGGTGTAGGACTGTCTTGTGCATAGACTAAGAATACAACAGAGTACTTTCCGTAGACGATGAGGTTCACAAATAACAGTAATAAGCAAAATAATCTCATGTGTAATTATAAAAACAACTTGTCTAACCGTCCTGAAACACTCAGAGTACATCACTACGACCTTATGAAGACATTGAGATCCTTTCACAAGTTCCTGAGATTTTTCTTCTTTTTCTTCTTTTCTCAGACATCAAAACCTGAACCCTCCCTATTCATATTCATATTCAAACTAACTTCTGCACACGGCTGACGTGGAGCAACACCCCTAACCACCAAAATGCTGCTTTGGGACATCTGGATTCGTATCTTGAAAGGCCAGCCCATGGTCACTGAAGATACCAATGTAGCCCAGCCAAATTCGAAAAAAGTAAAAAAGACAGTTAAAAAACGGACACAGCACACCCCTTATATACCCCACCCATACACCTCTTACCCTCCAGTAGGCCCCCTAAGAAAACAATTTCTCCTCCACGAACAAGATCACGTGACCACACTGCCAACCTAAACCCAGAGACCACGACATGCATACTTAACCAGCCATGAACAGCACTTTGCCCGAGTCATTTAGAGACAAGCAGATTGGTGAGTACCTCTACCCCCGCAATTACCTGTCCCTACTAACACAGCCGCAATCACACGCGTGCTTTCGCTGGAATCCGCGTCGAATACCTGGAAGGTGCTGGTGTTTGACAAGTTTGGTCGAGATGTCATTTCTTCAGTGATGCGTGTAAACGACCTGTTTCAGAACGGTGTGACCATCCACATGCTTCTGGACGCAGACAGATACGCCATCGACGTGCCTGCCGTGTACTTTGTGCGACCTACAGCCGATAATCTGCAAAAGATTACCCGCGATCTCCACTCGCAGCTGTACGAGTCTGCCTCTGTCAACTTTGTGTCGCCTCTGCCGCGCCAGCTGCTAGAGACCTTTGCCGCCGACAACGTTGCCACCGCATCGCAGATTACCCAGGTCTACGACCACTACCTCAACTATGTGGTGTCCGAGGCCAACCTCTTCTCACTAGCGCTCCCCAACACCTACTCTGAGCTGGCTTCCCCCAAGATGGACGAGGACTCGCTCAACGCCATCGTCGACCAGATTGTGTCTGGTCTTTTCTCGGTGGTGGTCACACAGGGCGAAATCCCCATCATCAGATGTCCTCGAGGCAACGCAGCAGAGATGGTGGCCCAAAAGCTCGACTCCAAGCTCAGGGACCACGTCAACAACCTCAAGCTGACAGCAAACCCGCTGTCTCGACCCGTGCTCGTCATTCTCGACCGAAACATCGACCTGGCCTCCATGCTGCAGCACTCTTCCAACTACATGGGTCTCGTTCACGACGTGTTTGATTCCGAGAGGGGCCAGATCAAAATCACCAAGGAGAACGGCACCGAGTCGTACGACATTGCACCCTCCGACTTCTTCTGGAACCAAAACTCGCTGCTGTCGTTCCCCGAAGTCGCCGAGTCCATGGATAACGAGGTGAACAAGTACAAGGAGGAATACAGCAAGATCACCGGGGGAGCCAGCATCAACGACATCGATCCCGACTCATCTCCCACACATCTCAAGAAGGCTATTTCTGCCATTCCTAAACTCACAGCTCGAAAGACGGTCATTGACATGCACATGAACATTGCCACGGCTCTGGTCGACCGAATCAAGAAACGTCAGCTCGACATTCTATTCGAGGCCGAGGACGGTCTCGACAAGCAGGCGCTTCTGCCACTGCTCAAGAACTCTGAGCTTTCTCCTAACGACAAACTGAGAGCCTATATAATCGTGCACGTGTCTGGAACGCTTTCAGCAGCCGAGCAAAAGGAGTACGAGGCCATTCTGACTGAGCAGGGAGTCGACCTGGCTGCTCTCAACTACGTCAAGAGACTTAAGGATGTGTCCAAGATGATGAGATCCACGGCCTCTGCCCAGGAGCCACAACAGGAGCAATCCTTCCGTACATTCGCCAACAAACTGTCTTCAGGCAAAATTGGAAACCTGATCTCCAACGTGCGGTCCTACCTCCCTCAAAACAAGGATCTCCCCGTGACCCGAATCGTCTCGGGCATCGTGTCTCCCTCCGAGTCGGGCGATATCACCGACGACTATTTATACTTTGACCCCTCTGTGCGTGGCTCCAGCACCAAGCCCCCTCGAAAGCAGGCCTACAACGAGGCCATTGTATTTGTTGTTGGCGGTGCCAACTACGCAGAGTACGCCAATCTCATGGATTACGGAGCCAATGCTGGCAAGAAGGTCGTCTACGGAGGTACCGATGTGGTCAAACCTGATGTGTTCCTCAAGGAACTTGAATCTCTGAGCCAATAAGTATCTGTTCCATGGTTTGAAACATAGTATATTATAGTAATTAAGTAAATCATTCATACAGTTCAGCTCTATATTACACGCTGATAAAGTGGTCATTAAAAAGGCATAAGGCCCCAGGCTGTAAGTAAGGGGGTGGAGGGCTCCAGGCCACAATCTCTCCCCAAAATTAGCCTCCCCGATCTATGCTAGGCAGATATCCCAGTCATTCTGTTTCAGAACAACGTAGTAATCCACATATTTTTCTCCCCCTTCGTCTCGAGCCCAGCACTTCTCCACCGTGGCTATGCTATTGAGAAGATTTTGTGCCATGTTTCGTCGAGCAAAGTCCCGGAACTTGGTCAGGTACTGCTGTCTTTTTGAGGGTAAGATGTTGAGGCCAGCAATGAACATGGGGAAGCACAGATTGCCTTCGACACGGGAGTCCAGCACCAAGTCTAGGAGACATGATAGTTTTCGGCCCCAGACTCTCAGCTCAAGAGATGCTGACGGGAGCTTGAAGATGGACCGCTTGAGATGAATGAGAGCAGTCAGCTGGTAAATCTCAAACAGATGCCTGTGCAGCTGGCACTCGTCTGTCTCTAGAGTAAGTATGTCGGCCATGTTTGGGGCTAGGCTGCGGATTTGGTGCTCGAGGTTTTGGGCAGCTTCCAGAATGCTAGCCTCTGTAGTGAGTGTAGAGGTCATGCCCTCCATGCCTCTCAACTCGTTGGCCAGCTGGGAGATTTCGGCAATCATTTGATAGGGCTCTCTGCAGATTCCAAGCAGTGGATCCACGCCCTGTCCTCCCTGGAGCAGCTGCTCGTACTCGGCTCGGTTGAAAAGAGGACCCCTATGGTGCGAACTGGTCGCTACCAGATCGTGATATGCAAAGTTGGTGGCGATCCAGCGGAGGTTTTTATCGGTGAGAAACTTTGACAGCCCGCCGTAGTTTCTAATAATGGCTGCAGACATGTTGAGGAACCGTTTCCAGTTCTTCAAGTCTCCTTTGCACACCTCTGCCGAGCAACACAGCAGCAAAGCAGCAATAGTGGAGTGGTCAAAGGTGTTGCTCATGATTTGTGTTTTGGCCAGTGTGACGGCCTTGTCTAGCGATGAGTTTCCAGTATCTTCCAGAGCTGAGTTGCCCGAGTGAAATGCCGACCAAGCTACAATGCTGTGCAGGACAGCCGGATTGTAGTGAGCCATGGGAAGAAACACCTGGACAAAGTGGTTATCCTGTTCTGGAGCGACGCAAATCATACGCGACAGCTTTTCTTCGTAGTATTGCATGAGATGAGACTCGTTTTGGTTGAGGCCGGTGAAAAGGGACTGTTGGAAGTTCATTTGCGGAGCAATTTCAAATGGCGAAGGTGTTCTGATAAGAGAGCTGACGTCCAGAGGGACCAGGGCGTCCGAGTCTCCGACAGCTGCAACATCGACGACGTCGTCTTGGAGCACATATGGCGGAAAGTTGTGGGCGTGAAATGCATGAAACTGAGGATCAGGGCCGGAGATGTCTGGCAAGGGAGCCATTATGTGGCCATGGTCATCAACAGCAACAGCCGGGATATCTTCGACTTTGATCTGGCCGAGCTCGTGTTCTTGTTCTACCCCGATGATACCGATAGAGTTCATGAGATCTTCATCGGCCAGAAACGCGCCATCGTTATCCAGAGACAGTTTACGGGCGCCAGAAGGGCCATTGTCTTCCGTCGCTGGCTCCACGGACTGCGACCGGCTGTCTGTGTCCCACTCCTGCAGATTTTCGTTCTTCATCTTCTGTTGGAGGCTTCGTTTTCTGTTTTTCCGCTCCATGCCAGGTGGAGGGTAATCGCATTTGAGAGAGAGACGGGTGCAAGACTCGCACACCGGTCGCAGTTCGTCGCATCTCTTCTTGCGGCGGCGGCACGTAAGGCATCCGTTACGTGACCGCTTATCGCGACTCAGAGTCGCTGGGGTCGGAGTAGGGTCCATGGGGCTGAGACTGTGGGGTTAGTCCGAGAAGGCCCAAGTCGGGGTATTGTCACGTGATAGACGCTCTAGCGGCTGGCTGGAGGGGTTGGCGCTGTGTGGCGGATAGCTCCTTCCCGCTGGCGAAATACCGTAGCCTGTGTTGTGTTGGCTATCGGCTGCAATATCCACAGATTTTTTTGTCAGTAACGAAATTGAAAATCGATATGCGGAGTTGGGTTTCCTACAGAACTTTCTGTGTTCGGGTGCAAGGTCTGTTTTGGGCGGCATAGAGGGGTCCACGCATGGAGCCGTAAGGCTGAAATGCAGGCCGTGTGGGGGGCGTGGGGGGGTTTCCAATGGCCCTAGATGGGCACACGTGGCATCTTTGGTTCTTTTTTTCTCCTTGGGGTTCTGGATAGCTCTAGAGTTTCAGGTTCGGAGAAACAGGCAGTTGACAGGGATTCTTTCTGCAATTTAGAAATGTGTCTTGTAGGTTTCTATGATTATTTTATTGCAGTTTTAGGTAAGGGTTGCGCGTAATTTAAATACATGTTTGTTTAGTTTTTAGTTAGGCTACGTGTTTTCAGGTGCTTCACACAGGTACATACTCTGTTCGGGGTTTCATACAATGACTGCACCACTGGATATAAAACTTGCTAGGGCTGAATCAGGTGCAGACCAAGTGCAGCTTCATGCTCGTTGTACTGTACATTGTGTGGGAAATGACCAAATGCAGCCTTGGACTCTGTACTCTGTAGTTCATATGGATACACAGATTGAGCTGCGTCCTTGTATTTTTATTTGTTCCAAGGTAATCTGGAGCTAAAGCTAGCTTCAACTGGGGACCACTAGTCTAGACCCAAAGACACAACAAACGACTGAGACGGGTTCAGACAATGTCTTTTTTTGCCAAGAGCGGGCCAAAACTGACGCCAGATGCCGCTATTGGTGCAGGGACGTTTCCGAGTGACCGATTCGTGCAGATATCCTTCTTTCAGAAAGCAAACACCCAAACAGCGACATCTAATAATTATAAAGTATCGCCAGTATCTGATTAGTAGACTATAGCCTACCCTGTGGCTACAGTGACTAACATAGTACTGGTTTTAAAGGCTGCAACACAAGTGCTGGAGTTTGAGCGGAGCCGCGTGTCATTGGGTTTAGTTCTTTGACCACCTATGTGGCCATACAGGCAGTCTGGGTGGCTATAGATGCTATATGAAAATTCATACAATAATACAATCATCAAAAGAGAAGCCATTTGTCTGGACAGTCTTTCGTCACTCACATCAGTTCTCTTCTTTTTTTCTGTCTTTCTCCATTGACTGGTTCGGAATGCGGCAATTCTGCACTTGCTGGATGTGTACAGACAACCAGCAGAATATGTACCCAACACTAAGGGACAGGCTGGTGGTGCTCATGAAGCTGCGAAAGAAAAGAAAAAAAAAACATTTCTAAAATAGCGTGCAGCAAAGTTTCTCGGAATGATATTTGGCTAACGCTACAGTAGCTCGAGTTGGACAATCCAATCCCCAGGGGGGGTTCTCCCTTGTGAAAATAATGCTGCCTCGTAATATCCGCCGGTGGTCGTTATTCGCAGTTGCCAAGAATATTAGGGCATTTCTACCGTTGCACAGCTTTTGCCAAGCTAAGTAGCAGGCCTTTACTTTGCAAAGGGAAAGTCGATTTTAATGACAAACTTAGACACACTCAACTGCACTGTTACATACCTCTAAAAGATGCATTCCGTGAGATTCTAGTGATAAGGGGGATCTCCATGCATGCTGCAACCACTCACAGATGGTAATCAATCACATCTTTCTCTGCTAACTCCCCGAAGCGCCTTTAATCTCGCAAATCGGCTGAAGTTTTTCGTGCTAAATCCACTACTGGCTCCTTAGCCTCAACGACCATGCACAACTCAGCCCAGACTAGATCCAGTTCGGCTGAAGTCGGGTAGCAGTAGATCCCCTCGTCAATTGCTCAGAACCTATGACAACACCGTCCCAAGAGGCGGGTAATGGTTGCTACAAGCCCTATGATTTCCAGGAACTAAACCCACCACTCGCTCATAGAGAAGCCAAGACAAAAGCGCAGCCAAGCAGTCTGGTAGCACCACTTCAAAAGCTTGTCGCTAGCCAGACAAGAACCCAACACTCGGTTTGCCAAGAAGTAACGCCATGGACTTTACATTGGCTTCTGTCGTAGCTCATCGAGAGAACAACGACACTTCATCTGGAGTTAGGAATGGGAAGCTCTATCATACCATGATCTCGAGTCCTAAGGGTCTACCATACTGCAACCTCGAGTTCAGAGGGTAGGGAGTCAGTTGCAGCCCTTCAACTATTAGTTACAGATGAGTACCAAACCCCAAAGTCGACTTCTCAACTTCCCGAATTGGCCTACTAGGAGCTCTCTCTTCCACTAACAAGCCTGAAACTTGACCAACGCACGCTAATGCAGAGCGACACTAACAACATGTAAGAGCATCCGATTACAATCTCCCTGCCAGGAGATATAAAAGCAATCAGATAAACCCTGTTTCGGGCGACCAAACACCTGCAATGAACCTCAAGGAGCTCGACAGAAAAGCCAAGTACGTGTTTGACACCAAGGATCGGGCCGCCGAGAAGTTCTTTGCTTCTCTCAGCCCCAAGCCCCGAGCTCTCATGAAGTTTCTCTTTTCGCCTGACTTTGATTTCGAGAACGCCAAAGAACGATTCGGCGAGAAGGACGAGATTGAAGACATTCAATTGACTCACTCGGAGATTGTCCGAAGAGTATGGAGCAAGAAGGCCATCATCATGGGCTGGGCCTTTCTTCTGTTCATGTCTCTGGTTTCAACTATCCAGGCCTCTGCCTTCCCTTCATACATTGTCTACGCCTCCTCCGAGTTCTCTCAGCTCGGTGCTCTTGCCTCTGTGCAAATTGTCCAGTCCATCATTTTCCTCATTGCTCGAGCTCTGTGTGGAAAACTGGCCGACAACTTTGGCCGATTCGAGGCCATGTTCATCTCAGTAATCTGTCTCACTGTGGGCTGTGGCCTCTACATGGGCACCCACAATGTCGTCACTTACTTTGCTGCCCTGGCCTTCTACTCCATCGGTGACATTGGAACCCAGATGATGTACGAGATCTTTGCTGCCGATACCTGTTCCCTACGAGACAGAACCTTCTTCCAGACTGTGACTCTCTTTGCCAACCTCTTCACTCCCTGGGTGGCTGGTCCCATGGTCCAGGGCGTACTTGAGAGCTCCACTTGGCAGTGGGGTATGGGAATGTGGGCTATCATCATGCCCTGTTGCTCTGTGCCCTTCCTGTGCACTCTGCTTTACTTCCGAGTCAAGGCCTACCGAATGGGCCTGCGAATCCGACGAGGTGACCCCAGCAAGACCTGGTTCCAAAACACTCTCACTGGCATCTATCGAATGGACATTCCCGGTCTGGTTTTCCTATGTGGTGGTCTGATTCTCTTTTTTGTGCCCATCTCCTTCTGCGCCGGAACCAACAACTGGTCCAAGGCCGAGAACATTACCATGATTACCATTGGAACTTTTCTGCTTTTTATCGTCTTCCCGCTCTACGAGTATTTCTACGCCAAACACCCCTTCCTCAAGTACAAGCTGCTTGCCGGCCGATTCGTGACCGTCCCCGGGTTTATCATCCTCTTCTACAACATGGCCTTTGCTATCTACCACCCCTACTTCCAGGTCTGGCTACTTTTGGCCAAAAACCTCAAACAGGCAAAGGCCACCAACCTCCACATGGCCATGTTTGTGTCACTCACTGGTACCACTCTGGTCTTTTCTCCCCTTATGCGATGGAGAGCCAAAATGAAGTCCGTCATTGTCTGCGGAACGATTCTCTACTTTATTGGTATGGGTCTCACTTACGAGTTCCGAAAGCCCGATAAGCCACTAAACACCATCATTCTGGCCCAGGTATTTGAAGGTGTGGGGGCTGGTCTTCTGGTGATTCCCATCATGGTCTACATGCAGGTTGTGACTCGACAGTCTGATGCTGCTGCCGCTATCTCCATCTACTACATGTTCACTTCTACCGGTACTATTCTAGGTAACGTCATTTCTGCCGCAGTCTACCGAAACCACTTCCCCACCCAGCTCAAAGCCCTCGGACTATTCACCGACGCCCAGGTGGCAGCCATTTTTGGCAACATTCGAGCTGGAACCAAGTACCCTGTGGGTTCTCCCGAGCGAACTGCCATTGGCGCCACTCTCAACAACGTCATCCGGTCTCTGCTTATCGGTCCCCTGATCCTCTGTGCCGTCATGTTCTGTTTGTCTCTGACCAACTCCGATATCAATCTCGACGAAGCCCAGCGAATCAAGGAGGAGTCTGAGAAGCTGAACGCCAAAAACGCTGCTAGTGGCAGCATTGGCAGTAGCGATGAAGTCGATGGAATCGTGATTATGGAGGAGTCCTACCACGAAAAGGACTCCGACGTCGCTCTCAAGGTCTAAGTCATCCTCTCGTAACTCAACAATCCAACCCTTATGACGTCCTATGAAATATAACAATTTACTTAACGCACTTTAATTCGAATATTCATCTCAGTAACCGTACAGTACTCGAAAATTCATATCAGCAACGGTACAGTCGAATATCCTGATTGATCTGAATTTCGCTCTCGAAACCACACCACATCTGTTTATCATCTTATTTGTTGTATCTGAGTTATTCTTCGTCAAGTTAATAATCGATCCACTATCGACCCTGTAGTGGCACTAATCTACAAGCGCCCAAAGTTATTTACTAGCCAATTATCTAGATACAATCCGTGCTAATCTGAACCAGGGCTGATCCTTCAACCCACCAAAATCGTAGCTTCTTCCAGCCCTGCTACAATTAGGCCACAATTACGAACCAAGTCTCTAAAAGCGAATGACAGCTTCTGATATAATTATGCCTCTACTAAGAAACCAGCATTTCAAAAATCTCTCCCTTAAGAAGTACAGTGCTGTAGTTGACCATCAAAGATTGCATTATACTTGATACTCTTTCAAAATAGTAATCTGCATTCTCATCCATTAAATGAAGTTCCCTTTCACAACTTCAACGAAAGGTATAGCCAGTCAAATCCGACATCAACACACACCTCACTAGCTAGAATCAGCCCTCTTTTCCACCTACATCGTATTAACCCCACAACTAGTATCCTTTGTCCCAAAATATCCATAATTTATTGGTCCTATCTTACGGCCACACTATAATTTCTACCTTGTCCCAGTCATGTCAACCAATGGAAAGCTGAAGTGATCAGATCCCCCCATCCTGTAGCCAGACCAAAGATATCAATCAATCTATCTCGTGGTATTCATATTATCTTATTTTCCTCCTCCAGATGCGTCCAGAGTTACGCCAACTTACTGCTTCAATGATGATCGACCAGCCTTGAGAAGCTCGTCGCACAGAAGCAGGTTGGTGGCAATACCGGTTGCACTAGCAATGCTGTTTCTGATGACTCGGAAAGAGTCGTAGACACCCTCCACGGTGGGGTCCATGGGCTCACCTGTGGTGAGATCCAGACCAACAAGGTGGCCCTCGGCAATCTCATCCTGGCACTCGGTGATCATGTCCAGAGCATCGTATCCAGCGTTGGAAGCAAGAGTCTTGGGGATGATGAGCATGGCCTCAGCAAAGGCAGTGATTCCGTACTTGGCCTTACCCTTCTGGGTTCGGGCAAACTTGATCAGGTGCTGGTGCAGAGCAAGCTGGAAAGAGCCAGCTCCGGGGACAACAGCCTGGTCGGTTCGGCAGTTGGCAACGGCTCGCAGACCATCTCGAACTGCATCTGCAGTCTGGGCAATGCTGTGAGAGTTGGGAGCTCGGATGAGAATAGTCACGGACCGTGGGTCCTTGACCTCCTCAATGTAAGTGTACTTCTCCTCACCAATGGTCTCCTCGTAGACGAGGCCAGCCCAGCCCAGAATGTCGGGTCTGAGGTCCTCGACGGAGTTCTGGGCCTCACCACCGCAGACAAGCTGCAGTCGCTCCATGTTTCGTCGCTTGGCACGTCGAAGGGCAAAGATGCCGTTCTTGGCCAGAATGTCCAGCGACATGGGGTCAATACCCTTCTGGTTGACAATGACGAATCCCTCACCGTTGGCACAGATCTCTCGCTTGAGCTCGACGATCTTTCGCACCTTGTCGTCAACAAACTTTCGCTCGGACTGAACCAGCTTCTCTCGCTCGTCGGCGTTGGAGTAGTAGAAGCCGGCGTTGACCTCGGACTTCTCGTACTCGAGCGACACGTTGAGAGTGAGAACAAAGGCGTTCTCAACTCGCTTGGGCATGTCGGGGTGTCGAGGTCCGTGGTCCAGAACAAGACCTCGGATGAGTCGTGTGTCCTCAGCTCGCTGCTGCTTCATGATCTCGACCATATGCAGGTCAGATCCCACTGCGAGCACGGCGTCGGTGACAACAGGGGAGAGTGTGGAGACGAGAGAGGGGTTGACCTTGGTGGCCAGAGATGATCGGGCAACAGCCAGAAGCAGCTCACGGTCGACACTGCCGGCCTTGTTGATCTTGAAGGTGTCGAGGAAGGTGAGAGCCTCCTTTCGGGCAATCTCGAAACCCTCGGCAAGGACACGGGGGTGCATCTCGGTCACGTACCGCTCGGCCTGACGAAGCATCTCTCCGACGTAGAGAACCACAGATGTGGTACCATCTCCGGTGATGTCGTCCTGTGCGGTAGCTGCTCGGGCGATAAGCACGGCAGTGGGGTTCTGAATCTGCATTTCTGAGAGAAGGACCTTTCCGTCCTTGGTCAGCTTGATTCCACCGGCACCGTCGACAAGCCTGAGTTAGTATTGATGGTAGTGAAAACGTGATTGCACGTCGTACTGTCACGACGTGTCTGACATCAGAAGATAGATTGGCTGGAGAAAGAGGGGGGTGTAGACGCCAAAGGGAACGCGCAGCAGGCTCAAGGGTTCCATTGGCAGGTCGACAATGTGCGAGAGAGGTTTGTGTAGAAGCAAAAAAGGATGACCCCCGTCTGTGACGGTGTCTCCTATTCATTGCATCATGTCCTGCCAACGCCTTCATGATCAAACCTGATCCGAACCTGTCCAATTCCAATCTTGACATGGGCAATGTCAGGGGCCACTCCGTTTGTACCTCAATGATCGCACGGCTCGATATTCCGTCCGAAATTCGTGTCCTTGGTGGTGGTTGTGTCTGCCACCTACCTCCTGGTTGCCACCTTCCATACTCACATTTTGATGGTTCCCTTGGGACCCAGATTGCTGCAAAGAACATTCTGAAGACCCTCGGCGGCCGCAATGTTGACCTGGAGAGCCTGCTGTCGTCGTAGAGACTCGGCCTTGGGGTTCAAAAGCTGCACAGACATGTTGTATATGTTGATTCGAAGTGTGTAGAAAAAAGGTGCAGATAGGATTTGGTGACGTCTTTGAATTTTCAGTTACGCCTGTGGTGGGTGATGATGACGCGTGTTCGAGTCTCGGTGGTGCGTCTTGTTGATGTTTAATATCTGAGCCAGCGAGAAGCCAATCGAACCAGAAATGGCCCAATTTGTGTGCTTTTGTGTCTATGCTACACGTGGCATTTTAACGACGGATTTCCTGTCAATTCAAGACATGTAGCGGTCTCACCCCCTTTACTGTCTATAGGTTACAAAGTAATATAACATACGCCTCACTGTCAACTCTATTAGGATGTTTGGAAGAAATAGGATAAAAAAACCCAAGTGATACTCTCATGTTGTTGCCAATCTATTTCCTTGGCCAGTCGCTATCTCGTCGCGTCACTGTTTCATGGTGGTGGCATAATCGTTCTGCTGGTTTCTGTGGGTTCATGCGTGCTCAGATAACAGCATGCACATCTGGGTCTGGAGGAAAAATAAAAAATTCTGCAGTATATAAACCCTTGGACACCCAGTTTCGTTCTTCACTGCCTGTGATGGAATGTTTTAATTAGACTCTGAAATCATTAATGAGGTCAAACTTGTCAAATTTGCTGAGGCAGTATCAACCAGTGTTTTTTTAGTTAATTGAGAGTATAGAGAGGGAATGGCTTCCGCCAAAGATGTGTTTGTGTCTGTCAACAGTTCTGGAGAAGTGGAGCTTAGTAATATATTAGTAATATAGGTTATGAGCTTTTGCAAAACCAACAAGTGTCTACCCAGAACTAGGCACTGATGGAAGCAAAAGAAAGGGGGTGTAGATCGCAGATATTACAAGCAATCTAGCTGTGACTTGATAAGCTTGTCACTTATAAACCCCTTTAGTTGGGTTTAGCTCTAACACTCGTTTACACCTGTTACCATCCTTTACTAATTTCAGCTGTCGTGACAGACTCACAGTTGACAACAACTAACACAATACTTCAACCAGAAAGAAGACTGGACTGACCTCTCTGGTCAGATAATATTTGAGACAAGTACAGTAAGTAACTTCTCACAACCTCATAACCTCACAACCTTTCATAACCTCACAACCTTTCATAACCTCTCTTAATCCATTTGCCAAACAGAAGGGAACAGTATGGCTACAGTATTACCAACTAAAATGGTACATTACAAGCGTATCCATGTGTTTGGCTACGTTTTTGGTTCAGTTTTGGGTCAGTAGCTCTGTAGACCGCAGGAAGTGGCAATACACGTTTTTTTCCAAGCTAGACCAATCTAAGGGTTCAGAATAGTCTGGATGGAGTGAAGAGTTTGCATGTCACTGTCTTGGATGAACATCAGATAACTAGGGCAGTAGTTGGTATCTACCCATTCTGATAAATACCATCATGTGCAATCGCACTCTTCACTATATCCGTAAGAGTCAAAAAACATATCATTACCATCCGATATATTTCTCGTTCTATAATCACCTGCGGCTGCACCTCTTTTAGCATCTCAAAAATTTGCTAGTTTCCCACTATTACGGAATGATATTCTTTTCGGTGAAATTTTCACAATATTTTATTATTAGACGGTTCTAGAATCTCGGCTGTATCCCTGTGCCCCTCCTTGTGTCTGTGACCCCTCTCTAGCTTAAAATATTGGTTAAAATATCTCATCACTGATGTTTCGGAATCTCTCAAATCACAAATTTGCGACCAGATGATGTGCATATTACATGCACATCGGAACTAAAAATTGAACGGCACCAAAGATTCACGAAGAGAAAAATGAGTGAAAAAAGAACTATCTAAGAGCTACAGACTGATGACAGCAAGATATAACTGCTACAAGCAAACTAAGACGCGCAACTGATTGTGTTTCAAGCAAATAAATAAACTGCAGACAATAAATAAGAATGTGCTCTAAGGCACGGCGCTAAAGAGCGCGGACGTAACGTCAATGTTGATAACGTCAATGTTGATAGCAAGTATCAACGGTCCGAAGACATTAAAGGGGCCACTGGGGGTTGGCAGACCTGGGTATCAGGTTTTATGAGTTGTGTAGGGTGGACCCCGCCGTCCGCGGTTTCAGCGTTTTCAAGCTGAAGAGGATTATTCAATCAGCTTAACGAGACCCCATGCGGCACCGGCAGCAAGGCCACCAATCAGCATCATCTGTACACCGTTCCACGTGATGCAGCCACGGCCACAGTCGGATCCGAGGGTGATGACGGTCTTGGAGCAGCCGAAGATGAAGAGGGTGATGAGCATGACAATGACGGAGTACAGGAGACCGTCGTTGACGTGCGAGGTGAAGAAGTAGGGGACCAGAGGGAGGAAACCACCAAAGAAGTAGGCCAGACCGATGGTCATGGCAGAGGTGAACTCTCGGCCCTCAGCGGGCTCCTCAAGACCCTTGCCGAATCGGATCACAAAGTCGACCATGGCGGTGGGGTTCTTTTGCAGGTCCTTGGTGAAGGCGTTTGTGGTCTCGGGAGAGAGGTTGTACTGGGCCAGGATGTCGGCAATCTGTGCCTCACCCTCTTGGCTCTCGGTCTTCATCATGGTTCGCTCCTTGGCGCACTCGCTCTTGTAGTAGTCGTTCTCGGACTTGGCGGCGAGGTAGCCTCCGAGACCCATGGAGATGGCGCCGGCAACGAGCTCGGCCATGCCTCCGGTGATGACAAGCTTGGTGTCACCCAGAGAAGAGAGACCGGCTGTGAGGGCAAAGGGAACAGTGAGACCGTCAGACAGGCCGATGATCATGTCTGAAATGACTCGAGGGGAGACGAAGCCAGAGGAGGAGCCAGATCCAGATCCATTGGAAAGGGTATCGTCGTCGGTGAGGCCCAGTCGGGACTCTTCGTCGGTCATTGTGGCGTAAGAAGCGGTGTTTCGTAGAAGGGGCTGCTTTTCGGTTCCGAAGATGGCCTTCTTAAGGGCAACGAGGACCATTATATTTAGGGTTGGAGGGTGGTTTTTGTGGTATTGGCTGTGAAGCTTAAATCTAGGCTAGACGCTGGCTGGCGTATGAGCTTTCGATATTGGGCACGTGTGGTTGGGAATATGAAGGCAACGGGCTGGGAATTGCGCGGTTGCGGGGGAGTGGCGGAAGGGTGGAGCGACGTGGGGGATGCTTGGCGTTCCTGGGAATCGATGCTGGTCGGTGGTGTTGTTTTTACCAAACGGGAGGGGGGCCTCTATAAGTACCTGAGCGTAGTGTTGCTGGTTGTACACTGTGGGACTCAGTTAGTAATGCGCGCATTGTGATTGGTCCACCTGACCTTTAGTTATTAAGGTTTAATTTAGAGTATACCTGTACGAACCTTATATCAAGCGAGACCCCACCAGTAAGGGTCGGAGAGGCGGCCCTGAAGTTGGTTCAAACACCCTCTGGAGCTGGATTTGAGCCTGCGATGCTGCTTGCGACCTTTGGGGGTGGTTTTGGTGCAACTTTTGAGACCAATCGAAGATTTGCCTCAGAGTCTATATTCCCTGTGGCCAATCAAATGCCCTGTATTGGCAACCAAACGCACTACTCCCAATGTGAAAACCTTATTTATCATCTGCTTGGCAAAACTCCTTACAATCAAGGTTCCAAAACCAAACCTACACCCTGTAAAACAAGTCCAACGATTGGGGGAGGTCTTGGGGCAAGTGACTTGAAGGACGCACATTGGAATGCAGCGGCAACTGCAGCTAAGTACTGTCAGCCCCGCGCTGCAGGAGACGGGCTTGAGGGGGGTTAGTTACTGTCCGCTCTCAATGTCTGACGTGAGCCGCCAGCTAGGAAACCTGGGAAACTTTGACATCCCGCCCTAGATGTTTATCTGCTAATCGAATTTGGTCATAAGATACGCAAACATCCAGGGCTACTGTACGCAGTCTAGTGTTGTAATCGGCTTGCCTTCACTTCTTTCATGTTTTACTTTTTCAAAGAATGTTTTGCTTTTTTCTGCGCTTAGTTGGGACCAGGGCCCTGATCTGTGTATTCGTTTTTTTTTCTTTCGGAGAACGAATCAGGCAGTTGGGGCGGTCGCTGTTTTGAATAGCTACGGCTAGCTGTCTCTATCGTGATTCTGCTAGTCTGACCACGACATTGTGACGACTGAAAAACGAAAATGTGGCACTCCTTGAATGACGTAGTTCATGCAAGCAGCACATGGTTTCCGTTCCAAGTGCAGAAGCTCCGAAAGAAGATCGGAGGTACCGCTTCCAACAAAGCAGTGCTACCGTGTGGCGGCATTTTGTTTGGGCGACAGTCGAGTTCTGGAACAGGCGAAGGTTTCAGTTACAGCAGCTCTGTGGCAAGTCTCGTCTAGTCTAGACTGCCATTCCAGCGAGATGCGTCGCTCTCTCTTTGCCACCCACCAAAAAAAAAAGAAGCCAGGCTTGGTAAGGACAGTTGCGGAGCGCCAAGTTTGCAAGCTGCAGCAGCTGACTGAAACTGACAATAGCTGTCTCTCCATTTGTCGAAACTCTTGCCGCAGCCAAAACAAATACCAGTTGCCTGTGCCGCGCTGTAGCTAACCATCTTGCGAGACAAGGACTGTGGCGGCTAGCGTTTTCTCAGGTGACAGGTGCTGTTATCGCCATTACTGCAAACAAGTAAATTTGACATGGGGACATAACAGAATGTTGACATTCATAAATTACCACCTAAGATCAACAAGTATAATCGGGATTAATCTCCTTCTCCCCCTCACTGGACTATGTACCCCCCATCCTGTGTAGCAAGCAAAAATCCAATCTGTTTGGTTTGAAGACTCTCTTGTTTCCTGTTGTTTCACTCCCCCCACTTCCCTCAAGACGCAGACTTTTCACAAGACATGACAACCAGAAGTGCAGTTGAAGCGAAGGAAGAATTAGTTAGCATGAAAGTGTGGTCTCAATCAGGGGTGCAGATTACATTTGTGCTTTTTCTTCTAGGAATTGCATTCGCTATGTGTGTAATGGCCCAAGCTAGTCTACAGTTGTACATTCATACAAAACAGTTTGGTCAAGCTGTGCAAGGTGTCAGACTGTTTGGTTGTCTCAGAGCCAGAGCCGATTGTGTTTTATTGGCGCCGATCCAGTCTTTTCCAAAACTGGTCTGAGAACGCTGCCACGCACCAGAAGAGCAGGTGGTGTACGTACGGCACGGGCGTATTAATTCTACGTACAACTGAGGGTGGCCAGTTGTCATTTGCCAAGGGGCTCTCTGCTACGAACATTTATTTTGCATTTCAGAGAAAAGGAAAAAAGTAAAGATCAAAACAGTAAAGATAAAAGCAGTTTGTGCCACAATATCCCCTTTAAAACTCGGATCAAAACAGCGCTATCTGAGGTGTTTTCATTTGGTTTATATGGTGGCGATTCTCAGATTTCAGCGTACTATGTTTGGAAATTTCGACTTTGACATCTGGAGATATTTCCATGTTCTTTTTTACGAGGATAATGTCGACTGTGTGAATTTTGCTCTCATCTGCTGGGAAAAGCATTCAAATCTTTTAACCAACAAACCAATCAGCTTACTTCAACAAACCCCGCCCGTCTCTTCTATATAAGATACATTGTACTGTATCATAAATCATTTTGGTCCTAAACAACCTGTTTTTTTTTCTTTCTAGGAATTGCATTCAACTAAATAGCTATCAAGCCAATCAGCTTACTCGAGCGAACCTCACTCGGGTTTTCTATATATCAATATTCATAATTATCATGTGGGGGGGGTGGTCTTCCAAAACTATTCGTTCAAAAAGTCAACTCGGTGTGCAAACTGGTCTGGGGGTACTGCAAGTGGAACCTGTTTCAGAAACTCCCTAATTGCTTGGTATTAAAGGTTTTCTCCTGAGTCACGTGACTGTAACCTCACATGTTAGCGTTTCAAAAAACGAAAAATCAAGAAAAATAGCCATCATAGTATAGTGGTTAGTACACCTCGTTGTGGCCGTGGAAACCTCAGTTCGATTCTGGGTGATGGCATTGCTTATCTTTTTGTCTCTGAAGCAGCAATCTGTTTGATTTATTTGTTTGTCCCGAAATATCTATTTCACAGCTTTATTGAAATGGCGTAATTTCCCACCAGGTGTCTTTTTAATGGATAATTCCATCTGACACATGAGTACAGGGACTGATGAATACTTACTCTGTACTGAGTGAGAGGTGAGTTTACCGAAAAGTTTGATATGTTAATCTGGTTGCGTGTACATAATAAGCTCTTTTACATCTGGCAAGTGGGACCGTAAGAACCTGGATGAGTAGGAACAGTCACGAGAATATTATGGTCTCTATGGTGATAAAAGTGCCCAATTGAACAATATTGGTATTATATATAATCTATTATGGCACCATAAGAGCTGAAATTATCCAGTTGCGACTCATAATCAGCCGAAATTCAGTCCCATATTGAAGTACGACCCTGCATTATGCATTGTTGTGTAGAATAAGTAAAATGGCGAAATAGGGTTTTAGATAATCATCTACAAACTGGTACTTGGTACTTTGTAGTACAATCTGTAGAGGATCTGGTAACAGTATAGGACTTTATGCGTTCATCAGAAAGGGTAGCAGATCAGTTGATAACTAGTAATTCATCTAGGAAACCATCTGCAACTTCTGAATATCACTCTTTGCTGATGTCAAGATGATTACATTCAACATGCATAGAGCATATACCCCGCTGAAAACTAAGATTGAGCAAATAGCTGACTTGGGATATATATTATGTCGCAGTTAGGAAATTTGTCAATTGAATTCATTTCCTAACCCGCAGATGTGCGTGTTTGTGTCATAGTCTCATGTCGACGTCTGCATTTGCATCTGTGATAGGGGTGCTTTTCTTTCTACGTGTCACTAATTTTGGTCACTGAGACTCAAGGCTTGCCATATTACAACTGTTAATATACATGCGTTTTACCCTATTGGCGCTGGTCCAGAGGTAGCGGAATGTGTGACTGTTTGTTGTCCGTGGTGGACTACTCTCGGTGGTTGACAGAAGAGCTCTTGGCGTGAATGGAAGACACTCTTCGAACACCGCTCAGAGAGTTGACCTCCGCCATCTCTGTCTCAGTAGGGGCTCGGCCCAGCTTGTTCCACAGGGACTTGGCTTCCGGAAGCAAGTCAACGTGGGGGAAAAAGCCGCAGAACCACTTGAACTCATACAGGTGCTGTCGCTTGGCCAGGAACACCTGCAGGTAGCAGAGGTACACAATGTACATGTACACTCCGAGACCGGTGAAGATGTGCCACCAGGCATGTCCCTCGATGATGAGACCGTAAGGGAGACCGACTTCTCGTCGGATCTTGATCCACTGGTTGCACAGGTGGATGTCGAGGTTCCAGAGGAAGTATCCAAAGAGGAAAGAGAAGAGTCCGAGAGCCAGCAGCCGCCAGAAGAGGTTCTTGACCTGCTGGTTGGAGATGTAGGCCTTGGTGAGCTCGACGGACTTGAAGATAACAATGAAGTTGAGAATTCCGTAGGCGGCCTGGTGGAAGGTGGGGTTCTTGTTGTGCAGGTAGATGGCTGTCAGCAAGAGCGCTCCGGCGGCGATAGACACGGCCAAAATCGTCTTGTACGTGCTGCTCTTCTTGTTGGAAAAGACAATGTACAGAGGCACGCAGGTGGCGTAGATCATGGGCAGCTCGTCCAGCAGCTGGAACTCGTACCAGAGAGTCATGTGGAACATCCACGAGCCAAAGCCGACAATGAAGAAGCCGATGGCTGCGAAAATGATGGTGGGGTGGTGGCGTTCTTGGTAGACGTTGAGAATCGTGTACAGCGCCATGATCATGAACACGGCGTTGGTGGTGGTGTTCATGATTTCCGCCACGTATTTGCTGACCACGTAGTTTTCCTCGCACCAGTCAATTGTCGACGTTGTGGGGCCCCAGTAGCCATTGTCCACTGGCGGTGGGTATGGAGATCCTCCGGGAAGCATTGCGTGTGGGTCGGATCTAGTCTATGTCTAGCTGGTCGAGAGAGAAGGTGGTGTCGCGGCTCTGGAGGTTGTGCGGCAGCGGCTGTTAGCAGAGAAAGATGGGTGTCTGGCTGAGTCCGTCTACCCAAGTTTATATCAGGCATGCTAAATCCCTCGATTGTATGCACTGTCGAAGCGCTAAATGCAATGTGAAACCTAAGTCGGCAACCGAGTGGCGGGTGAGGCTCCAAAAACTTTTGGCGAAAACGGCTTTTGTGGGGTCTGCGGGCGGCCCAGGCGGTTCCCAGCAGTTGGTGTTGGTATCTGAGAGCTTTCTGGGCCCTTTCTGGACGTTTTTGCTCCCCAAATGAATGCGTTCCCCACAACCCTCATATTAGCCCAAACCTTAGCAATCGCCAGTTGCCACATGGAGACATCCAGATTTCACGGCAAAACCCCCGATAGGAGAGTCTGTGGCCCCGTTGGCACCGGCCCGACTGTCACAGTAGCTTTCGGGGCCTCTCTTGCCCTCCTGGCTTGCACATGTGCGCTTATGGTCCTCGGAAGGTCCTGTTGGTCGCCTGCCCCTCCACCTTCCAAATTGGTATTAACTCCGAAGTATGAAATCTCGGAGTACATGCATTCCGTACATGTTGCGATACGGGACGGCCAAAGTATGGGGGCAACACACCATCCGTGTAGTGGGTTGGGCGAACCAGGGCTCGTTTTGTGTCACTAAATAAACCCTCAATCGGTCTCGTACACGCTATCGCACAGTCTAATTTACCCCACAAGCAGCTGTTTGCACCTGTCAGACGTCAAACCTCAATATACCCGGATATACGTGCACGTGTACGTCATCACGTGACAGCAATATAGAGTGCAATAATATATGCACATGTCTGTACAAATGGAAAAGTAATCAACCGCAATGATTTTTATTTTTTTTGGGACATGATTAATTGGAGGTGATTAATTGGCACAATTGACTCGTCAGAGTGTTTGCTGACTAAGCTTTTGTGTTTGCCTTCGAACCTGTTCCACAATTGCATCATGTCAGTGCTGCCCCCGAAAAAGTTGTATACACATGCTATTTACACTGTCCTACATACCGTACAGAGTGTAGACTATATAGTCTCTACCCTGCTCTTTTCTAAAGTAGTCGCTCAGTCTAATGTGCTCAACACACAACAAAAACTTAGACTCCAGATCGCTGCGTGAACTGTATGGTTCATACTGTAGCTAGTCTAGCTAGCCCGCTCACCCCTCTTCTCCTTAGCACGCTGCTTGATCTTCTGGAGAGCCTTTTCGATACGAACTGAGCCGGCTGAGTCGTTACCGTTGGGCAAAAAGTCGAGAATCTGGGTCTGGCGATTCTGCTTGGCGTTCATCTGTTGCAGCACTGGCAGCAGCAGCTGATCAATGGATTTTCCACCAATAGTCTCACCAAGATACTCTCTCAGTCCTACCAGAGACGGATGGCCCCACTTGAAGTGTGTGTCATCGTCGTCAACTGATGGGCGTAGGTAGCCGTTTCTGATCTTCTCGGACGGGAAAGAAGGACCGAGGAACAGCTTGGAAAGGAACCTCTTAGAAAACTTTTCCTTGAAGGCAGACTCCTTTGAGGCTCCGGAACCCCTAGCGCGATTAGCCAGCTCCCGCTCCCACCATTCTTTGAACTCTCTCAAGGTATCCTTTTCGGGGCCTTTAAACTCGGCTAAAATCTCCATGGCTGATACCGGACCAATACCAGGGAGACCATCAGTGTAGTCTGAGCCCAGTAGCAAGGCCAGGTCAATGAGATCCTTGCGCTCGAGATTAAGAGTGGCAGCCACCTCGCCCGTCTTGTAGCACTCGACGTACTTGTTGGAGTTGAAAAAGTTCTTAAACACGCGCATTTTAGGATTGGATGCAAAAAGAAATACATCCGAATCTTCGGTGATAACTCCATCCACAAGATTGAGGTTGACTAGAGTAGCACACTGCGCTTCTGCTTCGGTGGGGGCTGTGATGAAAGGGATTCCGAAAAGCGTAAGCAGCTGCTGGCACTCATCTATCATGGTCTGGGTAATGGCCTCCTCGTTGGTAGAGTCTCGAGACTTTTGCGTACCTACGTTCTGTAGCTCATCCATGAGAGCCATGCGCATTTCCCGGGCCTCTTGCTCCTCCAGCTTGAACTGCTTCTCAAACTCGTCCTGCTCCCGAGACAGATTCTTGACGAGGTTTTTCGACGTCTGCAGTTCCTCCACTGCCTCCTCCTCAGCCAGAACCATGTTTCCAAACGAGTTATCTGGGTCATCTGGATTGTTGGTCTCGTCATCCTCAGCTGTTCCCAAGACTTCGGTCTCTTCTGTAAGTGGTGCCTCAACTTCGACAGATGCTTCTTTTGGTTCAGTTGGCTGCTCCGAAAGAATTCCACCGCTGAATATACCAGTGTCGAAACCTGGCAGCTCATTGGGGCCCAAATGGCTATCAATGGGAACACTCTCAAACTCGGCTTCGGACTCAGACTCATCGGCTTGCGACGTAGAAGCAGGAACAGAAGGAACAGGAGTCGGATCAATCACTAAAGCATTGTCTACTGGCGCCTTGTTATCGATTGACTTGGCAGTAGGCGTTGTTGTAGACGTTGCAGACTTGGATGTAGACTTGTCCAAAGGACTGGTTGCTGGTGCTGGTGCTGATGCTGGTGCTGGTGCTGGTGCTGGTGCTGAAGATCTGGGTCTAATCTCTTGTATTCCGACGTCGTCATCATCATCACTTAGCTCCACAACTTCGGGTTTGGTGTATTGTGTCCTGTTGCCGTAGTAAAGACCAGCCTCCTCGTCTGAGTCAGATGACTCCTCGTCCTTTTGCTTCTGGGCTGTTTGCAGTGGCTGTTGAAACCAGAGAGGGAGAACATCCTTGTCCTTTTCCTTGTCATTCTTCTCGGACTCAGACACGTCGGACCCAGCAGTCTCGGATGCGGTATCAATTCCAACTTCAACTTCGGCCTTATCTTCGGCCTCATCTTCAGCCTCCTTGCCCTTACCCTCTTTCTCTCCATCGGATAATTCCACCACAGCAGAATCTCCCTCTTCACCCTTCCATACTCCCTGATCTCTGAGTGTCACCTGGGGCTCCACCTTGTCCTCGCTAGATTCAGCTGGTGCAGAAAAGATACCTCCTCCCCAGTCCATGCTTTGCATTCCTTCAAACTGATCCATTTTCAGCTGTTGGGTCATGAACTGCAGCTCGGTCTTCTTTTTCTCGTCGAGAGAGTCTAGAATCGACTGCTGCAACTCCACATCTTCATCCTTGAGAGCGTCCTGGTACCTCTCCTTGACTTCGGCATCGATATCAACGTCTTCCCAGTCCTCATCAGATTCGCTCTCCTCCTTGACTCTGGCCTCTGCAGCGGCCCGCTCTCTCTTGATCCTCTTGTCGCGTGTCTCCTCCTCCTCATCCTCGTCAACAAGTACAGGCGAAGACCTCTGTCCGTTGTCTGCATGCAAAGCTAGAGTCCACCCCTCGTCGTTCCTCTCCATCATGTACCGGGTTCCCTTCTCGCTCGAAACACGGTTGATACCAGGCTCGGTCTCATTTTCCTTGGCGATGGTAAGATCGGCACCCATGCCTGCCAGCTGCATCAGCCGCTGAGTGTAGTTGTTTCTCAGCGCTACTCGCTCGACCTGGAACCGCGAGAACTGCAAATCGTTGGGGAATAATTGCTGCAGCTGGTCGGCAGTGTGACCCATACGCAGTCGCGACCTCAATCTGGCCTTGTTGAGCAGCTCGTACTGGGTAGCGTCAGGAAGACTGCGGAAGTGATCTGAATCAAAGTCAATGTCTGCCTTGATGTCGATGCTTCCATCTCCAGTAACCTGGGGCATGAGGTTCTCCAGCTGCTGTCGCTCCTGCAGCTCCTTCTGGGTCAAGAACCGGTCGTCTTGCCCCACGTTGACATCCAACTCAGGCAGGTCGTAGTCGCTTTTCAGCGTTTTTCTCTGTTTTTTAGCACCAGAGCTGCTGCCTCCCAGCAGTTCGCTTCCCTTGACATTGTCGCTGTCATTGTCGTCATCGTCGTCCTTCTGCTTTCGTTTTTGGCCACTTTGTTGCTGCTCCAGCTGCTCCAGCTGCATAGCAAGGATGCGTTTGGCCTCTCTCTCCATGCTATCGATTCGGCCCTCACGACGCTCACGACGTCGCGCTACCGTCTTGCGCTTGAGCTCGGGAGCAACTCCATCAAACACAAAAACGGGCTTGATTCCTAGGAAAAGCAGTTTCAAAATGCGTCGGAAGAAGCCTACCAGATGGGCATTCTTCTTGCCGCCGCCTCGAGTGGTTTTCAGAAACTGGTAGATCCAGATGGACGCATCCACGGCCAGCCTGTTGCCTCCCAGAGTCTCGACTTTGACTGGTCTAGCCGTGCTCTGCACAATTTCCCATAGTCCTCGAACTCCCATGTGATGTGCATATGTTCGATTGAGAAGTGTGAATCTTGCAGAAGTACATTAGCTTGCGCATGAGAGCGGCATGGTGGCGACGGCAATGGTATAATTGGAGAATGACTGCCGTGAACTAACAGACGTACTCTGGTTGTTGGGAGAGCTTCTGGAGACTTTTTAGCGGGTAGTGGGCTGTATTTATACCTATTGGCCCTTCATGCAGTGGTTACTCTTCTTTTTTTTTTCCCTTACTGAGAACCCCCAAGGTTATGACTTTTCTATGCGGCTGAACATTACCATAAGAAGCAATGATTTACGTGTCAGACACTAGTGAAGATAATTAACCAATTCAGGTAGTTTTGGTGCGGAGTACTTGCACAGACATATCAATATGGGAAGAATGCAATTCCTAGAAAAAAAAAGCGTTCCAATGAGATGGAATTCGATCATGACTTGAATTCTCTCAATAGTGATGAACACATAGTGATGGGCACTGTACTTGGTAATGGCACTATCGATATAACATGTGCGTCATCTTTGTCTTTGGCCGTCAAGAACTACTTTCTTGTACGTTTTGAATGATTTAAATCTTCCTTTCTCAGTGCAATGGTCAGATGCTCATCTTCACTCTTCAAGAAGTCTATCAGTTTAGCTCTTACAGTATATGTCAGTTGTATCAGCCCAGCATAGCTACACAACACCCTTTCACTTGGTAAATATCAGTCTCATTCTTTTTCCTTCGCATACCCAGAATTCCCAGCAGATTCACAAAACCACAGTACAATTTCCCGTCAACAAAATATCTACATGACTCGTACCAAATTCCCCACCTGTCAAGAAAGTCACTGGACCTTATGCATTCTCTGAATTGACGCGTCTCAGAAAAGCGTAAAAAGCTGCTTCATGACGAATCCTCGTCCGACCTGATAAAAGTGGCAAAAGCACGAGGTTGGAAAATGGCAAAAAACATGTAAAAAAAACCAAGACAAGACATATTCTCAGCTTCTCGACGCTACCCGCCGCGTCCACTCGCGAAATTCAAGAACCAGCTTTTTGCCGTGGACCTCCGCGTACCTCCCTCATGCAGAACACCTAATTATGATTCTCCACCACTATCACCATCTTCTGGACGCGAAACACAAGTCAGCCCACCCTGCAACAGCCAGTGGCACCATGCAACAACCGCCACACGGCCCCGGACCAAGACGAGGCACATTCGCAGACCCACACCAGCCGTATCCGCAGCAACCGCCGCAACAGGAACACCCTCCTCCTCCTCCACATCATCTACAGCCCTACATTCAGGTGTACCAAGCTCCACCTCTGGGCTATCACCCGCCGCATCCTCCCAATGTCCCGCCGCATGTGCCTCCATACTGGCAGCCGTACCCAATGGGATACCCCCCGATAGCTGTGCCAGTTTACGGCCATGGAGACTTTAGACCAGCAGGATTCGGACACATGTCCCCATATCCACCGCAACCGCAAGTGCTGTTTGAGCCCATTCAACACGTGCCGGCGCCACCGCAACCAAAGGTCGCCAAAGTTGCCACAAAAACTGTCCCTACCGAGGAGGAGAACTGGTCGCCCTCTCGACCCTTCATCAACGGATGGATACTGGCTACAGATGGCATGTCTCGAGACGAAACTATTGCTCTCATTACCTACAGCTCTGAGCTCGATCGGGTAGAGTGGGTAAGCAGAGGCAACCTGACGCTCAGCAATAACTGGTCCAACATTTTCTACGACGAGGATGATCGGGGCCTGCATACGGTTCCACGAAACATCAAGCAGAACCTCAAACCAGAGCTAGGCATCACCATACGACCGTTTGCAAACGGTACTAAGATCCCCCTCAGAGACTACTACGTGTTCCACAACGAACAGGTGGGATTCAATCCCCGAACAGGCGAGTTCAAGCCGTGGTGGCCAAAACCACCTCCTGTCATCGAACAGGAGGACATGCAAGGCAAGTCTACCTTCACTCTCAGTGTGGATTCCAGCTCAATGACTGGGGAAATGAATTATTGGTGGAACTTTCAGCTACGCGGCGACTTCCAGCATCTATGTCACACATCAACTGGACGCTTTGCTGCAGCAATATTCATACCCACCACTTCGGAAATAAACAAAAACTCAGCATTCGTGGTGACAATAAGTGGCCTTCCCTTCAAGATGAACTGCACTTCGAAAACGTACAGATGCTATTTCGGCAGCTACCTTAAGCCCGACAGAAAAATGAGCGAGACAAAATTCATGCTCACAGGCGATCCAGCTCGGAATCTCTTTCTTGTAGCTTCCTACACTGACGACACGCACTACATCTACCTTATCAACGACGAGGGACTGGCTTTGGTACACGTTATCACAAACATTGCCAGATCCACTCCTCTGGCAGAAACTAGTTTCGATACCAACTTGTGGTGGAATTTCGACATATTCACCTTCGGTAGTCGCATGGCACTGTACTCACGAGGAAGACTGGCAGTATTTGATGTCCAGAAGCGCCCGAATGACGGTGTTTGGGCCAGGGTCGACCTGTCCAAGATTGGTGGCATAGGCAGGCTAGCGCCACAACAGATGGGGCGTTATTTGATATTTGACGCTGGGGTCTTGGACATGGTAACATTCGAGTACTTCCAGTTCCCAGAAAACTTTTGTGACGACAAGTTTGTGGTCTGGAATGTTGAGGATGACAAGTTGCACGCCTCTGTGCTGGGTGGTGTGGACAAGGAGGGCCGCATCATAGGTGAACTGGGCGAAATCTTTGACGTCAACATCACCGAACCCACCACTGCTGAGTGGATACAGCACGATGGTTCCGGGCTTGATACGGCCGAGTTGCGTAACAAGAAGAGGAGAAGCTCAAATGACGCAGTGGAGGAGGATGCCAGCATCAAGACAGCCCGAAAAGAAGAAGCCCGACAGAGGGCCCTGGATGCGATCAACAGGATGAGCTCGAACCCCGAGCCGGAAGTCATTGAAATCGACTGAATAGCATTTCATTAGCATTAATACATGGTTGGGATATGGTTGGTGGTGTGGGGGGGGGTGTGTTTGCGAGCTTGTCGAACAACTCCACCCTGGATGATTGTGAAGTTTGGAATGAGTGATGAAGCCGCAAACTGAATCAGTTTACCGACTGATTTTTCAGATTGAAGTCAACCTTGGACGTAGCAGTCTACAGAGTACTCAATCCACTCGTAGATTGCAACAGAGCGCAAAGAAACGACGCTAGATAATCATTACAACTTTATCCACTTTTTTTTGGACGCCGTGTCTATTGAAAGTGTAATGGGCGTGGGGGGTGAAGTAGGATCATTTAGTTGAGCCAGTGGTATGGTGGTCACCAGTCAGTAAAGGTCTCACCAGACAGTTTAGTCATGATTAGTTTGACCAAAAAGATAAGGAAAGCTGCTTATTAAAGCTGCGTAAGCATGACTGTGTGTGTTTACCAGCATCTTGTCTTTCTGACGTCTACTTGAGCCGCACCATCTTGCTAATCCCGGCCAGTGTTATCTGCTGCAGTCTACTACAGTTGCCAAAAACAGAACTGCCACTAGCTTCAGTTTAGCACAAGCAACACCCTGTCTGTCTGCCACCTGCCTCGTCCCTGACCTGCGCCTGTCAGTTCATAGTGTGGCGCTAGCGATGCAGCCAGCAGCTACTCACATCACCTCTTCAGGGTACCCCCATTTTTGCCCTTCTGCTTTTGTGTTTTCGGCGACCAAAACCAAGCAAACGCCAGCAAGAAGCGAAGAGACACAAACATACTTCCCAGGGTTCCGTGGCAGACTGTGATAGCCATCTCGGCTAGCGTGGAATCTTGCTGACTTGCACAGACTCTGGGTTTTGATAGACACACCGATCCCGCGAGACTGTTGACCTCTAATTACACGGTCTAAGTTGTGCACAAGACGTCGAAAAGGGGGCAGTGACAAGTTGCTGAAGAAAGGGGCGACGAAAGCGGTGTTACGGAGAAAAAACAAACAAACAAAAAAATTACACAGCCGTCCGAGTCCCGCCAAGCCGGTTCTTCCGGTACCGGCCTTCAGCCCACCCTCTCCACCTCCACCGACACACGTGGCTACAAGACCCACCTTTTCAAAATATCCAAGCACGCAAAAAGTGCTCATCAAGAACATCCCTTGAGTGAGTGCAAGTGGATCTCCTAACCTAACCTTGTGTTTGACTCAGAGACAGCGAGATTCTTCCGTTTCTGTTCATTGAGCCCGGAGTCAACCGGGAATACGACGTTGTCATCGCATGGCTATCTTGCTCGAATTTATCCGAAAGTCTCCGAAACACGCTAACAGTGCTACATACTGTAGGTTTATTATCTGAGCACCACAGTGCGCAGACCAGCGTCTTTTTTTTTTCACGTTTCACTTTAGTCTCGACTAACCGCACCTTGGATATCAGAGTTTGCCTCTAATGCGGTCTGAAAGTTTTCGGGAATTAGTCTCTGCACTTCTCAAACTCTCTGCATCCCAATCAGTGAGCTACTGAAGCTGGGAATTATCAATCGCACAGCCCCGTGAAGGCCTGAAACGGCAAAAAAGTGACAAAAAAAGGCCCAATCAGAAATGTCCAACATTTCCGACAAAAGGAGGTGATTCCAGATACCAAATTCACCCTTTGGCGTCCCGAGAAAGAAGTGCTTCTCTGGGCTTGGCGCGACCTTGGCTAACCACTTCTCGCAATCCGTCAGAACCGTTTAGTCCATGCCAACCACCAACCTTAGCGCACGTGTGTGATCGCCATCTGTTACAGAGCAAGAAGAGCCGAGCTGGTAAGGATAAGAATGCACTCTACCTGAAGACGCAGGGGCAGATGGTTCGGGGCTGAGGAAGCTGCTTTTCTTGCCTTCCACTGAAGCTACAGACAGAAGAGCAAGCCAAGTCCAGGAGTGTGAGCTGGAAGAGGGCAAGTATTCCAGAGGAGTGGGCGGGACAAAACTGTGCGACCTGTTAATTTGACCCTGGTTGAAACATTGTCTGTTGCAAAATCGCGCTAGCCCAACAAGTCCAGCACGACATGGGTTAGCCCAAGAAAAAGGGTCTGAAAGCCGCCAAATTGAACAGTGCCAATGGACACATACGTGCTTTTCCATAAGAAGTGGCAAATATTGGCGAGCTGCTAGCCAAGCTGTTTATATTGAACTTTGGTTACACCTAGTCTTGCAATTGTATTGAACCTGGTGCAGCTTAACCTCCACCAAAGTGCTACAGCCCTGTCTGGAATGGCAACAAATTCATGTTTCAGATATTCTAAACAATGTATTGTGGTTTTATGGACGCGTTAGCAATAAATATCACTCCTGAATAGTGACGCGCTTGACGCTGCTATTAGGAGAGTGTGGGAGATTTTCCAAGTAACCATCAAGAGGTTCAATGGGAGTGATTGCATCACTACCTCGTCGCTCCTGAGGATACAAAATGGGGGAGTTGTGGCAAAGAGTACCGACTACAGGAGTGTTGTAGCCTGTAGGAGCTGGGGTGTTCACAGCTGTGTGGTCACCAAAATGCATGTCGTGCATGGAAGAGGCAGAGGAGAGCTTGCCCTTCTCAGACACCATGACAAAGTTCTTATCGTCCTCAGTATCGGTACCAGACTCACTCAGCTCCTCAACCGCAGTTTCAGGCTTCTTTTCGTGAGTGTTGAGACCGTAGTCCTTGACAAAGACTGTGACCAGCAGACAGGCTCCGACCATGGGGGCTAGAAAGACAAAGACAGTATGAGAACCCTTCATGTAGGCATCAAGAACTGCGTCCTGGTACTGAGGGTACTGGCTAAGATCAGGCAGAGAGAAAGGAGACTTGATAATAATGCTGTAGAGCTCCTGAGGGAGGTCCTTAGTCTTGAGGTCTGCCTTGAGAGAGTTGGCAAGAATGGCGGAGCAGACAGCCAGACCAACAGCACCACCGAAAGACCGAAGGAAGTTTCGGGAGGAGATGACAACAGACCGGTCTTCCTTTCGAGATAGAGCCTGGGCAGCAACAAGAGTAGGCTGGAAACAACATCCTACACCAGCTCCTTCAAGGAGCAGAGAAAAGATGAGAAGAGACAGATTCGAATCTCGCTTCCAGAAGCACTTCATAATGGCACCAATTGTCCAGATTCCGAACCCAAAGTAGATGACTTCGAGGTATCGGCCGACTCGAGACAGGTACTGACCAGAGATGACAGTCGTAACAGCCTGGGTGGTGACAAGAGCGCAAGACATACCAGCGGCCTTCATTGAGGACCAGCCCCGAATGTTTCGCATGTACATGGGGAGGTAGTAAAGGTCACCGTAGTATGCAATTCCCAACAGAACAGAGTGCATCATGAGGGCGAAGAGTGCTTTAGAGCCAAAGATACGAAGAGGCATCATGGGCAGCTTAGCATAGTAGCCTTCAATAACAAAGAAGGCGATGAAGAAGACTCCACCAATGCAGAGCATGGCAATGACCATGGGAGAGTTCCACTCGTAGTAAGAGCCTCCACCAGCAATGGGGATAAGCAGAAAGACGAGGGCAACTGAAGAGCAGAAGAGACCGGGGTAGTCAATGGCCTTGGCCTTCTCAAGCGGGGATCCCTGAGGCTTCTTTGATGGGAGAATGAAGAAAATGATAACTGCACAGAGCGCACCCATGGGAGCAAGCAGGTAGAAGATGGCTCTCCAGCTGACATTCTCTGTAAAGGCAGCACCAAGGAAGGGACCAATTGTGTTACCTAGGCCGACACAGGCACCGAGGATGCCCTGGTACTTGCCTCGCTCTTTGAGAGTGACAATGTCTGACACCACAATCATGGTAAGACATGACATGCCACCGTTGGCGATACCAGAAAAGGCTCGGAAGACGTAGAGCTGAGTGGAGGTTTGGGCGCAGGCACAACCGATATCGCCAACAACCAGTGTGCAGACAACGATCATGAAGACGACTTTTCGGCCGAAAATGTCGGAGAGACGGCCATATAAAACTTGGAAGACGGTGTTAGCAATGAGACCGGAGGTACCGGCCCATGAAATTGTGTCTTCGGCATTGAGGTCTTTGGCAATGTCGGGTAGAGCCACCGAGATACCGTTTTGGTCCATGAAAGAGACGAGCATGCAGAAGGCCATTGCGCCAAAGACTAGGAAGAGCTGGGAGCGCGGCAGGAGGTTTGTCTGGTCGCTCATCTCGAATTTGGACTTGGAACCCTTCTCCAGGTCTGCTGACGAGGTGCTTGGGGTGTCCGAGGGGGTGTGTACTGACTGTGATGTTGAGGTCGAGTCGACAGCCTCTGAAAGCTGGGGTTCCTTTGTTTGTGAGCCAAAGTTGAACATGTTGGATGTGTGGGGAGATGTTTCTGTGGGAGACGAGATCTGTGGCTGCTCCAGGGCTCTTATATATCTGATCGTAGCTGGATAAGCATATCGATGTCCCGCTGCCAAGGTGCAGACAAAGAAAGCTCATGGTGGATGAACGTTGAAGTTTGATAGTTTCAGGGACGACGTGTGAGCAGCAGCAGCTGTGGTTATCCCAGATGCTCAGCCCTGAACGTTTCAGACTCGATGGCGTGCGGGTAGATTACCAGAGGCGATCTTGAGGGCAAGATGGCACCTGAAAGGATCCACCTGGTGAGGCCTGGCCGTGGCTCGTGGCTGTGGCGACATGTGCCATCTGCCCGCTTGCCGCCCACCATGCAGGGTCACCTGCAAGTTAGAGACCTCCCACCTACCAAAGGTGGCAGAGAATCCGGTGTCTGCTCCCAGCGGTGGATGTCATGTTGGTAGATTTTGAGGTTTAAGTCGAAGAACGTCCAAACTCAAAACTTTAGTGGAGGTTGGATATGAAAAAGAAAAAAGCGAAAAGCAGAAAGGCAGGAAAAAAAGCAAAAGGGCAGGACAAAAGGAAAAAGGGAAAATAGGCCCGGAACAGAGTGCGAAAGAGTGACAGGAACGACGCAACGCAATCGCCGGAAGATTGCGTAGACACCCGAGAGAGAAGCGACACAAACCGGGGTTGTTTCGGCTGAAATTGCCGAGCGTCTGGTGTGCAACAACCGACTTTCACACCGGGGCACTGCAGAATGTCTCGCCCTGACGCCGCCAAGCCGCACCGCTATCACACTGATAACCTATCTCAGCTGTCTCAACTGCATGCCCACCCTTATGAGTGAAACTTTGAGTTAGCGCACCCGGCCAGGAACTCAAGCACATACGGTAATCATGTACCTGGCCAATCTTGCAAATCAGCAGCCGTGGAGAGTGGGCGAAAGGCGCAAGAGCAGCTGCCCGTGGCTCCTGAATAGCCTCATTCATAGACTCCAGTCTATAGCACGCGAGCCCAAACGCCTTGAAGCTATCAACCACAAAAGGAGACTCACCGGAGCTCGTTAATAGCTCACACGTCAAAATGAGCTAATGAACAGGAGCTATGGCTGGATAGCTGAGAGAGCCGCAAGCCACGTCAACATAGTACTCTGTAGTGTCCTGCCACCCTGGAGGCAGTCTAACCGCGACACACTCCTGCACAAGCATGCAAATAAGCAGGTACGTAGTATTGGTGTCAAAAGAGAGGCTGAGCACTTTTGTGGTTGGGTGTGAGTGAGAAGGAAGGAAGAAATAACAAGAAACTGCGATTGTCACTTTGGCCAGAGTTTATACTAAACCTAGTAGAAATTTAATCCGGCCCACCGTTTAGCAACTAGAGCTCCCATAGAGTTGGTCTTGGCATATATATCTCGCGTACACGCATTTTGGGCTAGACGGGAATGACAAACTATGTCACCGTCAGATTGCCGGAGAAAATAACAAAAAAAAGAAAAAGAAAAAGAAAGAGATGTACGTACCGCTGCGTAAAAGATGAAGACATTTATTACATGTTACATGTATGTAACCGCCAGCAGACACAGGTCGAGCTCTGCCAAGCCCGACATTCTCCTATGGCTGCTTCCCGAGTGGAGGGAGGAGCAGTACACTATCAATGCGCCCTTGCCAAGCTGATACTATCGCAACCTCAATAACAGCCAAGCATTTGATCATCTTCCGTATTCCCACCATGGTGAAAGTCATCCAAATGCCGCTGTTGGCGCCGTGCGCTGGAAGCAGGGCGATTATCAGTGAGATCAGCATTTGCCGCCGTTGTGCAATCAACCTGCGAACGGCACTACAAACCGGAAAATAACGGATAAAGGAATTTCTACATTGGAGACGAATCTGAACGTCATTCCTAAACTCCGCCTCTGTGGCTTGGGCATCCATCTTTGATTTGCTCTACCGTACGACGTCTATCGCTAATAAGGTGAGCCCACCCAGCCGTGTATCAAAACCTCTTTTAGGCTCTCTTAAGCGGATGAGCCTCAGTGTTGAACACCCACTCGTCGAGTGAAACCACGTCGGAGTCCGCAAACAACAAGTAATAGTACTTGAGTGTCTCACCAACCCAGAACGACTCCTGCTCGTCGTAGTGCCGATTGTCTCTTAGTCTCCAATCTGTCACGTCCTTAGCCGCGGCGAAGATTCCCTCGCCTGCATGGCACAGATTGACCACACTCTTGAACATCTCCCAGCCCTTGTCCTGCCAGCTAGCGTCGCCAGTGATACGGTACATGTAGTACACAGACTCAATGGCCTCAGGACGCAACAGGTAGTGTGGCGAGACGTCGACAAACTCCCGGGGCATGTCGTAGGAGCCAGATGCAGGCCACCGGGTGGTGGTATCAGCCATCTTCTTGGGCACTAGCTTTAATTCCTCAGCTGTGAGCTTCAACAAGGGCGACTGCTTTGCAGCAAGGAACTCCTGGTTTCGCAGGTTGGGGTACTGCTCTCGGCGAGATTTCGGGGCAATTCCTAGGCCATGTAGCGTGTATTGCGAGGGGATCTTGTTGACCTCCTTTTTGTACTCGGGTGCTGGGCTGGTTCCGGTTGTGTCCTGCGCCACGCCATCAGGCCCAAAGACAAAGGACTGAAGATCCAACTTGGGAGCAGAAAACTCGCACGTCTCTTCAATGCCCTCGCCTGACTCGCCACAAGGCGAGACTGCAATGTCCTCGGGCATGACGCCTGTACCCGTGGCACTGTAAGCCCACACACATCCCTGTGTGAGCCGCTTACCTATCTCCAAATCCTCAGGTCGATCAAAAACCTTGGCTCCCATGGCGTACATGCCTCCCAGGAAACATGACAGGTGGGCCATGGTAGGCGAGAAGACAATGTCGCTGGTGTCGTACGGGTTAATGTGCAGATCGCCAGCAAAGAGAATCTCCTCAGCGGACGTGGTGTTAGGCTTGTACAGCAACATACGCTTACCCTGATCCACAGACTCGAGATACATGTCCTTGTATGTGTCGTCTCCACCGTTGAGCAGGATGTACTCCTTGAGATAGTACTCGTACAAGGAGTCGATTCTGCCGCCAAAAGAGACTGTCTGCTCATATGGTTGGTAGTTGAGCGGCGTGATGCCCTTGGGGACACATCTCTTTGGTCCCACAAAAGCTACAGGGAGCTGGACTAGGGGCTGTGACGAGTCACCAGTCTTTGTCAAATCGCAGCCTGAGATGTCCACCAGAGCCGGGAACAGGCTGGGAATAACCTGGTCAGGAGCAGCCTTCTGAAGCTCGACTGTGATCCGGTGCACGGCATCGAAATAGGTGTCATTGCCAGTCAGCTGGGCTAGTCGGGTAAACTCGACTGTCATGGATCCCAGTTCAGCCACAATTGCTCCCTGGGCAGCTCGTCGTCTCACCTTGGTAGCCTTGTCTTCCCATCTGTAGTACAGCAGGGGCATTCGGTTGGGCGTGTCAAAGGCGCCAATGAGATTGTCTCCTAGCTCAATGGCCTTGTAGTAGAGACGCTTATCACCAGAGAGGTCGTAGGCCGACAACAGGCCGCCAAGGTACCGGATAGTGGTCTCGAATAGCGGGATGACGTCTCGACCACTTCGTCGAAAGTCAATTTGCGACACGCGGTCCACAGCATGATCAAACTCTTCCTTCATGCCCATGATCCACAGCGTGTCCAGGGCGTCCACCAGAGTGGCAGCCCAGCCTAGAAAGGGGTCACGTGGCTTGCCACTGAGGGGGTGGATTTCGTCGTGGCCATATCCCAGTTTCTTGTACCGCGACCATGTCTGTTTCATGACTGTCTTCACTTCCTGGAGCCGGTCCTCTCGGTACTCGCAGCTGGCGTGTTCCGCAGCCTGGATTCGCGGCAGCCACTTGGAGCTCGTGCTCAGCTTGTAGGGGTTGTCGACGGGGTACTTTTCCTTGCGGGGCACGCTGGCTGGCGGCAGCAGCTTGGCAGAGACGCCTCCGACCCGCGAACGGCCTCCTGTCTGGGCGATGAGTTCCACCGACTTGTCTTCTGGCTCGTACGAGTCCTGCAGCAGCGGCGGCGCTCCTCCCTTGAGCCGCGCGTTGGCGCCGACGTTCATATCCGGCACATTTGGTTGCTTTGCTTCTGTTTCTGGCGCTGCTCCGGTGTGTTCAGGCACCTGCGACGTCTCTGCAGGAGCTGGAGCTGAGGTTCTGAGAAAACTAGGGCGAGACTCTAGTGGCGCGAGCCAAAGCAGCAGGGCTGCAATTAGCGCGGCCACCAGGACCGGGCGCAGCATTCTCCTGAACCTGAGGGATGCCATTGTGTGTGTCGAGGGGTGAAGGGTTAGTACTGTAGTTGTGGAAGCTGCGTGAATAGGTGATATAGGCTAAAAGGGTTGAATATGCTTTGATCGCCAGTAGGTGAGGAGAAGAGGATGGGAGACAGGGCTGCTACGTGGCATGTAGCTGCCAAGAATGCGCCACCAGGAGAATGGTTTTGTGTCCCCATGGGAACTGGGTGGATTTCGAGACGGTAGACACGGCACGGTCTTCTTCTACATGTAAGAAGACGGACTGGCTTCCACATGAAAAGGTTCAAGTGCATGTGGGCATTTCTGCATGTTCTCTCCTGCAAAGAGTCTTCTTTTTGGCATGGAAGGTTGGAAGGGTGAAGGAGATTACGTACAACTGAATTTTTTGAGACGCCATGTTCAAAAATAAAATAAATTGAAATTAGTAATTACAGTGCGGTTTCTGTTTGAAACACAACTTATGAAAATCAAACTGAATGGGAAATAGCAGTAGCCTACAGTAGCCGCCCCAAGCCGCACCACCGAACCGTACTAAACCCCTGCGCTTCTCCTCCAGCTACCCCCTACTGTCATTCTACCAAAGAGCTAGGTGTACTTTTTTTTTTGGAGCCATTTGAAGTGTCAAACTGTACAGTGTGAGGTTTACCTTTTTGGCCCATCAAGTTTGACCAAGTGTCCATCTGCAAGCTCAGGATGCGTGACAGCCAGTGAAAAAAAGCGCAAAGGAACTTCGAGGACAGAAACAGCCGAAATGCGGGGTTCGGAAATACTCGGACGCATGCAGTCCGTCGGAACACGCCCATGTTATACATTCACCCGCAACTGTACAGTGTCATCTATCACTAGCGTCTTTTGGCGCTCCAGATAGTATAGACTCTCATGCAGTGAAAATGAGAGCGACAGGGTTTTTAAAATCTTGAACGGTGCGGCTACACTTACGACAGGTGGAAATAATACTCCAAAAACGGGCGAAAAACGAACATAAGCGCGAAATGTAGCCTCGCAGCAATTATTAGACCACCAGCTATCCGCCAGGGTCTCATAGCTCATCCAGCTATGCATATACAACACAGCCAGCCTCTGCCCCACTACATGTCTCGGGTACCCAGCCCAAAGCTTATCGCTGCTAAATTTAGACAAGAGTAAATATACCCCATATTTCTTTCCTGACCTGTGCACATCACACCTTTACATCTTCACATTTTCACACAACCACAAACACAATGAACACCCCACTTTTCTCGGCATCTCTCATCCCAAACGACGTCCAGGACCGTCTTCCCAAGGGCTACACAATCAGACCGCTCCAGGCGTCAGACTACCACCGAGGCGTGCTGCAAACGCTGTCTGTGCTCACAACCGTCGGCGACATTTCGGAAGCTGATTTCACAAAGCGGTTCCAGTACTGGCATGACAACAACGACACCTACTACAACGTGGTTATCGTCAACGGCGAAGATCGTGTGGTGGCCATCGGATCTGTGGTGATCGAGCGAAAGCTGATCCACCACTGTGCCTCGGCCGGCCACATTGAGGACATTGCCGTTGCTAGCTCGGAGCAGGGCAAGAAGCTTGGTCTTCACCTCATCACCACCCTCACTGCCATCGCAGAGCAGGTCGGCGCCTACAAGGTCATTCTTGACTGCTCGGACAAGAACGTGCCTTTCTACGAAAAGTGCGGCTACACCCACAGCGGCAACGAGATGGTTCTCAAGTTCAAGAAGCCCGGAACCCTCTAAGCACCCGAGTATCATCAGCTACACTCGGTATGGTAGCACCATCTAGCATTGCTACACTACCGGTACCGGTGACTCTTCTACACCGTACGTCACTACTCGAATCCTGCTAATTTCCCCCTCATGGCTCCAGCCTCACTGTCATTACGACACCACATATAGTATATAACAATGCATTTTCAAGATTAAAGACAGCACTTCCCAGGAGGCCACGGCATGTTGTATTTGTTTTGCCAACTACTGTTTGCAGTTCCCTATTTTTTTTATAGTGTTAAAGTCGCACACTGGACTAACTTTTTAGGGGTCGCTATTTTTAATAACCTTGAACAGGTGGATTTCACCGGTTCAGCTGTCATTTATGTTTCACAAGTACAGATTTAAAACGTACACATACGTACAAAAATAGCTGCAGAAAATGTCCATTAGCCGAATCGAACTCCTTCTTCAGGACGCCACATGTTCATGTTAGTAGCTCTTTGAGCCTGAGGGGCTGCAAGGGGCGTGCCCGAGGAGCTGGAGGCACTGGGGGCACGCTCGTAGCGCTGCTCTTCCATGTTCATTGAGCTCAGTTCATGTTCCAAACTAGCGCCCTCCATTTTACGCTCGTAGACAAAGTTCTTGCAGTTTTTGAAGAAAGTAGAAATCTCACCCAGAAGCTGGTTGTAGAAGTTGCGGCCAGCGTCCAGATGGTCCTTCTGTTCCTGGTACTGGAAGTAAGCAACTTCCAAAGATTGTATAGCATTCTCTCGGTGGATAGCCGCTTCGTTCATATCCAGACTTTCTCTGAACTCCTCGTTGGCAGTAGCCAGAGTGGCCACCACATCCTTCTGGGTCTGCTGCTGCTCACTGGCCCATTCTCTATCCTTGTCGTACTTGCCAATCTCCTGGGAGATTATGGGCTCAAAGTCAGACACCTGGAGTCGTTGATGCTTTTCAGAAATGAGACGCTCCATGTGATGCTCGAGGGCAGGCTCGATGTCGTCGTTCTGCTGCTTGAGAGAAAGCCGGTCCATATACTGGGCCCGCTTCAACTCTAGAGCATCGAGATGGTTAATGAGGTCACGCAGGCGTGGAATTCGTCGCTTAACATCCGGCGACCGCACTCCCGATACAGACGACGGCAGGTAGTTCTCAAGAGCAGACCTTCCACTGTTGAGAATCGACAGAAGGTAATCAATTTCCTCAAGCTTGGAACGAACTAGCTCATCAGAAGCCGCAGCATCAACCAAATATGTCTCCAGCTCCTCAAGACGAGAGTAGAGATGCTCGCCTGCCGACTGAGACTCGGGGCGAGACCATCCTGCTCGCCTTCGCAACATCTCGTCCTCAGCTCGTTCGTCTTCCAGAACAGCTATAGCACCGTTTAGCTCTTCTCGAGCAGTGGCTGCCAGCCGTTGGACATCCCTAGCAGCCTCACGCGTAGTTTCCAGTCCCCGCTCACTGCGAATCTGGTCCGAGTGGGCGATAATATCAGCAGGAATGCCTCTAGGTTTCTCCACAGAGTCCAGAGAGCCTGGTAAGTTCATCTCAACCAAAGCCTGGTTCTTGGCAACAGTGCACTGTTTCAGCAAAGACTCAATGCTGCTGACAGCCTTGTCCCGTCGCTCAGAGTAGAGTAGCACGGCCTGGTGGAATGCAAAGGGTGTGAGCCGAGTGAACAGAGGAAGCCCAAGCTTGTCTTTGGTGAGGAAGTCAAGAGGCTTCGAGACTTCCAACGGCGGGGTACATTTAACCATGAGTGCAGGCACAATGGGTGCTAGCGCGTTAGCCAGTGGGACCGCCTGGAGATAGATGAGGTCGTTATCTTTCTCAGCTCGCTTTAGATCTTCAGTCACAACATTAACGACTCCAGACAGATCGTCGGCAACGCTTTCCACCAGATACTTGCGCAGCATACCCTTTCCGGTTCCTTCCTTGACTGCAGCGAGAGCAGCCCGCAGACGGGCGATTTCCTCACCGTATTTACCGTTATCCAGAGCATCACGGGCGAGACGGTAGTTTGCCACTGCCAAAAAGTGCTGTCTCTTGCAGGTCATGTGGTGGGCCCACTCGCTTCTCACCTGGGGGCTTTTTTGGGCCCAGGCCAATGCAGAGTCGTAGAGCACGGAAACCTGTTGGGCAAGCTTGGAAACCACGGTGTTTCTGGTTCCGCTCAGAAGAGACCGCTGCCAGAAGCACTCCTGGGCCTGGGCCAACATGAGGTCGCGCACACAGCAGATTGTGTCAAATTCCAGGCCTCGAATGTTCTGACTATCTAGGTCCACGAGACCTGTCTCGATCAGGAGAGTGAAGCAGCCTGCAGCCATTTGGAAGTAGTTGAAAGACATTTTCAGACCCTCGGCATCCTGACGACCCTCGTTGACGCCCATCTGCGAGTATAGGGAGCCCAGGTTGTAGAGAATGTTGCACCGTTCGAAATGGAGACACTGGCTGACAACAGGAGCTGGGCGAGAGCTGTAGGCCAGCGTTCCGTACCACATAAAGTCGATATCGCAACCAGCCGGGAACTTTGTAGCCCAGTACACTAGCTGGGCGTAGTATGTGGTCAGAGAGTCGAGAGTGGCGGAGTTTGGTTGGGGATTGAGAATGTTGTGTCGTAATTCATCAGCTTTACGAAGATCGGCGGCAAACTTCTCGCGAGGTTGGTTGAGCTGGTTTTCTATAGTGTCGCCCAGTCCCTTGGCCATATCCACGGGCTGGGTCTCGCGAAACGGCACCCAAATGATGTTGGGCATTGCTGTGGCGTGGATTTGGTATGTTGATAAGTTGCTGATTGAGTTTCACAGTACTTTTGTTGATGAACTTGCTGGGAGCTAAACGCTAGTCCAAAGATAAGTGTGGAAGCTGACACCTTTGTGTTGAAATGATATGCGATAAAGACCGTTACGAGTCCAGTTCAGTCCACGATTTTACCCGTTTCATAAGTATTTCCTGGGTATATGAATTATGGATTTTGAAACTTGAAACTTGAAACTTGGGTTTATTTGAGCTTCAGTCTCACACTTTTAGGTTGATATCGAGACGATACATAACCTAATGGCATACCAGACAGCCCTAAAATACGCAAATAAATACATTACTAAATACCAAGTCACTGCTACGTCTGGGCCTGGGCCTGGTTCTGCAGCTCCCGGTAACGGTCCTGAGCCACCCGTTCCTTCTTGGCAAGCCAGTCCACCTCCTCTTGCAATGCAGAGCTCCGCTGCTCGATGGCAATCTCCTCCATTCGAGCCAGTTCAGAAAAGACTGCAGTTTCAATCTTGACGGTGGACAGCTGGGCCCACCGAGATGCCAGCTTCTTGGACAGAATGCCTTGGCGCTTCACGTATGCCTTGAACTTGTCCATCAGCGCGTTCTCAGCAGCCTGGCAGGTCTCGGCAGAAGCACTAAGGGCATCGACAAGTTGGTCAGAAATAGTCTCCACTCGAGAAGCAAATTCCTCCTTCGTCTCACCAGCAAGGGCAGCAGTGCCAAGCATGACAACTGCAGACTCATTCTCCACGGGTTTCGCCTCCTCCTCATCTTCCATCATCTCCATCTCCACCAGGGTTTCAGCATCGACAATTTCTTCCAGGGAAAATTCGCCATTCACGTCAGCCACTGTATCGCCTGGGAAACGTCTCTGTTCTTCCTTCAACAAAGACACAACCTCCTGGTCGATAACGTCGTCATATGATACTGCGGGAACTGGGGGCCGAGGTAGTCCCAGCTTCAAGGCTTGCGATCGCGAATCCAGCGCTTCCTGCTTCAGCTTCTGCTCTGCAAGTTTTCTTAGCCGCTCAACCTCGCCCTTGTCAACAGCAATTTCCTGAGCTTCCTTCTGGGCCGTGACTTCTCCATCTTCTTCATCATCAGCAGTGATTTCAAAGTCGTTCTTAGGCTTTGGCAGTGAAGCTAGCTTCTGCCGCAAGATAGATACCGGTGTAGCTTCTATCGAGCCAGCCAGCCCCAATGCGTCTCTCTTGACAGGAGTCATTCCTGCGGGAGTCACGCCACCTGAGACGGAAGAAGACGATGGCGCTGAAACAGCCACACCAGGCAGTTTGGGGACAGCAAAGCCATCTGACTCAGCCTCCTCCCCATCCTGTGTTCTGTTGAATAGCGCGGACCGGTTCTCCACAGCTTTAATCTCCTCGATAGTTCTTCGCACCTTGCTGTGTTCCACTTGAGGAGTTCGGATACTATCGTCCACGATTTTGTCGTCATACTCGCCCGACAAACTTCCAGCAACTCCATCTGCGTATTTCTTTTGCAGCGCCTCTCCCTGTGCTCCAATCTTGACAATCTCCTCCATCTCGTGGTCCTGGATTTGCGGTTCTGGGAGATTGAGCTTTCTTCGCTTTGAAATCTGATCCTGCAGCTCCAGCTGGGCCAGCTGAAGCGTCCGCTGAGCAGATGCGGTCTTTTGCTGTTCCTTCTTCTTGGTTTCATCCTCCTTGGAAAGCGCAGCCTTGTCCTTCTTCTGAGCAGGAGCCTCGGTGGCCTTGCGATGCATATTTTTGTGGTGCAATCGATCGGTGTCGTTCTGCTGCTCCTCCTCGGCGGTAGAATAGAAGCCACGAGCTGGTTTGTGCTCAAATGGAATATCAGCATTGTAGTCCATCTCGTTCTTCTTTCGTTTGCTCAGCCTAGTGTCGATACCGGCGTTCTTCAGTTCTCGTCGTTTTTGAAGCTGACTTAGTCTCCTCGAGTCCTCCAGCATCCGCTCTCTGTCCTTTCTCTTTGCTTTCTTTCCCTGCGTGTTTGCCAGACGAGCTCGAGCCTCACTCAGCATCTCCTTCTCATCCTCATCCATGTCCACGGCATCTGGACGGGCGGGTTTGGTTTCGGGAAACTGGTCGGTATCTGTGGCGGGTGTCGACGCCACCGCCGACGCATCCTCGCCTTCAACTTCGCCTGCAACTTCTGCCAAAAGTCGTTCGTACCGCTGGATGCACTGGTTGGCTGTTCGGCCGACCGAAGGGGCGATGGTACGCCACTGCGCAGGCATGATCTTGGCCAAAAACAGCAGCTTCTCGTCCTCTTCTCTGGACCATTCGATCTTCTTGATGGTTGGGTCCAGCCATTCTGTCCATCGGGCCTTGCACTGTTTGGCCGTTTTTCGCGCCAGCAGCGACGACACTCGCGCCCATTGGTTGAGGCCGTATTTGGAGATTGCTGTACGCAACACCTCGTCCTCGACGTTTTGCCACGCTCCTCCCTTGACGTATGCCATTGTGTTGTGATGTGTTAGGTGAGTTGGTAAAGAGTTTAGATAGAACTTTTGACGATATGCAGAATGTACTGAAATAATCGAGAGTTTATTCAGAGCTAATCATCGTCTGCAGGATGTGGAAAGGTATAGTTTTACTGATCCTTACTAATACCTAGTAGGAAAGAGAGAGAGAGAAGAATGGAGTTTCAAATAATTGTTACAGCAGTAGTGCAAGTAAGCAGAAATCTACAAATAACAAAGCAGCACGAATAATCATATTTGCTAGACGCAATTTTCAGTTACATTAGCAGTGCCAATTCGAAATCAAAATTGGCTGATGGTTAAATCTCGGAATTGTCGACAATTGTAATTAACCACACAATGTCAACACCTGCTCTATATTTACACATTCTCGAACATCAAAATTACCACTGATGTGCTCCACTGGTTGGATTTTGGCTCATGAACACTAGATAGATGTCGATTGAGAATGCCGCTTAAGAGCACAGTTTGCGAGCTAGGACAAGTTTGAAAAGAGGATAGGTACAGTTACAGGCCCTGATCATGCCAGCGTCGTTTGATAGGCGATCAGCCCACCGCGAGATGCTATTTTATCCCGATCAATGTGCAGAGTTACTTGATAGAGGCACATCATATTTGGAAGTCTTTTCAGAAAGTTCCCTTTCGATACTGGGTCCAAACTCCAGACAGGGCCCTAGTGCCCTAGGATTCAGACAGCTGTCCATAACCAGCTTGGTATCACCAACTACAAGCTCAGGGCTACTGAATACTTGGAAGTTTACTTGAAAGCACGTTGTTGGAAGTAAATAAGAATGTCATTAGCCTGGATATCAAAATTGGTATCATTGGGTGAGTTACCCTACTTTCTGGCGGGACCCACGTAAAACATGTATACACGTTGCTTTGGCCATAGAAACACGGCAGCCTAGTTACGCCCCCACTCATCATCATCAGTTCCAGCTGTGAATCGTCTGAGCAGAGATTGGAGCTGTCTTGATGGGCAAGATAGCACCTCTGGATCCTCCTCGTCTACCCCTTCACTCTAGGGGCTGCACCTCCTATTGCCTGTTCACGTCTTAGGCCTGTACCGTAGTTCTGGGTTAGATGGGTTGGGGAGGGGGACAGAGTGCAGACTGTAGCAGCTTGTCATAACCGCAGACAAATGATCAGAGGTTTGTGGAAATGACGCGAGGCACAGACAAAACAAGGAAACTGATCAGGAGTCCTCACAATGAATGCGTCTCAGCTGTTGAGTAGTCGTCCATGTCACTTTAAGCACCTTCTGCCAACTCGGAAATACTCACAATAGTAAGATACTTGATCTGTGGGATGTTAGTGGGAGGAAGACTGATCCAGGTCGACTCAGCCGTGAGCGCAGAGAGGTGACACGGTCATGGGTACAAACGTGCCGGGGGTGGACCGCAGTCCGTTATGCTGATTCAAAAACATGCCAATGGTCTGGGGTGAACACTGACAAGGGCTCGTGGTGTCGTCTTGCTGGATACCGATCAAAGGGGGAAATCGTTGGGTATTTATGTTAATTCCGCTCTTTGTGTGTGGTATATTGGTTGCGCTTTAACTAGAATAAGAGTGTGGGAGTACGCATTGGGGTCGAATGACTCGTCTGGAGGGGTTGAGTGAGGAAGCAGGAGAGTCACAATAACTGGGGTTGTCCACTAGCTGCAACCCGGCAATTGTGTAATTGTTACACGATATCATCTGGTATCTTGAGGCTCCACAGTTGGTGCTTTTTATCTCTGGCATTCCGTCTGTAACTTGGTGGCGCATCGCAGGTGTTGATTTTGTGTCTTTAGGAGGTGGGCGTGTGGTCGCCTTGCATGAAGCTTATTGTTGCTGTGGACCACAAGCTCGTTTGTTTACTGCCTTTGTCACTTACTGCCTGCAACGAAGGACGAATTGGGGCTCAAGGCAGTGTCAACACTGTGGTAGCTTAGTAATCTGAAAGGGCTAGGAATATGACGACTATTTGGAACAGTATTAAGTAAAACTTGAGACTTGGCAGCTATAAGGGAGCAATATCCTTTGATTTCATACACACATGCACTGTTTTAATGCGGCGTTTGTGGCTGATTGTGGCTAATGGGATCAATAAGGTTAGTGGGTGGTTATGTAAAGAATATTATTGACTGTGATCACTATGGCGAAAAATGATAAACAGCTTGGACCCTACCAATGTATGTTTTTGCTTTTAGCTCTTCCAACGGTTTCTGTTCTCCGGGAATCTGTAATCGAATGCACGAAGTCCCACATAACTTTAGGATGCCAATAACTGACTACATATTGTCCAGCCTACTACGTGCGAATCAGTGTAGCACTGGATTCTCGTTTCGGGGCAAATGTCATTCAACTAACGCCTTCTTTTTTCGGCTGAAAAACAACGACACAGCCACGCAGTGAACATGACACTGCTGTCGGAGATTAACTTAGTCTGACTCCTGTAAAGGGAGACACACGTCTGGAGAACTTATTGGTGATGCAACATGTCTAATTCTACTGGCGTCGAGCACTTTAACCTCCTCCCCTACCCTCCTTCTCCGCCAGAAATGAGGACCGTGCTCGACCATGACAGTGCCCCCGGGTTCTCTTCGGAACCCTTGCACTGGAACACGACCAGAAAACAGCTCAACTTTGGTTTTGCGGCGTTTTTCACCCTCACAGCATTCTCCACAATGTGCCAGGCCTCGGTCGTCTGGGGCCCGCAAACCCGCGAGCTTGACTGGCAATTTGCCCAGCTGAATACGGGATATGCATTCAGCATAGCTGGTCTGGGTCTAGGATGTCCACTGATGATCCCCGTGGCCATCAAATTTGGCCGGCGACCAGTGTACCTGTTCGGAGTAGCCCTGTCGCTGTGCACATCGCTCTGGCAGGCCCAAATGACAACCCTTTCAGAGCTTTACATCATCTCCTTCCTCGAAGGTGTGGCTGCCAGTCTAACCGAGGCGTGTGTCCAGATCACCATCGCCGACCTGTTTCCGATACACCAACGAGGAACATACAACGGCATGTATCTGGTGGCTGTGGCCGTCGGTAACTTTCTCATTTTGGTTCCGGCCGGAGCTATCACCAACCAGTTTGGCTGGAGAGCTACATACTGGGCTATCGGCATAGTTCAAGCAGTGGAGCTGTTGGCATCGCTGTTTCTCTTCGAAGAGACAAAGCCTAGTGTAACTAATGGGGGAAGATCAGTGCCAATCAGTACCGCAGACTTTGACATTGCAACCACCCCCAACGTGTCCAAATCTGGAGGTGAAGAAACCTCTTTGGTTTGTGCCCAGACTGAATCAACCTACGATACTGAACACAGCATCCACACAGTTCCGGCACGCCAGGCAAAGTTCCCCCACATTCCACTAGTCTCGAATACTCCTGGCTGGACCACCTTTTTCAAGTCCTTCTACTCACCCTTTTACCTTCTTGCTTATCCCGTGGTGGCGTTTGCTGCCATTACTTACGGCTTTCTGCTGCTTGCACTGTCAATGTCTTCGGTGATAACATCATTGAGGTTCGCCCTGCCTCCGTACGAAATGTCTCCCTGGAACATTGGGCTTGTCTTCTTGTCGCCATTCATCGGCATGACTGTGGGTTCGTTTTTCGGAGGGTACATCTCCGACTGGGACATTCTGCGGAGAACAGAGAAGAATATGGGTGTCTACGAGCCCGAGATGCGACTAAGGCTGATATACCCTGGATTGGTGGCAGTTACGGCAGGGTTGCTAGTGTTTGGAATATCCATTTCCAGGGGAGTATTCTGGCTCGTACCGACGCTTGCATTTGGGGCTGTTTCCTTTGGATTTGGCAGCGTGGGTTCCATTGTTCTCACCTATCTGATAGACTACAACGAGACGCTGGCGGCTCAATCGTTAGTAGCAGTTGTGGTCGTTCGCAACAGCATTGTCATGGTGGAGTCCTTTTCTCTGTCTCCATGGGTAGACAGTGTGGGAGTCGACAATGTGTTCATCACAGCGGGCTGCTTTTCCATTATCCCCATCATTTTGGCAGTGTTTATAGACGTGTGGGGTAGAACAAACAAGGTGAGATAGAGAGACAACCATCAGACAAGAAACACAAGAAAGATAGACTTGTCTGACCATAGAAGTTTCAAGTTTTTATAGAGAAATTAAGTATTAGACTACAGTGGAGAGTGGACTTGGTGATTAGTGATAGTATAATGGGAGATGTGCGGATGGTCTAAAACATCTCAATGGGATAAGTAAGATATAAGACTGAACTCCCCTACGTTAGCCAAGCTGTATATCAATGATTACTATCACTTTTCAGTCCTCATAGTAGCTTTTATAATCATTAAGGAAGCACGGGACCAGATGTCGAGCTTTCAACGCAGGAACATTTTCGTTTAAGCGGGGTATGGATTAAGGTCATAAAAATATAGGTAAAAAAAGCCTGTCTCAAAAAAGTGCCATTCAGTGAGAGCTTCAGTGCGACGAATAATCGTGCTACAGTCACCAAAAGCTTTCCATTCGAAGCAGGAGCTGGCGACTAGCAGAATAACATCTTTTGGGATTTCTGTCGAGCCAATAAGAGCTATTTTCATGTCCTAAAAGTTGCAGACTATTTTTTGTCTTTGACCAGCCTTCCCGATAACAGGTGAGACAGGATGCAAGAGACCCAAAGCATCATGGGGTTGTCAAAAGGACATTTTACTGCGCGGAGAAGAGAGTCTATTCTCGGACAAAAGTAAGCACCCTGTCGACGATCTTGCCAATGTATTAATTGCTGCTTCTGTGTAATTACAATGTCCGTGTGCCGACACCAGCTATCGTGCATTGCACTGCAGTTGCAAAAAAAACATGTGCCTATCGCTTCATTTTAGCGTCCCACGAGCTCGTATCGTCCCCCTCATCTTTTGATGAGAGCTAGTCTAAAGGCCTCCAGCGAATGAGACAGGGCCCATGTGCGCTAAGCTAACAGGGTGTGAGCAATACGAGCAGGAATGCTGGCGATCTCGGGGATCCGCAACTGATTTGGAAGCCAGGCGGGGACGCAAAAAGCCACGACAGGAACGCAGACACAAAAAGCAGGTCGCACAAACGACACCTTTCAAAGGACTCCAGGGCCCCACCCCACCCCACGTCAACGGAATCACACTCTGCAACTTTTCCCCACCCCCCTCGACAAGGTTTGGACATCTCTGGTAGTAAGCGAGGGGTGCGTCTCAATGCGTCGTCTGGAAGCATGTGATCGGGGCCTGGGGGACTGCGAAATTGCTGGTGCCGGCGGGTCTGGAGGACGGAGGACCCCTGCCACAAGGTCCGGACAAGCTCAAAAAACAATTTTTACACAGACGCGATTTTTCGGGGGAAAATTATGGCTCACATTCCCCCTTCGGGAAACGCTAACCCCCGTAAACTCTACGCGGGGCTCTCTCAATATAGTTAACACACGTCCCAGCTTTTTGGATCTTGCGAAACCTCGACTCTCACACTTAACACCTAAATGGCTCCCGGAATCCCCAAGCCCCGCCACCAGCGGCTGGTGCTGCAGTGCTACCCCGACGGCCAGGCCGCCGACAAAAAGCCCAACCCCTCGGAGCTCTCGTACCTCCTATTTTACGTCAACCACCGCAGAGTCAAGCTCGAAAAGGTCGGCCCATTTCTCGAAGGCAAGTGCTACAAGGACGTCAGCAGAGGCCGACAGGGCAATGTCATGGTGGCGCTGGACATCTTCGCCAAGCTCATTGAAGAGTGCCACGAAGACCTCAATCTGTTTGCTCAAAACGTGGTAAACGTGCTGCTTGACGTGGTCAACTCCGGCGACCTCATGCTCTGCCAGCACTCCAACAAGGTCTTTGCGCTCTTCTGCGAGTACCACGACGGTGGCCTGTTTTTGGGAGACCCCGAGTTTGTGCGCTCCTTCAAGCAGCTGCTGGAGACGTACGTGAACATGGCCCGAACCGCAGCAGGCCCCAACCACGTGCAGTGGAAGATTGTCGGTCTCGAGGCCGCCAAGAGCATTGCCGGCTCAGCAGCAATTGCCACCCAGACCGGATCCACCTCAATCTCGCCCATTGTCCACCTGCTGCTGTCTTCACTGCACGAGTCTCAGTCTGACCTCGAGGCCCTAGACCAGTCGCTGGACGTGGCCGTGGATGCAGGCTCCAAGCGAAACTCGATGCACCAAGACGCCATCAACAACTTTATCCACGACGAAACCCCCGAAAAGCAGGTCCGATACCTGTCGTTCCACGCCCTCAGAACATTCTTTGACACAACCTCTGTTGTCCAGATCCAGTCGGCCACCAGAGCAATTGTCACATACATCATAAACTCAAACGTGCCTGAAGACTGGGCTACGGCATTGGTGGTCATTGTGGCCAAGTGGGCTCCCGTACAGTTCCGATTCGTCATTCTAGTGTCTCTCGTGGAAATGCTCGTTGCCATGTCCCCCAACAATGTCAAGTCCGAGCTGGTGGTCTCAGCGCTCATCCACGCGCTGCTCTCTTCCACCGTCAACATGGTCGGTCTGTCCGTCATGGACATTCTTGGTTCTCTGCTCAACAAGCAGGCCGCCATCATCAAACATGCCCAATCTAACGTCGACTCCGGCTCCCCCTTCGAGGAGCTCATCGACAAGCTCTCTGCCTGCATGATTTCGCTGGGCACACACATCTACTACGCCGATCAGATTTCGGACATGGTGGGAGAAGTCCTGTGGAGATGCACAGACCCCGCCACTGCAGGCACCACTGGCAACGCCATCTCCGCCGAAGACGGAACCGGCCTGCAGATCAAGCGACCCACCCGACGAGTGTTTACTGCCCTATCCGCTAATATCGAGCAGTCATCCGACGAGTCCGTCGGAGCTGCTACTGGAGGACAGACACAGAGCAGCTTTTCCCACGAGAACTCGTCCGATGTGCTCATTCGACGGTTGGCAATTGTGGAGGGATTTTTCCGACTTCAACACGAGGAGCAGGACGTCACAGCCCACAACTCCGTGTCTCTTTCAGCCTGGGACGGTACCCAGTACCTGCTGAACCACGAGTCAGCCATTGTCAAGGAGGCCTATGTCTTCTGCTTTGTGGCTTTTCTCGAATACGAGTTTGGCAACCCTGATCGGTTCCAGATTGGCTTCGGCCGACGCGGCTACAACCAGAATGTGGCCTACGGCTTCGTTTCTCAGCTCTCTCTGCAGCTCAACAAGCTTATTTCTAACCCCCGAGCGACCAACGGTGACTTCCTCCTCGGTAACTCTCTACTGCAGAACGTTGTCATCCGACTTCAGCAGGATGGTGTGGTTGCTACCTTTCCCCATCTGCTCAAGGCTCACGAACTAGGCCGAGCTCTGGTCACAGGCCAGTCTTCAGGCTCCAACACACTAGCCCAGGGCATCATCATTGAAGATATCTTCTCGCTGTATCTGAAGCAGGTCGGAGAGGTGTCCGAGGCCGAGGAAATGGTTCAGCAGGCTGCCAACGAGATTGTCCTTCGAAAGAAACTGGGTCTGTGGCCCAACTACCTCGACTGGCCCGTGTCATCCTCGTCACGAATTCAGGACGAGGACGCCCAGATCGACACGTCCATGGTCGGAAAGATGAAGACCCTTTCGAGAAACGACGTCGAGACCCTCTTTGCTGATTACATCACGTCCATGCCCCAGGAGACCCGAGCAGAGATCTTCTCTGACTACGACGATGTCATCACCGTGCATTCACGAGCACAAGCTCCCGACGAGAACCTTGTCGTTGGCAAGGCCCGATCTCTTAAGCAGCTCAATGCTGGCTCCATTATGGAGAGACAGACCATGCGGGACGGATGGCTTGGCGATGACGTCAAGAGTAACAAGTATGCCGAGGAGCGAAAGGGCTTCACTCCCACTGTTGCAGATCTAAAGGGTGCCATGGGCGGAAACGCCTATGTCAGCAAGGAGCCTATCGCACAAAAGTTTGATCCCCAGACTTTCCTCAACACCTGGACAGTCACTGACAACATGGGTGGTCTCGCCATCTAGCTTTAATAGTAAAAATGTAAAATGAGTCTATTTTTTGTATGGTCAGTAATTCCGTCTAATTATATACATGAGTCTAAGCCGAAGGGTAGTAAACCTCGGCTGGCTCCACCACCTCGACTGTCTTCTTTTCGCTGTACTTCTCCCAGAAGTGGATGCACTCGAATCCCACCTCGATCATAATCAAGATGATGATCATCCACTCCAGTCGCACACTCTTGTTCTCGGCCATGTGGGCCTTCAGAATGGCCACCACCTCACTTGCGTAATCGAGCTTTCGGTTAAGGATTCCAATTCTCGGTCCAATGTCGAGGTTTTTGGAAATGAGCGCATAGAGTCGCTCTAGTTCGGGTTCGCTCCAGTAGAGGTCGGGGGTCTCAATGAGCTCAGAATAGAGATTGAGCTGTCCACGGATACGCAGAAGCTCGCCGGTCTTCGTCAGCACCTCCCTCTCACTGACACGTAGTTGCTCACCCTGAGCCAGCCGGTCAGTCAGCAGTTTGAGTGAGGCAATGTATCGTTCCAGGGACTCTTCAAGCGCAGCCAGTTTGGTTGATCTTGCCAGACCAGACGAAAAGGCCACCTTGTCCAACAGCATTTTTTTTTCGGGGCCTCTGAGCACAATTGTTTCGCCCTTCATGAAAGATTTGTGTTGGGCAGGGTCATCTGACGAAGTTGCCTCGGGAGTTTCTTTGAGGGGTTGGCTATTATCTTCGTTATGTAGATTTTCGACAACAAAATCCACGTCTTCTGACTCCAGATTCTTGTAAGGTCTCAGTTCAGCAGCCTTTAGCATCTTCACAATGGTGTCTTCTGTGTTGGACTCGGTCATACCCCAGGACACAACCGATCCGTTTGCCAGCACCAGAACATCGGCAATCTTGCCAGCCTCGTAGGGATACTCTACGTGAGCCACTTCTCCAGGGAGAAGAATCGACGCCTTGAGAAACCCTTCAGAGTGCAGCAGTTCCACTGTTTTGGGGAGGTTGTAAGACTCGCATGTCGAGATGGTTGTGCAAGGCTGAGTTGAGGGCTGTGGTTTCTTGGTGGGCAAGCGTCGCAGTGCCTGTTTGGACGACTGGAACGACTTGACCTTGACTCCAATCTCTGGAGCTTTTGTGTATCGGAAAACCGAGGTTGAAAATCGTCGCATCGAAATGGGTGTGAGGTGAGTTTGATAAGGTGTGATGGTTTGGGGGAAAGTTTCGTGACTCCAAGTCTCGATAGTTTGAGGAATTAGCGGCTTCAACGACCGGGCAAAAGGGTCATTGTGCCGGTATCAAGTACTAACCGTCGATTGTGTCCATTTTTGACCGAAAAACCTGCCATGGTTCCTTTTACCCTACCTGGAATTGGACGCCACTATTTTATATCTGGAAGATCTTCATGCAGAATTGACGCCCAATTGTTTTACTCTGTAGGCAATATAGGGTTGAATATGGGACATCATGTATACGAGCATCAGAAACTTTGTCAAAGAAAGACGGGGCTAAACGGTTTAATATGAGAAAGACGATGATAAAAAGTCGAGTCATGAGCAAATAAATGGCTCTATAAGCAGTATTTCTGGTCTTTTTGGTGTTATTCGGTGAAAAAGGGCCTTTTTGTCAGTCTTGTTTAAATGGCTGGCATTCAAAATACGCAACATTACATGTCCCTGCAACAACTACAACCAATCCAAGTTCATCTGGAAATCGTATTCTCATCTGTTGTAAATTCTTATCTCAATAAATATATCTGTTAGTACTCAATAAATAACGTCTTTAGTCCAATAAACAGACCTTCATCAAAGACCAATGGTATCGCTCGTTAGTTTCTACCCTCCTGGAAACTCCCAACTACCATGGCATGATAGGCACTGGAATTCCAACTCCAGGAGGAAGAGGACCTCCTCTCCACATCATATGAACAGGTGGAGGAGGAGGGGGAGGGGGAATCAGACCCCTTCTAACCTGATCGACAATGTCAGGAGGAAGAACCACTGCAAAAAAGGGACCTGGGCTCATATTGTGATTGTCACTTGGAGGAACAGGATGTCCAGTCTGAATAGCAACTCCAGGTGGGCCAAAAAAGTTAGGAGGAGGTCTGCTATCAAAACCTCTACTTTGATTGCCGTGGTGGAAAACTGGAAGGGCATGCTCCGTCTCGGGGGGGCTTAGGGGAGCTTGTACAAACTGTGATCTAAGCAAAGGGGCAGTAGGAGGAAGTACGCGATGTCCATAGGGAGAGGCATGTACTTGTCCTACACAGTGCCCCGGGGTTTGCTGGCCAACAAAGCCTCCAGAACGATCAACTGGGGGACTCAGAGGCACAGAGAAGCCGGACATGCCCCCAATGGGGTTGTTTACAACTGGCTTCACAGTGTCAAACACTCCACCTATACTAGAATCATCCTCCCTGACAGAGGGGTGCAGGCCAGGAGGAAATTCGGGGTATCCCTTTGGCACTTCGGAAGCTTGCACCTGAGCTTCCTTGTTGGCCTTGCGATCTCGCTTCTCTCTCTTCCATTTCTCAAACTCGTCAAACTGTTGGGCATGGGAGCCACTAATGGAAAACGATGAAAGCGTTTTACTAGTGTCAACCTGCGCCCATTCAATATCGTCAGCTCGGGGCTCAAAGTAATCGTTCACGTCCTCCCGCGCAATGCTGGGTCGTCTGTGTCTACGGGCGTCAAAATAAACTCCAGTGGTCTTGTTGCTACTATTGAAGGAGGGTCGGTGGTGGTCGGCGCCGAAACTCTTTCGGGCAGCTCGGTGCCAGGGGTGAGTGGGGACCTGGTGTCGGGCAGGAACAGTGTTCCATCCGTCATCATCGTCCTCCTCAACGGCCTCGGCCACGGCCTCCTCGTTCTCGTTGGTGTTCTCCTCGGCGTCGGCGAAAGCAGCAAAGGCGTTGGAGCCACCACGCGATCCCTTGGAGGTCTTAGCGTGGGTGGCGGCAAGAGCGATGGCAAACTTGGGGTGGACGGGCTCGCTGCTCTTACCTCCCTTTCGGACGGTGTTGCCCTTCTGGGAAAGGTATCTGTTGGCGTACTCGGCCAGAGAAATGTCGGACTCGGCGACATCCTCGACGTCGATAGAGATCTCCACGGGTTTTCGCTCCTCGGCGTCCTCTCGGAACTTTCGGAGGGCGTCCTGGTTGTTGCCGAACGACTTTCGGTAAAGAAGCGACTCACTGGGTTAGTATGGGTGTGGCTGGGTCCGGGTCGTGTGACCTAAATTACGTTTGCTGGAAGAACAGTTTGGAAAATGAGAAAACACCCCCATGGGGAAGACGCCGAAATTGCGCGATCGAAGAACAATGCCAGGCTGCACGCTGCAGTGTCTGCTTTGCCCCGCGTCGTTCCGTCAGATCGAGATCAGCCTGTCCGGTGCTCCCAACGGTCCTGATAATGGGAGAATCATTTATCAAGATTTTTCAACGTTGATTTCTCAAACTGCTTCCACCGCATTTCAACACTGTCCACGCAGCAGAGAAATGCTGCTCCAGCCCAGGCGCACCTGCGCGTCCCAGTTAAAAGTCCATACTCACCGTCGCTTGATCACCTTGAGAGAGTTGATGTCGGTGCTGGTCTCATCAAGACCGGAGAGCGGCGACTTGGCCAGCTCGTACATGACTTCGGATGTGTATCGAGGCATTGTGTCAGTAGGGCGTCAGCAAAAGTATGTGGGTAAAAAAAAAGGGAAAGCAAATGTATCTAATTTGCAAAAAAACCACAGCAGTCCAGAATTCAATTATGCGCGAGAAGAAGTCACGTTGGGCGTGCGACAAAAATGCTGACGTTGGTGGGGACAAGTTTTTCGGCCGGGTAACACGCCACTTTGGGGGAATATCAGGGAAAGGGGACGTGTGGAAGCAGACAGTTGACCCTAAAGTTTATTTGAAAAAAATACCGGGTGCTGCATAAACAGTTGGAGAGAGCTTGTACACCGCGCTATCTACAACACAACAGGACAAAATGCCAATCGGAAGATCCATTAGAACCGTCAAGGAGAAGATCAAGGGCTCGGAAAAGCAGCTGCATCCGTACGCCAGGAAGTTCAAGCAGGTCAACCGAGCCTCGCTGCGAGAAGACAAGCTGGTGGCCAAGAAGACTGAGCGAATGCATGCACGAGCCGACACCTCCACAAGACTGCTTTTTTTCTCTCAGACCGCCAAGCAGACCCCGGAAAAGCTCTCCTGGACTGTCGACGAGATCAAGGAGATCACAGAAGTGTATCTTGCGCGTGATGACGACGAGTTGGAGGCTCTCAAGAAGTCCCGACGTCCTGGCCGACCCTCTTCCAGCAAACAGGACATGCTGCAGATGAGAACCGACAAAGAGCAGCATGAGTACAAGACTGGATATATGGTGCCTCATCTCGGAGACGAGGAGACCGTCCGAGCCCTGAAGACCTACAATGGTCGTGGCAGCATGGCCAATGCTGTGTACATTCGCATTCGACCTGACTCCACGACTTATGGAGAGATCGAGAAGAGTCTTAGATAGTGTTGAGGTGGCAAGCGCTTTAAAGGCGATGTAACTAATATATTTATTGCATAGTTAGATTTATTGGGGGGAAGTAGACGAGGGTGTAGTTCTCTACAGGGTACTCTGTAGTGATTTTAAGATAGGGAAGATCGACAAGTAGATATATAGATGCTCAGTACAGTATAGTATATATAGGCCGTTCAGATACATTACCAATGGAGATGGATATAGCCAGAATATGATGACTTTCGATTCATTGGGGGTAGTTCTACTACACTGATTTATTTTGGGTACTTCTACTGTTTAACTTAATGATGTAGCTTTGTCCTTTGGTGCTGGTTGAGAACTGGCATGGTCTCTATAAACTTGTACCTTCGAGAACCTTGCCACGAACTCAGCCTTCGAAGATTCATGGAACGAGGCTACTCGGGTTTGGTTTCGGACCCTTGTTCCAGTCTTCGCAGTTCTCTAGCTGCCTCCCAGTCCGCCCGTCGAGTAGTACCTGTCCATCTCTCGTCAATCTCCAGCAATATCGCAGCCACAACTACAGCCAAAATACCTCCTCCCAGGATCTGTTTGAACCATTGTCGTCGCTTTGGCCGAGCGAAGACCACCATGTCCGAAGGATAGCCACATCCAATGTAGTCCCAGCCCTTGTATTCAAGTTTGTTGATGCTCTTGGCATAGGCCTGGGGATGGGGGTTGCGGTTCACGACAGAAAACAGATCCTCGCTCGACAGAGACGCCGGGCATTCCTTGGTGAAAATGGCGTCACCCTTCTGTGTCACATATGCATATTCCAGATCAGCCGAGACTTTGGCCGTCGAGGGCGTCTCCTGCCACCTGGGGGTAGTTTCTTTCGTCTTGAGTAACGTCTTGGGTTGATGCTCGTTGGCCCATTCGATTGCTCGCTGCTGCTCCTGCTGCTCCTGCTGGTACTTGAGATGTTCCTTTTCAAGTTGCTTGCTCAGCACCGTCATCAGCGACTGGGTGCGTGGTTTCTGGGCTGCACGTTTCCTGGCCTGTGGGTACTTTTCGGATTTGCCGGGTTTCACCAGATCGTCCACGTCGAAATCCGACTTCTGGATGCGCTCTCCGGTAGGAGACACTCGATCACGCGTCGATCGCCCCAGAATGCTGTCTGCTGGAATCTCATCCATGAATGCAAATATCCTATCATAGTGTGTTGGCTCTTGTTTGGAGGGAGATGGGGGTCGTGGCGCGGTCTCAGGGGACTTGGATGCGCTGCTGTCGTGTTTGTGGTGCTTGCTGGAGTAGTACCGACATTGCTGCGGCGTTCGTACCCAGCTCAAAGTGCTCAATATGGCTCTCACTGATTTCATTGATGTGCTCATGATGTAATTAGGTGTAACTTTGTTGGGATATGCGGAGATGTAGATGCCAAGTGGAGGTGGGTGGGGAGGCAAATGTGCAAGGGTGATTCTATTGACCAAGTGGCATACGTGCTGTGGTTGCGAGAGGTACAAAGAGCTCAACAGGATCCAGATAGATCGCTTGCGTATAATATCAGCAAAAATTGCTGGACTCTACTCCGGCCAGATTGACATATTTTTGGGTCACATGACTTCCCCACTACCCCAATGTATGCCCGAAAATAGACCTTCTAGAAAGACCTCGTGATCATTCCTAGCTCAACATGCTGTTGCATCGCCTTGTACGAAATTGTATTGTAACAGCTAAACAGACACATAGACCATAGGGGTTTTTTACAGCTCTACTCATCAAACAAAAAACCACCTTTGCCACCCATCATCGCTCTACGATCCAGTGCAGTGCTTTCATATCGTCATCGGATTGTATCTATACAAGTCGCATTTCTATCGTAGGATACCTTCGAATTACTCCTTTTTCTTCTCCTTGTCGGATTCCTTGACATCCTCCTTGTCCTCCTCCTCCTTCAGGTTCTCCTTGTTCTCGATCTTGTTCTCAATCAGGTTGTGGAAGGCAATGATGGCTCGCACAAGTGTAGACAGGTAGACAATCATGAGCTCATCGTTGGACTTGACAGCAAAAGCCTTGGCTCGCTCATCTGTGGTCTTAGCAGAGTCGGTGAGAGAGTCCTCAGAAGAAGACACGGACACGTTGGGGAGCAGGTTGAACACATCCTGAAGCTTTCCAAGAATGACATGGTTGAGCGGCAGCTTTCCCTCCACAACCTTTTGCAGGTAGTTAGCAATCTCGTGGAGTCGCTTGTGGAGAGACTGCAGAGACATGAGCTGGTTGGTGATTCGAATGGAGAGGTTTCCAGCTGCGGCGTCTCGGACGTCTCGAAGAAGATGCTCAACACCGATTTCCTCGGCCTCCTCGGCCTCGATAGACGATGGCACGTGGACAAAGGTTCTGTCGGTGGCGCTTCCGTCGTCCTTGATGTCCTCCATGGCAAAGTAGGCATCGGTGGGGACGCCGACCTCCTGGGGCTGAATGTCGACAATCAGCAGCAGCGGGTTGGGGGTGTATCGCTTGAAAAGCTCGTTGATCTGCAAGTCTGAGGCCCGGAGATTGGGGCCCGAGTGGTACCATCCAATGAGCTTTTCCTTGGCGTTGATCTTCTTGAACATGTCGCCCATGTTTTCCACAAAGTTGTGGTCCAGGAACCACACATCCGGCTGCTTGTCGTCCTCCTCGAAGGGGATTGCGTATGAGTTGGTGACACGGATGGTGTTGCCGCTGTTGTCGCCAAGAAGCACGCCCACCACTCGCTTCTTTGTGTTCATGGCAATTCGGTTGTAATGGTCCACGACTGAGAGGAGCACCAGAGGGGCGACTGTGACCTGCTCGAAAGGCAGAGACGAGACCAGCGTGACTGGTGCCGCTGGTGCTGCGGCTGCGATTGCGGGTGCTGCTGACATGGTTGTGGTAAGATGTGGTGATGTGGATGGGTTCTGGTGATGTGTGCTGTGCTGATAAAGTTAGTACTTGCCACCACGTTGGGTGTGTGGAGGTGTCACAGAAACGTCGTTAGTAAGCATTGAGACAACAGCGGAAACGCTGGCGTTCAGCAGTGACATTGTAGCAACAATGGGTCTACTGTCACTGTTGATTATTTTCAATCTGGAAAAAGTCGGATCCGAGATGTGAGACGTTAAGCCCTCTCATTCAAAGGCAGTTAAAGGTGCGGCAGCTAACTAAACATAAAAGTTGGGTGGTTTTCCATTCATTTAAGAGTACAGTAACATAAAGAGATGAATATGTAGTTTCAAAGGGATTGATTCAGCTCTAGAAAAGCCATTAAACCAGGTACTGTACTTCTCTTACTGAAAGGACGATAGATCATCTAAAGAGGTCTTGTTTTTGTGGTTGGATCAGGGCTAGGGTTCTCACCAATGTCTGTGAGACTGGTTATTTGCTGTGCCACTGCTTTGTCATTTCTGAATACCATTATTTTTTATCTCAAGGTGTATATCTTCCAAATATCTCCCACTTGGACTTACACTCTTTCTTATTCTGACATTTCGCAAAGCTCTACAGTTGTTAGAAGTCTTTGGTTTCGATGCTAAGAGAATGCACGCCACTGTCTCACGTGACCTCTGAACGTGCGCCGATTGACTGTGTCCAGTGATCACTTTTGGGGAAATATGTCGTTGCACCCATCACAAAAGCCATGTGTGCTTTTTTTTTCGACAGCAACACTCTACCTTTCCAACACCTGAGCTATCGTTTCTGCTTACTCACCACATGACAGTCCGCCTCAGCAACCTTCTAATAGTCCATCCGGCATGCAGAAACTTTACCTTGTAAATGTTCGGGCAACTCATCATCGGCCCTCCAGGGTCGGGAAAATCGACATATGCGTACGGAATGTACCAGTTTCTCAACGCCATTGGCCGCAAGGTGTCCGTCATCAACATGGACCCGGCCAATGACCACGTCCAGTACCCCTGCGCCCTCGACATTCGCGATTTCGTGCAGCTGGAAGACGTCATGAACGACCAGAACTTGGGACCCAATGGAGGCATCATGTACGCCATGGAGGAGGTGGAGGACCAGGTGGACCTGTTTGTGAGCAAGGTCAAGGAGCTGGGCGAAAACGAGTACCTGCTGTTCGATTGTCCTGGCCAGGTGGAGCTCTTTACACATCATGGAGCGCTGCAGCGGATATTCAAGCGCCTGGAAAAGAAAGAAAAGGTCCGACTGTGCGTCGTCAACCTCGTGGATTCCCACTACATCACAAAGCCCTCGCTATACATCAGTGTGCTGCTGCTGACGTTGCGAACCATGCTTCAGCTCGATCTCCCTCAGGTTAATGTCCTCAGTAAGATCGATCTCATCCACCGATACGGTAAGCTGGACTTCAATCTGGACTACTACACCGAGGTCCAAGACCTGCATCACCTGTTTCCTCTGCTGAAAAGAGAGGGCATGATGGGAAAGTACGCCAAGCTCACTGAAGCAATCGCTGAGGTGGTGGAAGATTTTGGACTGGTGGCCTTTGACGTGCTGGCTGTGGAGGACAAGAAGAGTATGATTGCGCTACTCACAACGATAGATAAGGCCACGGGCTATCTCTTTGGCAGCACTGAAGTTGGCGGAGACTCTTTCTGGGCGGAAGCAACGCGCCAGGGAGGCTACGTCGGTGGCGTTTCCGACATTCAGGAGCGGTGGATCGATTACAAGGACGAATACGATGAGGAGGCTCTCCGTGAACACGAGGAGAAACTCAAGGAGGCTGAGGAAGCCAGCAGACCTCTCACTGCCGACGAGGAATGGGAGCAGGCCATTGAGGAGTACGAGAGTGGTCTTGGAGGCCCTATCAAGAGGTGATCTCACCTGCCATCTCTCTCTGCCAGTATTGCGATAGTGGCTTATTGACGGATCCTTTAGTCGTGTCGAAAGTGCCCCGCAGTTAAAGCCAGAAACCTCTTCACAATCGGCACACCACTTTGCATGCCACCCCAAAACAATATAGAATGAATGATTTATACGATTACACATGTAAACTGTAGAGTGAGCAATGATTGCACTGGTGCGGTTAACAGGGGAAATAAGTTATACATTAATTACAGAATTTTATCACTGAGCTAGCTCAATCTGCTTCTTGGCGTCCTCAACTTCGGCAGGATCAGCATCAGCACCACCCTAGGTTAGTATGATTGTATGACGGGGATTGTGGCGACAAAACGCTACACGTGGCAAGAAATGCAAGCACCGGGAACACAAATACAAGCGATTGCTTGCACGAAAGACTTGACGATTGGCTGTCTTCAGATACCGACACTGACGCTCAGTCGTTTCATACACTGTGTCACGCAACCACTCAAAAGGACCTCCTGCATTAGTCCCAACTCCTCTCAATACTCACAAGAATGCCTTCGAGAGACTCCTTCATCTCCACGATTTTCTTTCGCATAATAGGCACCATCTGTTCTGTGTCCTTGAGCACCTCGACCTGCTTTTTGATTTCGTACTCATCGTCACCGTTCGACTTCATCTTCTCGACACGCTCAGCCTGCTCAACGGTCTCCTGTTTGTACATCTTCTCCTCCTTGATAAGTCGGCCGAGAGCCAGGGTCTTGATCTTGATCTGAGAGGGCATTTTTGACGAACTTGATTCTGTGGAGATTCAAATAGATGGGGTTGTCAGGTTAGGTGTCAGACAGGTGTATTTCCAAATTGGGCATCGTCATAATAATTTAAGGTTTGGGCTGGAGGCGCGTCAGGGGCAATGTCATACAACTAGCAAGGAGTTCATTTCCGGACCGTTAGATCACGTGCAACAGGAAACTGCTGGTTCAGCGCCGTTATTTGGCTGCTTAGGGGATGTTTGATCACGTGACCCAAATTTGACGCTTGCACCCCTTATCTGATCGGAATCGGTTCGTGCCAACGCCTGCAGAAGATCCGATTTTGCTTTATGTATCACGTGGCCAACCTTAAATAAATAATCCACTATGCATGGCAAGCCATGACATCTTTCCCCCAAAATGGACCGTCTACAAACGCTCGTGCAGCGCTTGGAGGCCACAAAAACCAATACCAGCAACTATGAGAAGCTGCGCGACACCCTGGTGTCTTTTCCCGACGAGTTGTACCGCCATGTGAGGATTCCCGTGGCTGGATTCGAGGTGGAGGGCGTGGTTGAAAACACCAACAAGATCATCACACTTGTTGGAGATGGCTGGTTGATGGAGAAATCCGCCCGTGAGGCTCTCAGAGTGGTCGACGAGCGACTTGCTGTGTTGGAGAAGAACCAGCGCGCCTACGAAGACGCTATTGAGACTGCCAAGATCGAAAAAGAGGGTCTTCCAGTTTTCGAGATTAAGGAGACTCTGGACGACAACGGCGTTGAGATATCGTCAACCATGGAGGAGTACGACACTGGAAAGGCCGCAAATCTGAATAAGGCTATTCACGAGATCCAGAACGGAGCCAGTCGTCAAATCGAAGAGATTTCCCAAACTGATGAGGACGACGCCATGGAGGGGATTGAGGAGGATCCTGTCGAAGACGAAGATAACGACAACGACGACGACATGATGGATGGTATTGAGCACACAGGTGACGACTTCGACGATACCGGTGATCTTCCGCTGATGGAGATTCGTGAGGAGCTGGATGAAGATGGAAATGTCATTGAAGGCACGGTGGAGCCACATGGTGAAAGAGAAGCTGTTGATTTTGAGAAACATCTCAAGGCTCTCAATGAGCTTGCTCAAAAGAAGCTGGATCAGAAGGCAAAGGAGGACCAGGAGGCTAGTGCCAAGGAGAAGGAAATTCCCAAAGAGCAGACCAAACCCGTTTACGGACCCCCACCACCACCCAAGAAGGTCAGTGGTGGCATTTTCAAACCAGAGGTAACAAAGGCCCCTGGCAGCGAAACCGTTGCCAACCACCACAAGCCCGAGGTGCTGCGAACCAAGAGCCCTAAAATCGAGGAAATCACCGAGGAACAGGAAGATGAAGAGGAGAAGAACAAGACCCAGACTATGGCCGAGGAGTACTCCAACCCAGCAGTCGTCAACGAAGTTGTTGAGAACGACATCAACTCCAGCACGGACTCCCTCGATTCAATCCCATCGGCTTCTTCTGATTCCTCCGTTTCGTCTATTCCCAACCCTGCCCTGGCCACCGAGAGTCTCCTGGAACTAGAGCTACTTGCCGACGATATCATTGACGAGGAAGAGCTGGGAGACGAGGACTTTGGCACCGACGACTGGGACTATGAGGAAGACGAGGAGGAAGTGGAAGACCCTGATGAGGACGAACATGGCCGAACTCGAGGGTCCATGTTTCCTGGTATGAGTCCTGCTCAGCTCCAGGCGATCATAGAGGGTCGAAAGGCCCAGGAAGCAAAGGACAAGGAGACTGCTGTCGCTGAGGAGGATGCCACGGCTGTCTCTGTTATCAAGAGCGCCCTGAAATCGGACAAATCTGGAAAATCAAAGTCGGTTTCGTTCTCGAACAACCTCCACATCAAGCGTATCCCCAACAAGGAGACTATCAAAATCCAGGAACGACAGGAGATGCAGCAACAGAAAAAGTTGACTCGAATCCTACAGAACCTGGGCACCCAACCCAGCAAAGACGAAGACGAAGACGAAGACTTGACGCCTGTTGCTTCCATTCCTACAGTCAGCGATATTGCCGAGCGTGAAGGACCCTCGGAGCCCATCGCTGAGGCCCCCAAAAAGGTTTCACGGTTCATGATGGCTCGAAAGGGCAAGGAGGTGGAGGCTCGCTCTCGGAGAGGTCCCTCTCAAGAGTCTCAGGCCAACCCTGGCGACGGTCGAATTGTTTCTGGAGCCCCTGATCTGACCGGCAACAGTTTCAAGGTCGACGAGCTCAAAACTATTCCCGTGACTGATCTGGACAAGGACATCACTGATTACAAGGAGTCCATGAAGAAGCGAAGTAGTTCTCACGGACATGGTCATTCGCATGGACACACCAGATCCCCCGCTGTGACTGAACCTATAATCACCGAACCAGTATCTACTCCTTCTCCCAAGGTAGCTAGTCCCGAAATCTCTCGGCCCATCATCACTACCGCCAAGCCTTCGGGACTAGCTGCACCTGGTAGCTCCACTGCGCCTGCCATCTCGGAAAAGGACAAGGATCACGATGACGAGATCATGAAGATGGTCATGGGCTACCTGGCTGAGAACGAGGATGAGAACGAGTTTGAGCAGTTGCACCAGGAAATGGACGAGTCCCGACTGGCAGAGGAGCTGTACAAGCAGCGCGCCCAAAACCACAACAATGCTGTGACACTGGGTCTGCAGGATCGGGACAACATTGAAGACTTTGACGAGGAAATGGACGAGGATGACGACAACCTTCACGACGACATTGCCGATGCCACGCAAACCGTGGAGGAAGAGAACGACGAGAACAACCAGGTGATGACAGACATTGTTGAACACGAGGCAGAGGCTCCAGACATGACTTACGAAGAGGACTTGGGCATGGACCCCGCAGTTCACCGACGAGAGGTTGCCGAACAGTACTACCGGCTGAGAAACAAGATGGTTGCCAAGGGTGGAGGATTTAAGCAAACCGACGAGGAGAAGGCAGTTGAGGACTGCGACGAAGATGCTGCTCCCATCAAGGTGTCTCGATTCAGGGCGGCTCGAATGAAGCAGAAGTAGAGTACATGTGCATGGGGGCGATATATGGATGTAATTTTTGATATACCACGAATTTCGATGAGATTTAGTTGTTCAAGAGTAACATGAGAATAGTCTGTACTGTATTCATTTTGAGGTGTTGTTCTAACTGAGAAGCATGAAAGAGCTGTACTCTGTAGTGAATAGCAGGAGTGAATAGCAGGAGTGTTGTAAGATAAAAGACGCATACATTTTCTTCAATGTGGATGCCATGACTGATATTAGCACAACTCACACATGCGACCTCATCCTACTTCAAATTGTGCACTCTTTGAAACCAAACATATATGCCAAAATGAGTGGTTGTTTCAGAGTTTGTTAGAGATGCCTTTTTGACATGATCACTTTGACAGAAGTAAAAGCCTAAAGAATAAAGCAGTACGAAACCAGACATCTGGGGGGTGAAAATATTTCCACGAAAAAAAGGGCTATCGACAAAAAACCAACCGCCCGCACACTTGATAGCTCGGTTTGTACACACACACGACTTTGTGAAACGCCACCTCATCCAGTCTGCGTTTTGTAGCGTCCGAGGCTAGGCCTTTACCCCTTCTTACTTTAGACTGACAACACCATTTAGAGTACTTTTCGTGCTTCGCGAAGGCACTTTTAACACCTACCTGTACTTAACACTTTCTCCTTTTAACCTCCTTTAAACTCTGCTTTTAATGATCCCAACTAAACGTTTTGGCAAGTGAGAGGGCAGTTCTCACGACATCCAGATCGCCACGTAGACCCCCCTGAACACGTGTCGAAGTGGCCCTTTTTGGCCCTCTGACACACCGCCACCCCCTCCATGCATGCCGCACCCCTTGGACCAGCTACATATCCCTAATGTGTCACGCGGAATGTACCTCATATCGAACCTTGTATTTGCTATTGTTAATATACTGCACACCTCACCACCCCAGTCCAAAAAAAACATGCCGAAAATTCCCCCTGCTGTGGGCAAGAAGCCCGAAGGCCTCAGAGGGGACGAAAAGCCGAAACCAAAGCCGGGGCCCAAACCGCTCCCCAAGCCAGGCGCCCTGAGTCCCGCCAAACCCGTGGTGGCCGTCAAGCCAGGTCATCTCAAAGGGGATCAGCAACCGGTATTGGGCCGAGAACAGTCTGTGGCACCGCTGACATCGCCGCCACGTGTCTCGCAACCCACCACAGCCGCCCTGTCACCGTCTCCAAAGTCAATGCCTCCGCCCGTGACCCCAATAGCAAGAGCAGTCACGCCCATAGATGTCCCCAAGGAGGCACTGCTAAAGCCGGCCCCACCACCCTCCAGAGGTAACTCGCCGGTCAGAGCGTCGCTGGGCCCCGAGCCCAGCACTCCGCGTGCAGTTTCGCCCGCGCCCCTGTCCATTTCGGCCTCCAGATCACCGGCCCCGGCTCCACCCAGAAGCAGAGACGTGAGCAGAGACATGCCACGTACAGCCAAGGAACGCGAGGAACTGGGACCGCCTCTGCCACAAAGACCCGAGCTGGTCACCCGGAGATCAACCGGACCACCCCCGCCAACGTCCAGAAAATCCGACACTCCTCCGCCAGCCCCGGAGATGATCCACAGAGAAGCAGCCCTTCCACCGTCGAGAATGGTGTCCAGAGAAATGAGCCTCACGCCAGAACCGGCCGTGAGAGGCAGAGAAGTCTCTAGAGAAGGCGCCATCGCTCCGTCCGGATCGAGGGTCCCTTCCATCATTGAACCTCCAATCACACTCGCCAAATCTCGAGATGTGTCTGTCGGTTCAGTACAGAGCGATGTTTCCTCAAACTTCAGCTCGCGCAACGTGAGCTCTTCATCTTACAACCCTCCTCCCCCCGTGGCACCAAAACCCCGAGAATTCTCTTCCTCCAGCCCAGCGCTGGTTCCTACACCCAGACCTCGCGAGGTTTCACACAGCTCTCAGCTGTCGACCCAATCGACTTACGAGCCTCCGCCACCTCCTGGTATGCCTGGAGTGCGAGAAGTGTCTCTTCCGTCTATTTCCTACAATCCTCCAACCCCTACACAACCTTCTTCCGAAGCTCTACCTGTTCCTGCAGCACCAGAAAAGCCACGACTACCAGATCCGGCTTCGTTCGCAGCTCCTCCAGTCCACCATGCAGTGGCAGCTGCAAGAGAGCGCGAGAAGGAGCAGCAGGAAGCCCCACCTCTCCCTCAAAGAAGAGGAACTGCCCCTTGTCTGGGTGCTGCACCCTTCCCAGGTACCGGTACCCGCTCACCTAACCGATCAGATCGCCCGGAGCGACCCCCACGCCATAGTGTTCCTCATGTTTCTGTCCCTGTTCCAACTGCTGTTGCAGTTGCCGAGCCTTATGAACCCCAAGCGCCCCCTCGACGAAACACGATGAACTTGACCGATGCTGGGGAAACTGAATCGGAGGTTATGCCCTCTGCCGCCATTGATGGATACCAAGACTATCCTGACTCGACCAACGTCAACCGAAAGCCACCTATTCTTCCTGGACGGTCTCAGCTGTCTCTCAAGCACGACGTCAAGGTCTGCGATTCAAACGACCATTTCATTGTCGCATGTTCATTGCAACACACGTTTGTGCTGAGTGCCGAGCACATGGATCTCCTATGGTCCATCCCCCACAACGACATCAAGGTAAGTACGGTGAAAGTGATTGGTGACGAGTATGCAGTTATTGGCTCAAAGGAGGGATCCCTGTGGGAACTCCACTTGTCTCGAGAAGACATTTCTATCAAGAGAAATACTGCCCACACCACCCCAATTGTGCTGATCCATAAAGCTCCATCTGGTCTCTACACCCTCTCCGAGGATGGCAAGGTCAATGTTTGGCCTCACAGTGACAGCCCACTGTGTGCCACCCCACGAGCCTACAAGCTGTCTTTTGGATTTATTCGACAGGCCGTGGGCGTTGACAACACCATCTGGGTCGGAAAGTCTCGCAATGCCTTTGTTTTTCGTGAAGATATGAACTTTGTCAACCCTCACATCATTTCATCAACTGTTCCTGGTAACAGACCGTCACTGGACTTTTCCTGTGTGTGTGCAGATGGCGGCAATGTCTACTTTGGCCATGAGAATGGTAACGTCACAGTCTTTTCCGTCGAAAACCCTCGTGTGGTAGCTCAGCAGTTTGTCAACTCGTCCTGCCCTCAGGCCCTCTACTGTCGGGAGGACCAGCTCTGGACAGGTTTCAAAAACGGTGACATACAGATTCTCGATGTGAGCTCGGTGCCGTGGAAGATTATCAAGTCCTTTGACGCCCACAATTCTGGAGTCTTTGGCCTGTGTGGAGGACGCACTACAGTCACCTCCTATGGAATGTCGTCCAATCTGCGTTTCTGGGATGCCCAACTGTGTGAGTACTGGATTGACCAGCAGCTTGTTGAGAGACAGGATGACTACTGCACCTACTCTGACCTCACTGTCGGTATCATTTCATGGAACTGCGGAGCAGTAAAGCCTTCGCAACTACACCGGGCTTCTAAGACTGATCGGTACTGGATCGAGAGCGCGATCGAAGATGCTAAGCATCCCGACGTCCTTGCTTTTGGCTTCCAAGAATTGGTGGAGTTGTCCGACAAGGGTCTGTCAGCTAAAGCGTTCATGGGACGAAAGAAGGACGACATTTCTGACCAGTACATGTTGTGGGAAGAGCAGCTACTTGATGCTGTCGGCCCCGACTATGCTTTTGTCAAAACTGACTACATGGTGGGTCTTTTCTCGTGTCTCTTTGTACGCAAGGGTCTAAAGGTGTCTAACGTGGCTTCTGCTAGCGTCAAGACTGGCCTGGGTGGTCTTCATGGTAACAAGGGTGCCGTCTGCATCCGGTTCGTTGCTGGTGACTCGTCTTTGTGTTTCACCAACGTCCATCTCGCTGCTGGTCAGTCTGGAGTCTTGAACCGAACCAAGGATTTACAGACCATCTTCGGTGCTAAGCTCTTCAAGGATGACGGCATGACTGACTACAACCGGTACATCAATGGTGGAGATGGCTCTATGTTTGTGGACCACGAGACATGTTTCATTTTTGGAGACATGAACTTCCGGGTGAATCAGCATCCAAAGATTGCAGTTCAACACATTAAGCAAAATCGCCTAGAGAAGTTGCTGCAGTCAGACCAGTTGACTATTCAGATGAAGAAGAACATTTCATTCCCATTGAGAGCCTTCAAGGAAAGTGAGATCGACTTTGCCCCCACGTACAAGTTTGATGTTGGTACAGATACCTACGATTCTTCCGAAAAGAAGCGAGTGCCATCTTGGTGTGACCGTATCATGTACAGGGGCCGTCTTAGCAGCCTGTGGTATGATTCGCGTGTTACTCGGCTGTCTGACCATCGTCCTGTGGTTGGGCTTTTTGATGTCCGGGTCAAGCATATAGACGACGACCGATATGCACGGGTTCGAAAGGAGGTGACTCTCGAGTTGACTTGATGATGGTTCAGTACATAAGCAATATATTTATTTATTCGAGCACGATCGACAGGAACGTAGATATGCCCAGAGAAGGCCATGAGATGGGTACGGTGTTCTAATTGGGTTGTACTTTGGAAATTATTCCAATGACCAAAATCCATCTAAAAAATTAGTTTTAGAAGATTCGTGCTCTTGCCTGTTGTCTGTCTCTTTCTTGCTGATGATGGACCTGACCACAACTACCGCATTGTGTTATAAGTGCCCACTGCCATTATCAGTCCTTAAGAAGAAGTTGCACAAGCTGCAATGACTGAAATACCAGGCACCATCCACTTGGAGTTTCTGCTAGAATCAAGTGTGTTTTACATGTGGCATGAGAGAGAGGCTCTAGTATCACAAACACTGCGCTAACCATTTTTCCAGGCCTGAGACACAAACCCAAGTGGTCAATATACGACCTGAATTGGAAAGCTGAAAGACCCTTGTCGTTCTAATTTCCTAAGTTGGATTCTAGATTTGTGCCTCGGACCCTGCATATCGGAGTCTTGCTTCAAGGGGTGGGAATGTATAATATTGTAAAAAATAATGATAATAATGGCAAAAACGACGTGTCGTAAAAAGAAGAAGAACCGACTAATCAAGTCCGTATATAATTTTCAATTTCAGAAAATTCAATGAAATATTAATGCCTTTGTAAGTCGTTGTAGATGATCTCACCGCGTCTTTTTTTGTCGTCTTCGTCATTGTCTTGTAATTATATACGGCTTTATTGGACAACTTGCAATCAGATGTTTGTGATCTCCTACAACTACCACTGTATACTCAATTGAGCTACTAGAAGGCCCAGTTTTTGTCATTTGTCCAGTCCAGGTACAATCGTTGTTCTTGTTCCTGATATCCAAAACAAGGAACATCGACTCCTTCTCTTCCACTCTCCACAACTTGACTGGCAATTCCAAACACAATGAAAACAGAAAAGTTATCCAGATACCCCTAGCAGCTGGTGTGGATATACAGCCACCACCTCCAAAGCCACGGTATATAAACCCCAGCTGTATCCACCTTGATTCCTTAGATCCAAGATCCCAAACACCTCATCGCCACTATCATGAAGTTCTCCATCGCCGCCCTCTCTCTCGTTGCCGCTCTCGGCCTTGCTGCCCCAGCTTACGATGACGACTACGACTACGACAACCGATACGACAACTATGACGACCGGTACGACAACCGGTACGACAACCGGTACGACGACAACGACTACGACTACGACATTCGAGGCGTAGACCAGTCCAACTACCAGTGGCCCCAGTCTGACTACATGTACCAGATGCAGGCCCAGCGAGGCTACGACCAGCGAAACATGGATATGCGAACCGATGGCCGAAACCTCTACTTTGGCCAGGGCGACTACCAGAATGTGAACGGTACCCCTCTCAAGACTGTCAACATCTTTGTTGACGTCAAGGGCGACATCAACGTGGTGCACAACCACAACTCCGATGACAGCGACAGCGACTACGACCATTCCCACCAGGCTCACCACAACGATGAGTCCAGCTGGGACGATCGATACGACAACCGATACGTTGGCGTTGACAACGGCCGTCTAGCTCTCTCTGACCGACGATCTGACGATATCGACCTGCAGCGATCTTCCGACGACCGAGTCTCTTGGAGACACAACTCCGACCAGCAGCAGTTCCAGGCCTGTCCCGTTGACCAGTACGGACGAGCCTACGATCTCTCGTACGACCAGCAGTCCAACGACCACCTCTACCAGGTGTTTACTGGCCAGCAGCCTTGTGCCAACCCCATTGCTGTCACTCTCAACGGTAACCGAATGAACGGTCGATCTCAGTACCAGAACTCTCAGCTCCGTGTCGTGGACAACCAGCAGTTCCGAGACTCCAACATTGTCAACAATGATGGCCGACTGATGCTTGTTGATGGTCGACAGAACTACAACAACAACAACAACTATGACCAGTTCCGAGGCCAGCTCTCGTACCGAGGACAGCTTGTGGACAACCAGGGACGATTCGTGCAGCTCGGTAACCAGGCTTCCATGCGATTCACCGACCGTAACCAGGTTCGACAGGGTCTGACTGGCTTCAACTACCGAAACAACCGACTCACCTACCAGAACCAGGGCTTCATTGCCTGCCAGGTTCAGAACGGCATGTGGGAGCTCCGACCTGCTGGCGCTGAGGGTGCTGCTGCCGCCTGTAACAACGCTCAGTACGTCCAAATTTCCATGGAGCCTCTTAACTGAGTGGTTTGACTGAGTACGGTCTTTTTTTTTTTTTTTTTACTCTAATCGAAAAAAGTAGTCAATACAAATATTATTACTTAAACAGTGTTTGGTGCTTTCCACGGCACTTTGTATATTGCACTTGTGAATGGTCACTTCAAAACGTGTCTAGAGAGTTTAGATTTTGAATCAACTTTTGTAGTTTTCTTTTTAGGACAATGAAAGACATTGAGTACTCTGTACAGAGTAGGCTGGTGGTTTTTCATTTGTTTCTCGTGGACTAGCTAATGAACTTGTTCTCAGCGGCTTGTTCTCGCTTGAATTCACCGTTTGGCTTCCGTGAAGTGGTCACATGCATCTTGCCAAACAATAATCTTGACAGCAAACGTTGAAGAAGTGTGTCAATTGTTGTTCTATTTTTGTACATTGATTCTGCTTCATGTTCAGGTGAATGATTCTGTAGCTCGAACAAATCTGTCCAAGTTGAGTCTTCGTCAAAGTTCCATGGAGGAGAAGGTGGTAGTGTACTACAGTCAATTCACAAGACTACAGTCAGTTTACAAGTGAAAAGCTCGCAACAGTGCGATTTCATTGTGTAACACGTGCAAATGTGTTTTTAGAATGCTGCTTACTTGCTGGCTGAGTAATATCTTCCCATTGGACCGACGTATTCCAGTCCATCCAATTTCGTGCAACTGTAAAAATCAGTTTTTGGTTTCACCTACAGTTGAAAGTTAGGAGTGTTGGATGGTGTTTATTTGGAGTGTTAGACTACGTTGAAAATAAGTTTAGCATAGTGAAGATGAGACTATCAGGGTCGTTTGGACGCTCCTCTTATACGCTGTCAATACGATCTAATGAGGTTAATGACACTCAAATAATCGTGAGTAAGACGCCCTCCTTAGCTAACTGCAATTTTCAGGCCCTTTTCTCTGCTAGAAACAAAACTAGACTCGCACAAATGTTTAGACACTCGACATATGCACTTTTGCCTCATGCAAAGACCACGATGTTAGCCTAAAATAAAGACGGAGAGCCGATCATTGAAGCCACCAGAATGGCTAATTCAACAGAGAGACCATGACCAATCAAGCGTCACGGAAGCAACCGAGTATAATCTTTCTTTTGCCCCGCACGGTTCGAGTGTCTTTTGTTTCTGCATCGCGTTTTATCGGCATCTGTTTAGCCCCATGGTCCTGCGTTTTGGGCTTTTTTTTTTTCTTTTTTTTTTCCTTTGCATTTGAACGTCATTTCGCTTGGAAGTCGAGTGGTCCGAAAGACACGACTCTCGGCGCGGAACTTAATCCCCAAGTGCTGTATCAGAAAAGCAACTTCATGTAGAGAATATCGTCATACCATAGTCTAGAGTAAGTAGAAACCAGATCTAAAAAAACGAACTTCTACAAGTCGTATTGTTTGGTTCCATAACTGATACTCTCTCTGCACAACTGCACTAGCATTGATATGGCCCTTGTGTCAATGGTGTGACAGCTCAGGGTGGTGTGGGGACAGCTGTCAGGACGTGACAAAAATGCTGTGCTGTGAAAGCGTGTCTTTTGCATTTGAAATCAAACACTGGCCATGGTTCTTTCCGGTACCCGTACACACGGCACTGTTCGTACCTTGTCTAAACATGGGGCTACCTGCAGATGGAAATATTTTGGGCGCTGCAGGAGACAATAAAAAGAAATTATGAGTAAGGCACCAGGCAGAAAACACCTCTGGATATCAAGTGTGATCATGTCCGTTTTCTCGACAATTAACCCCGTCCACCCATTTGTCCACGTTCCCCACGAACCCTAGCGGGCTTGGCGTGCCAGGGTAGTTTTCACGGGCGCCGACAGGAGGGGTACTGTCCCCTTACTGTACGTAGCAGTCAAGTTTTAGCATCTTCTTGGTCGAGAATAACAACCGTAGGGGTACCTGAGACACTTCGCTATCATTATCGTTCCTTTTTTCGGCAGTGTACTGTCGCCCTACTGCTGTTGCTTCTACATACATACATGGGGGAGTAAAAGCTGCAGAGGCTCTCGTTTCGCAAGGGACCAATTTCAACCTAGAAGTTATGCGGTGGTTAGGGAACTTTTGGAGTTGGCCAATTGGCCTTATCAGTGGGGTTTTCGCTACAGTAGCCAAGAAATTGCTGTTATTGATGCTGACAAGTGGTATGGTGACCGTCGATCGCCAAGACGCCGGCCAAGGGTCAGCATTCCGTCGGTCAGATGGAACAGCCTCCGTTTTCCGCTTCCAGCGAGATCTGATTATTTGAAGCCCTGACAAATAGTTTCTTTATCTCCGCTAAAACTAAACAGGGCGTAATGACGGGTTTGCTGCAAACTAGTGCTTTAGGCAAACTGAAAACTGAGCTAAAACCAAAGGTAAATTCAAATTGCGAGGAAACGGAAAACTCGGAGAGAACCTAACGGGGTTCGCCACGGGGCAGAAAACGACGTCCGGACAGCGCCATTGTCTCCAGGCTGCTCGGCTCAGATCGCCTGTCACGCCCCTCTGAGAAACAACGCCTTTTGCAGCTCTACACTTGTGTCATGTGCTGCACCTCAACGTCTGCTTAAGCTCAATGCAAGCTTCATGCGGCTTGACTAAGAAAGGACCCACCCACATGGGCTTCCTCAAAGTGTTCCATATTAGCCGAAAAAGAAACTCAGTGCACGATAACTGTTTAGCCGTCCCAGCCCAGGCCAGATTGCGTTGGCCAGGGTCGTAGACCATGTCGGGGCGACTGCGTTGCGGGGGCAACCACGGTTCGTTGTTGGTCGGCTTATTATTTTTTTGGACATGCATGTGACTAACAAGCGAGATGCACAAGACAATGTCGCGAAACACTCATGCAGTCAACAACCACTTTGCTACAGAGAACAGTTACTTTGCAACTGAAATATACGTACTATTCGAGCGCTAGCCGCCACAGTTTGTCAACGTCTGGGGCGCACAATTATTATTATCTATTTATTTGCTCGCCCAGATTTTCCAAGACCGTTTTTAGCACCAACTGTCAAGGCACACAGGGGTACTACTGCCGAAAGGGCATCACGGTGCACAAGGAAGACAGATAAGGTTGGCAGAAAGAAGAAATGAATTAAGGATATTACATTAATACCGTGTGCTGGACCTGGAAAGACCTCGAAAAAAAAAGACACACCCCTCAACCACCTCCACAGCAAACGCCATCATGTGGCTCGAGCGATTCGCCCTGGACGTCCCCCAGGGCGTTCAGTATACAAACACAGTGTGGACAAACCGCGATTTGGTTCCGATACCTGCGGAACGACGCTTGTGGAACGCATGGGGCTATATCGGATACTGGACGGTAGGAGGCTCCTGTGTCACCGCCTGGACTCTCGGCTCTACCATGCTGGCCCATGGTAGCAATGCTCCCCACGCCATCGGTGCCTGTGTCATTGGAGCCTTCATTACTGGTCTTTTGGCCGTTGGAAACGGCTTGGTCGGTGACAAACACCACATTGGATACACAGTCAGCTGCAGAGCCACGTTTGGAATGCGGGGCTCTTACATTCCTATTGTGCTACGATGCTGCATCACCTCGGCCTGGTTTGGCCTGCAGGCGTTCTGGGGAGGCCAGGCCGTCAAGGCGATGATAGGAGCCCTCATTCCGGGATTCATCACAGGCGACCTTGACCAGCTGTTTTCGAGATCGTCGCATCTGGCCAAAAACGACTTTATCGGCTTCTGGATCTGGATGGTCGCCTTTGTCGGCCTGCTTTTCCTGCCTCCAGAGAAGATGCAACTTCCGTTCTTGTGCTCCTTCGTGCTTCTCATGAGCTCCTGCTTTGCCCTTCTGGGCTGGACGGTATCGCTAGCAGGAGGAGCCGGCCCGCTCTTCTCCAAAGACTGGACCCCCGAAGTGCACAAAAACCGGGCAGTCGGATGGACAATGGTTTTCGGAGTGTCGTCTGTGCTGAGCACCTGGGGCACAGGATGTCTGTCTCAGAGCGACTGGACCCGTTACGCAAAGAGACCAAGCGAACCTCGGTGGTCCCAAATGATCGCCGCCCCACTAACTATTATTCTCACAGCCTGCATGGGTATCATCGTCACCTCTGCATCCATGGTGATTTTCAACGGAAAGATTCTATGGAACCCGATTCAGATGCTGCCACTGTTACAAAAGCATCTACATCACACCGCGGCCTCTCGGGCGGGCGTCTTCTTCATCGGCCTCGGCTTTGCAGTGTCGCAGCTGGCTCTGGCCCTCGTTCTCAACTCGGTGTCTACAGGCATGGACCTTGCCGGCCTCTTCCCCAAGTACATATCCATCACCCGGGGAGCAGCTTTGATGGTCATCATTGGCATTGCCATACAGCCGTGGCAGCTCGTTGCAAACTCTGCCAAGTTTCTCACAGTTCTGGCGGCATTTGGCATCTTCGTTTCCCCCATCACTGGAGTCATGCTGGCCGATCTGCTGGCAGTCAGACGCAACAAGTTTGTTATCCACGACCTCTACCACACCAAGAGAGAAAACAGCGACGAGAAGTCTATTTATTGGTTCACACGTGGCTTCAACATCTGGAACCTGGTGGCTATTATTGTAGGCATGTGGCCTATGATTCCTGGTCTCGCCAACGCTGCAATCATGGCATCTGATCAGAGACACTACGAACACCCTGAGATCCCCGAGCCTCTGCCGCTGGGATGGCGAAGAGTGTACAACATTGGGTTCTTTGTGGGCTTTGCCATCTCTTTCACCATCACCTATGTTGCTGCTGTTCTGAAACCTCCCCCAGGAGTGGGAATCCACAGCACTTGGTGTTCAGGAGACGAAACGGACAGCGACAAGGAACAGATGAGTTACGATGAGCCCGGTACTGGGCCTGGCACTGGGGCTAATGAACTTCTAGGAAGTGAACTGAACCCTGTTGACACTGAAAAGCCATAGTTTTTGGCTAATAGCATAGTATAGCATTATTGATTTGATTGTTTTTGAAAGGACGGCAGATTTAGGGGAGTGTATCGAAACTCGAGTCCTATGGCCTGATTGAGTCTTGTCAGATTCGTTAGTTTTTGCCTGAAAGAAGGACAGTGTAAACTGTGACGTCACTTCTTTTGCCTTGATCACATCAGATAAGCCACACATTAAATACGTCTGGTTTTGACTTCTGCGCTTTTTACGACCCTACATTTACCTCAGCAGAGGCTTTCCAAGTGCTAACGAGAGTCTGATAATTACTTGTTTGGTGAGAAAAGTATAGTGCAGGTACCTAATGGTAAGAGACCCGAATAGGATGGTGAAGTTAAGAGAAAACTGAATGGTAGTACCATACTAGGGTTACCTGCCATCTGCGAATAGTACACTGCTCGAATTATAACAGTGATACACTGTAGCCATCCCATACAACAACATTATCTATGATGTATTGGTTATGAAACGATATATTTGAGAACTAGACATTGGTATTGTCGCTTAGAGAAGAATCTTGGTGACCTCACGAGCCTGGTTCTTGTGGTGCTTCTCGGTCTTGTTCTTGTGTTCCTTGTGGTGCTTATCCTTGTGGTGCTTCTCCTTGTGGTGCTTGGTCTCGTTCTTCTCCTTCTTGTGCTTGTCGACAATCTGGAGACCCTCGGGGGTACCCTGGGGAGCAGCAAGGGCAACGGGGGCGAGGGCAAGAGCGGTGAGGAGGAAGGTGCACTTCATTTTTGTGTGTTGATTGTTTGGTTTAATGTAAGCTGGTGAAGGCTGATAGAGAATCCATTTGGAGAGGACCTGGAGCGGTTTATGTAGTTTTCCAATAACGGAGGAACGGGACCTGAGCCGGCAGTGGGAGAACAAAGAAAACGCAAGCCAAGACCCGATAATGCTGCCAAGACTCCGTATTGTGCAACACGTTTCCGCCAGGGTTCCCAAAGTGTACCTTTGCCGTTCCAATGCACGATGATCGAACTTTTTTTTATTTTAGGGTGGGTCCAGCAATGACCAAAAATAGCTCTAGATTTCCTACACAGGGGCTTTTTCTTTGTCTTTCGAGTTCTCAGGTCCTCCTGAAGGACAATTCCTGTCATTCATGAAACCAACCTGTCATTTGGGGCCACTTTTGTTGTGTTTTCCGGCTGCTTCGTCGATCAAAAGAAATGTCATTCCAGTATATCAGATGTACAACTGCTCGCCAGTGTGTGGGGGTTTGTTTAATGGCTCAGCGGTCTAATATTGAACGTTGAGGAAGACTAGGCTGCCACAACCCTGTTAAACTCGCCTAATCTTATGGCTTTTGCTCGCCTTGTTGGGCGGTGTTTTTCTTTTTATTTCTCTTTCCCGACTACGAGACTCCCTCTTATTGTTGTCATCTCATTGCACGTAGTACAAGACAATGGAGGCTGTGTAAACAATGTCTTGAATGACGCCACAGGTGCATTTCGGAGCTCTAAGATGAGTCCTTGTTGCTACTCGGCCCGCGAGGAGTGTCTATCTGATCTTCTTGCTCCACCTATAGCTCGAAGACAACGACGATCGGTTTTTCTTTTAGAGCTTGAGACTTTTCTGCCTCGCTCGGCAACGTGGGAGCTTGCATGGTGTAGGCAAGTTAAACGAGAGACGGAGAGAAACCGGTTGTAGTTTTCTCTTGACGGAAGCACTTACTAGAAAAAACGTATGACATCGTCTGTGTAATACCAGTGTCTGAAATGGGTCAACCAGGTGACTGAGAAAAAAACGTCAAATCCGAGTTAGTCTAAGCCATCGGCGTAAAATTCATTTTGTCAACATGGTCTAAACTCAAAGAGCTTATCTGTTCTTGGCACCTGCGGAAACTGAGACAGTCGATCATGGCGCTATCACCACCTGTTGGATGTTCTCTGGAAAGGGCCCAGTAAATAAAGGACCGGGGCTGATCAATCGAGGGAGAAATACGGTTTCATCTGCTTTTGCTACACTGTAGCCCCTGCGCTCTGTGGGGCTGGGGTTTCATTGGATGATCAAATTCCACGGTGGGTTTCGGGCTGTGCAAGTGCAGGGGAGATCATAAATGGAATGTACAGTCGAGTGGGATTGGCTGAAAGTGTTGGACGGAAAAAATCTTACCCTCACAACGCTCTTTTTCCCGACGTAAAAGCCTCGTTTCGATACCTTCTCTTCTCTAGACTCGTTCTCCACCCTCTTCCCGTTCGATCTAGTCCGAAGCCTCACTATCTTTTTAGTGTTCTTTTGCAGACAGGCTGAATGGGTCGTACTGAATATCTGCAACTTTTTTCTTCTCCAGGAGAACAGGCTTCGATTGCAACCTAGACTTTCATGCTAGGCGAAGTCTACAGATGTAGTCGTCTGATGTATAGCTGCTCATCGAACTTCTGGACTAGTCTACCCACGAATCCCTACTACAGTGCCGTACATGTAGTTTACTCGAATTCCTATTACAGTGCCGTAAATGTAGATTACCCCTGTATTGCCCACTCTAGAGAGAACTCACATCAACTATCAGCCTAATCAAGGGTCGAGTGACAAAGGAACTTCTGAATCGTACGCGCTATCCTTAGAAAGTAATCAACAGCGGTGTAATTCTTGTACTGCGTTACACTTTTTCTGTTTCTCTCCTTGAATCTACAGTACAAACCTGGTGCCGAAAAAAAAGCTACCTGTGCTAATGTCTAAGAATAAACAAGTGTTTCGGTGGCGCCGTTGCCAAGAGTGAGGATCCGGGGACTCTGAAGTCCCAATGAGAGTGTCAAGATATATACTACTCTGTACTGTAGACAAGTATATACTGTAGGTGAACTCTTACTCAGAGCCTAGATTCAGTCTCACTTTCTCCATCTCTCTCACTTTCTCTTCTCCACCCTCTCTCGTAACGATTCGCCCAACTTGACCAATAGCTGATCAACCACGGCCTCGCTTAACTTGAAATCCCCTCTTTTTGCTCGAAGTGAGCCCATTTGTTCTCGTCCCTTATTGGGTCTCCCCAAGAAAGTTGCTAGATTCTAAAAACTGGGATAGAGCAGACACATCCTGTTTCAGAGGGTAAGTATTTGGAGTGACTGATAAACCCAGGACTTGAGAGGGTCCAGAGGAACAATGTTAGCGACTGATACACTCAACGACATACTGTAGTGAATTACTAGAAACAGCGATTAATTTCGTACAATCAGTCTGAAACAGTACTATTCTAATCAATCAAATCTCTATTCACCTCGGCTTGACTAAGAGTGATGAGGCAAATAAGTCACATTTATTACTGCTAATTTTGGGGACATGTTATACTGTACATTGTAAAAGAGTGCGTGGACTTGGTAAACAAGCTGAGAATACATAAATAATCTTCAGGTTCAACTCTGGTAATGCCTCAAAGGTACAAGTATCATTCAGTGGAAAGATCTTTCAGTTACCTGAAGTCAAAGGACATTATTGACAGAATTTCACTTCCTTATGGCAGTCGCAACACTGACTGATTTCGAAGGAGTACCAAATCAAACCGTACAGTTTTAATCGACTTACATAAACATCCATTTACTCATGTGTCAACCTCAACGATGACCCCTACAACCACCAATAACAGCTAACTACCGTAACCAACCTACAAGAGTTTCGAGTCGAATCCTCAATACAAACTATCACTGCGTCTGGAACATGTAGTTGTAGAAAGCCGTACCACAATATGTATACGAATCATCTCTTGCTTTCGAATTAGTTAATTTCCCCATCCCTTAAAAAAAACACCCCCTTCATTTCCCAACATCCAGACATGAAATGAACAAGAACATCTTCACACAACCTCTCAGCAAATAGCCGCGAAGAGCAAATCGAGATTCAAAACTGGTACCAAACAATTTACCAATGAAGATTCAGAAGAATCTTTATAACTATAGCGCACTTATAAGGACTTTATGGAGACTCAGCTTATGATGTAGACAGCCTATGAAAAACTCTGTCCCCACAATGCTCGTATACAGTGCAGAAAAACCTTGAGGGTCAAGCACAACCACGTGTCACCAATGCGAGTTTTTTTTTTTGAAAGATAATTGAGGCCAATTGCAACATTACAAACAGATACAAAAGTTCTAATGCAGTGAAAACGTTGCATTGCACTCTCTACAAACAGATTTAATATCATAATCATCACATTTAACTAAATACATAGCTTAAGGGTTCTGCTTGACGAAGTTAACACCCTTCTCGATGTTCTTCTTGAGGTCAGCCTTGGCAGCCTCGACAAGCTTCTCCTCGTACTCGTTGATCTTACCGATGGGGTGGATCTCCTCAACACCGTTGGGGCCAAGAGTGACCTTGGTGGAGAAGAAGTCAATGCCCTCCTTCTTGAAGAGAGGAGAGTCGACAAAGGTAGGCTCGATGACGTTCTTCTCACCGTTAACGGCTCGGAGAATAGAGTCAGCGAATCGGGCAGCAGCCTGAGCCATGGAGAGGGTGGCGGAACCGGCACCGTCCTTGGCCTGGACAACCTCGTCACCGCCGAACTGGATTCGGTGGACGAGCTTGTCTCGGGGCTCACCGGAGATCTCGGGGTGGTTGGACTGAGACACGAGGGGAACGATGGTGACACCGGAGTGGCCGCCAACAACGGGGAAGTACTCCTCGGTGGGGTTGGTCTTCTCGAGCTGAGAGACGAATCGCTCGGCTCGGATGACGTCGAGGGTGGTGACACCGAAGAGCTTCTTGGGGTCGTAAGCGGACTTGGACTTGAGAACCTCGGCAACAATGGGGACGGTAGAGTTGACGGGGTTGGCAATCACACCGACAAAGGCGCCGGGGGCGTGCTCACCGACGGCCTTGGCAAGGTCTCGCACAATGGAGGCGTTGGTGTTGAAGAGATCGTCTCGGGTCATGCCGGGCTTTCGGGGGACACCGGCGGGGATGAGGACGAGCTTGGCACCCTTGAGGGCATCAGCAATGCCGTTGTTCTCGGCAAGGTAGCCCTTGACGGTGGAGTTGGTGGGGATGTGAGAAACATCAGCAGCAACACCAGGGGCTCCTCGGAGATCGTAGAGAGCGAGGTCAGTGACGTTCTTGTTGAGCTTGAGCAGCAGGGACAGAGGCTGGCCAATGCCACCGTTGGCTCCAAGGACAACGACCTTGTGCTGTCGGGCAGCGGAGGTGGAGAAGGATCGGATAGCGCCGGCGGTTCGAGTTCGGAACATTTTGTGGTGATGGGGAGGAAGAAGAGAAGGTGCGAGCGCGGAAATCTGCCAAATGGGAAGCCTGAAAACTCAATTGGCGCTAGAGTTAATGGCGCAATGGGCGTGGCCGAGTCCATATCTCGCGGTGGCTTTGTGCAACGAGCCACGACAGAGCGTGTGTCGTGCAATTGCGCCCGTCTCTGTTGTTTCCGGCTTTTTCTTCTCCAAGAGCCCCAAAACTCGTCCTCTTGAGCTCCTATTTCTCGGCGCTAATTAGCCTGTGCATGTGAACCGGGAAGTCACCCTGTCTGAGCCGAGCAATTTGGCGCGAAGGAGAACCACAGTAGGAGAAGCTCGCTAGCACGAATGGCGGCGAGGATTGTGTCCAGTGAGCTCGCCCGTTTGCGTTTGTGGTCGCTGGCGAGTTTTGCGTTTTTTTCCCCGACCTTCTACGGCCTTCTATCGACCGGTTAACTCCGATATCCCCGCGTCACAGCTTCCCCGGACGAAGTCGCTTTGTGCACGTTTTCAAAACCTTTCCCGGCAGCCAGCGCATAGAAATCTCCAGCTTCTGCTCGGCCTCGGTTTCCACCGCCTTCTGTTCCTAGAGTTTGTTTTCGTCTTTTAATTCCCTTCTTTTTTTTTTGTTTTCAGGCAATTGCACTCACCGGATTCGAACGGGTCACCGGGAAAAAAGTTTGCAAAAAACAAACTCTGTCCTCGGCTCAATGGCACATGAAGAAGAAGAGTTTTTTTTTGCATAGGGCGGTCTAGACTGTTTGGGTAACGGGACATTAATAAAAAGCTTGCGGAAAAAGTGCTTTCTGGAACGTGGTTTTGGTCATCTCTGTCATAAGGTTGTGACTAAGCCCTCGATCTGAGAAACAGAAGCACGCACGAAGAGATGTACTTAAGGAGGCTGTTTCGTTAACTGTGTGGTTCCCATCACAAACACCATGTCAATGCAAACCAAGCTCGCCAAAACAGCGTATCTGCCGCTGTCGGAAATCAGCAGACCCATCCCACCAGTTCTTGATGAAGAGAAGATTCTGAGCATGATCGAGACTCTAAAGAACAGCGAATCCAAAGAAAATGATGAAGACCCGCCTCTGCCGCCTGTGGACGTTTTAGTGGTCAAGAAAGAGGGAAAGACGCATTATTTCGCCTTTGGCGGCTGCCATCGTTTTCAGGCCTACGACCGACTCCAGACTGACAAGGTCTTTTGTCGACTGCTTCCCTGTACAGTCAGTCAACTGAAGCTTTATCTTGGATCCAGTGCAGAGACTTTACTTGAAGGTTGAAGTTTGGGAGTCGATGGACCCACTCTCCGATGAAATGAAATGAAAACGAGCTACGATATAACGAATATGAATTGATGAACAACTGGAAGACTTTTGTATTCTCTCTGTGGTACTGTAGCTACATGAACAGTGTGATCACTCCACTGCTGGAAGTACGTACTCTGGCTTTGGAAAAGTCGGCCAAGACCTATCTGACTGTCCGAAAAACACTGTGAGGTAAACAGAAGTACGGTATACGCCTGCACACTTTTTTTTCTGTAGTACAGTAGACTAGACTACATACAATAGCGTCAGTGCTCCGAGTGCCGTAAATGAACGCACTACCAGCATATGAACTTGGCATGCAACAGAGATCCCAGAAAAAGAAAAACCAGCCAGAGCCACCAGGTCCAGATAGCTTCAAAAAGTTAGACTGAGAGTCTGATTGAGGGTCTTTTAGATGCTGATTGGATTGTTGCGGGTACTGCTCATCCCCAGCACACTACCTCTGTCATCTCAGATAAACAATCCTCTCTTCACCTCTCTTCTTTTTTCTATTTTTTCTAGGAATTTCACCTCTTTGCTCTTCACCTCTCCCCTCCCTCTAAGCTCATCATGGCCTTGCAGCAACTTGCAGAAACGTAAATCTTTCATCGAATCAGTCGTCCCAATCCAATGGCTGCTGCACCATCCAACCCCCTGCAAACTCCCCATGAAACTGAGGATCCCCAAATTCAAGGGCACCACCTACTCGGTGACACAGAGTGGCACCCAGGACTCGGCCAAGGCGCTGGCACGCTTCCTGGCCCGAGGAAAGACCGCAGTGCTGACAGGAGCCGGTATCAGCACGGCTTCAGGACTGCCGGACTATAGAGGGCCCCAGGGCACCTACACCACCAATCCGGACCACCGGCCTACTCTGTACCACGAGTTTGTGGACGTGGAGCACCTGCGCAAGCGGTACTGGACACGTGCGTGGGTCGGATATGAGCAGGCTCTCAGCCAGGCACGGCCCAACGGAGCCCATTTTGCCCTACAGAAACTGCATGACCGGGGCCTGTTGACGGGGCTAGTGACACAAAACGTCGACGGCTTGCACGTACAGGCCGGTTCGGGCGCCCTTCCGGTCTTTGTGGAGCTTCACGGATCGGCTTATAGGGTGCACTGTTTAGGCTGCGGGTCGGAGACGTTGCGGTCAACCTTCCAGGACCGCATGTTGGCTGATAATTGTGGGCTAAGAGAGGTGAAAGCGGCAATCGGGCGGAGACACGAAGCAAAGACGGCGGCTATGGAGAAAATATCGGCTGGCGGCTCTGCTGACTCTGGTGAGACAATGCTGAATGCGGATGGAGATGCGGAATTCGACGCCGAGCAAGCTCAGTTTGATTACGACAATGTGAGCATCCCCGCCTGTTCCGACTGTGGGGGTCTACTCAAGCCGTCGATTGTTTTCTTTGGGGAAAATGTGCCGCTAAGCGTGCGTGAAAAGGCACGCGACTTGCTGGCCAGCAGCGAGCAGTTGCTGGTGGTAGGCACATCTCTGTCGACTTTTAGCGCCTTTGATTTAGTGCGGTCGTTTTATAGGTCCGGAAGACCAATTGCCGTGCTCAACAAGGGAGCGCTACGGGGCGAAGGAAAGGACTTTGAGGCTACGGTGCGACTGGATGGAGATATTAGGGATATATTAGAGTGTGTTGCGGCCTTCCCGTAGCGGGGACGTGAGAGGCATGAGCTATAAATAATGCATGAGTGGAGAGGATGGAGTTGGGTGGGTCGTGGCGTGCGAAATGGTCTTTGCCTTCCTGCGACAGCCCCGTACAGAATGTGCTGTGCTGAGATGATGCATGACCGTTAAAGGCAGCTGGGCGCGGGATGAAGAAAAAAATCAAAAATCCTGCGCATTAGCGCCACACATGTATGGCGTGCATTGGACGGCACGACAGAGTTGGCCGTGGAAACGGGACATCTGTCACAGAACCGCCGGCGCGAAAAGAAGGCAAAAACACTCAACGCCCGAGTTAGCGTGGAGAAGTGTGCGTGGGAGGTGGTTGCAAAACGTCTTTGTGTTGTGGGGGGCGACTCTTAGATGGAAAACTCCTCAAGGTCGTCGAGCATGATGTTCATCTCGGCCTTTCGGGCAGCGACCTCCAGAAGAGAAAAGTCGAGCTGCTGGGGAAAGTTCTGGCCGTTGAGAGTGGGCGAGGGAGGAGGAGGGAGCAGGTTGCTGGCCTGGTGAAATGTGAGTGGAGACGAGCAAGACGAGTTGTCGGAGGAGTAGGTGGAGTCGGAGTATGGAGAGTTCATGGTGACTGTGTGGGTGTCGTGGGGTCTTGTGGGGGGATGCGTGAGGTTGATGTTGGGGGGTTTTTGAGGCTTGCAAAAATGTCTGGGGTGAGACTCCAGGATGTGGGGCCGTTATATATAAGACGTCTCCCCGGATGGTCTTCTGCCGCTGCGCATGTCAACAGCAAGGTTTCAAAAAAGCAACTTAAAGTTAGCTTTTTTTTCCTTCGCCAAAGCCAGCGTGCCGTTGTACCGAAGCCATTCACACGAGCCGAGAAGCCCCGAAGACGAAATATGCCAGTCGTCGTGGGCTTCTGACCCGCCGTTTTCAGCCAAATAATTTACCCAAAACAGCGGCTGGCCGTCCGTTTCACCCTTTGTTGTCCCCCACATTTTCCGTCGCCTCCTATTATTTCCCCTCCCCCGCCCCCGGTTTCCCCTCTTCACCCCGGATCCACACCTCTAAATTTTTTTCAGGTAAATTTTTTTTTCCGCACCCAAAATGTCCGCTTCCCTTCACATGCCCTGCCTCCAACCTCTATCGCCGTTACCTCATGCATGTCGCGCCCTCACGCTACGACACCCTCACGGAGATCCCTCGGCATTAGCTGATTATGCACTCCACGCACAGAGTCGAGAGAGGACGAGCACGCTAGCGGAGACGCCACCACAAAGCGCCGATCGCTCGTTTTCGTAGCCCTCAAAGTTTGACCCCCCATTGTCTGGCCCAGGTGAAACAGAGCAAGCAAATGGTGCAAGTGGTGGTGTGGAAAGGCTGTGTCTTCTGTCGGCACCTCCACGGACTGAACCACGCCAGACTTGTCTTAGGGCGGCGGCCCAGTAGTCTCATGTGTCGGTAACCGCGCCAGCGTAGTATTCTGCAACCTGCAGAGTGCAGTAACCGGTCCTCGTTGAAAAGGAGGCAATATATCGCGCGCTATTAGAAAGAAACCCCCCGTTTGTCGACAGCCCCACACTCGGTGCTGAGTCGGACGACAGCCACAAAAAGACTGCACACAACACACTCTCCCTTCTTCCCCTCAAACCTAGCCCCCGGATAATCATTCACATGCGCCTCTCCAGCAGCAAAAGTTACAGCCAGAGAGTGACCCCCATGCTATCTCACACCCTTACCACTGATCTTCAGCGATAATGGCATAAAAAAGCATGTGTTTGCGTGTGGGACGTGTTGCACGATACCCGACGAAAAAGTGGCATCACCATCATGGGGTGATGGGCGATGAACCTCCCCTCCCTGCGCCTATTGCATGTGTGTCTTATGTATTTATTTTTTTAATGTCACCACATCAGCGCCGTTGTGCCCCATTATTATATCACTGTCAAAATCAGCTATTTTTCCGATTTCCTTGTTGTAGCTTTTCATGTCTGCCAAAGCCGAGTCGGCCGCGTTTGGAGCCGGTAAGATCCCGGAAACTTCCGACATCTGTTCCTGGAAAAAGTCTTCTGTCGCTAAATAGACTTCGTTCCATCAACTCTGATTTTATCACGTTCTCCGGCCTTTATCGCTATCGCTGCATATCAAATGTAGAGCCATATGTACATGTGATGTACCCCAGGATGTCGCCATCGAGCCGAGGCCTGGCCGAGCGTTGCTGGTGACTCAGCCGATGGCCGTTTTTTGGCCCTGGTGCCTCGCTTTTGGCGCTTTGCTTGAGCTGTTCAGATAGCCACGGTGATAAACCTAGTCCAGGACTTTGAAAAATGTTGGGGCAAGTCACTGAGTCACTCCATAATAAATTCCGTGGAAAATTATTCTCTCAGTTGCTGTTGGGGATTTCACTGGGGCTGTCACCCGCACTGTCACTATATAATACGACACGTCGCTGGCGTGTTTTGCTTGTTATTATGACTTTTTTTTTTCCGTTGTCATTAGCTGTTTTGGTACGGCGCGTTAGTCTGGGGTTTCTTATCTCTTGTAAGTGACGTGCTGTACCCCACCCCACTGATAGTACATACTTTTCTCCGCACTGCAAAAACCAAAGATTGCCTATCTGAGAGACTCGATATAGAACGGTGCCGTATATAACCCACATCTCTGCGGCACAGCAATCTGGGGAATGGACACTGACGTCTACAGTCCCCGCTTTTGTGGTGTTGCAGAAGTTGACGACTTCCAAATCGAGACTCCCGATGGCCAATCTTTGAGGTAAATATTGCCAGCATGTCCCGATTGGTGACGATCAAATGTACACACGACCAGAAAGAGACGATCGTCCGATGAGAAATCAGGGACCCGTTCGTTATCGCCACTCTTATGTCGACACTTTTCGTGGCATTTTTCCCGTCTGCTTTTTTCTTTTCGCCGGCCCTCTGTCTTAGTAAGCATTATGAGCCTCGGCCCAGATGCATCGGAGTCAAAGCTCCACTGCTGATCTGAAAACACTGAAAGGAAACCGAAAGCGCTGTATGGGCTTATTCTCGGTCCCAGTGGCTCTTTGCACTTGCATCGGCCCATTACATTGCACAATGTGACGCTGCGAGAGAATCACCCCACGTAAAGCAGGAGTGTTGCCGCCTCACCTGTCCTTTCCACGCACGGCATCGCAGATAAAACCGGTTTCAGAGAACCTGCGAGCATCTGACGATACCGATTCTTTCTCACGGCGATATGGCACTTTGTGCTGCAGACTTTGAGGCGTCATTATCTCGATCCGAAACAAGTGCGATCTTGCTGTCTCTGGCTTGCTACATCTACATGTTTCGTACGGACTAGATTATGATAGCCTGGTGAGACCAATCCAGTGGGGATGGGATACGAAAATGAAGAGGGGTAGCAATCAGAATACTGGTGAGCAACATTTGTGATCAGTGATAATGCTCTTGAAGAGGTTCATGATGTGGTGGATAATCTAGACTATGTCATCCCCACCTTGCAACTGCTCTATGCAAGGTACATGGATGGCATATGGATGGTGGGTATATGGATGACCTGATATTGAATGGAAAGGGATAACCACATTACAGATAACTACAGTATGTACCGACAACCCACGAGAGTACATACCACAACACTCAGTATTTCATCGATTAAAACAAGTCATCTACTCTGTACATTTGTATTGCCTATGACTCAAAGAACCCCTGGTCGAACAACACCTTCTCAAGCATCAAAAAGCTTGGCATACCAACGGCGGCCGGTGGGAAACATGTACCTTGAAGCCCCCTGCACCAGCTGGTTTTTATCACGATCTGTGGCGATCTGGCTCGGAGTTCTCCTACTAATCTGAAACCGCCCTGTCTCGAGTCTTTTTTTCTGAAGTGAAACAGGAAAGCAATGTTATCCGGGAGGTAGTTTACGAAGCATATAATATTTACGCTGAAGTGCCATCTTTCCAGAGAGCAAGAATCGACATTTGCTGCGGCTAAAAGTGAGAAAGAGTCTGGCCAACTTCCTGGACGGTACCGAGGCGTGTTACAGACCCTGTTACCGCCTCCTGGCAGCCAATATGGCGCAAAGCAACCATTCCAAATGTCTTACAGCACGCTGTATTCATGTACAGGATGCATATAGCGTAAAAAAGTTTACGAGCTGAGCGGTTCAGTCTGTAGAAACAGGGCTGGATACCAGGGGTCAGGGTATGGATAGGAACGCCAAACCATAGCAGATACCATGGCTGACACATTTTAGAGAACGTGTCAGAACACAAACCCCGCAAAAAAACCCGCAAACAACCGGAACCACTCGGTCGAGATACCTCCAATGGCCTCACCAGTTTCCCAAAATCGATCATCCGATGTCTGCCGCAAATATGCAAGATGCAACTCTCGGAGGCATGTATTAGCGACCAGCAAGTGAATCACGTGAAGGTCAAGTCTGCTTTCTGAAGAGTCTGTGTGTATATGGGAGAGTGAGTCTGGATTAACAACCAATTGGTGTTGTGAGAAGCCTCACCGTGGGGCTGCTTAGGTTTTTTTTTTGACGCCTCATAATATGCAACAGCTGAACCAAAAACAGGTTAGTCAGGAGAGAGTCAGAAAAACTCGGGGAAAATGGGGACCAAATAGATGACTGTTCAGAAGCTGAAGTGAACCACTTTGAGAGCAACCCGTCCAATATTTTTTCCGCGCTGTTTCTTTTCATCCACATCACGTAGACTATGATCGACAAAGACGCATAGTACGTAGTGGAAAACCGGAGTTAAAGTATAGACATGAATTGCTACGAATGCATGCGCCTGCAAAGCGGAGCAGCTACGATTGCTGTTTGGGCTGACTGGATATAGATGTATTGCTAGATATGGTACAATTAATACTTGAAGATAATGTAGAGGGCATGGATGATACCGGGGATGTAACCGAGACAACAGAGAAGAACGTTGATAAGCAGGTCAGAAGTGCATCCTCGCTCCATGAAGACTCCAACGGGAGGAAGGAAGATAGCTGAGTTAGTATTTGCAGATATCGGACAAAGTGTGCCGTTTTAGGTATACTGTCTCCGTATAACCATATTTTTGATCGACATGAGCCGCAAGCCGTTGCGAGGTGAGCCCACATACGAAGACGAGTAGATGTGGTGAATTGCAGACCGTCAGTCGCGGTGGCAGTGACGGGCCATGGACAATGCCAATGGCCTTGCAATCCAGCGAGCTACCGACTTTAGCATTGGCTCCTTTTTAGCAGTTTTTCCCGTGGTTCAGACCGTTTCGTGCACGCTGTGACACACCCGCTGTGTGGTGGTCAACAGAAAAAGCGGGCAGGAAATGCATCCATCCACGGACGGCATTGCGCCCAGCGGGTTAAATCGTGTGGTACTCACCGACGATGATCTTAAGAATGTCGGAAGAGGTGAAAGCCATTGTGTATTAGTTGTTTGTTGATGTGTGTCTCCGAAAACCAGGGAAACACGCCTTATATATACCGTGACCTGGATATGCACCTAAACAGGACGATACATGGCTGAGGTAGTAAGTCCTGTAGCTAGTATGCACGCACGCCTTGTTTGGTAAAGTAAAACTTAACCCCCCTAACTGTCGGCACACACAACGCCGGGTTAAACTCAAGCCTAGGGTCACTTGCTCCATGGACAAAATTCCTTTTCGCGGCGATAGCACGGCGGGTGCGATCCCCACGCCCGTGAGGGTTCCACCTCCGCGGATTTACGCTACCTTTCCATTTCTCGCCAATTTGCTTGCCCCAGCGGTTTGTGCCCTGGCTCCTTTGCTTATCTTAGGCCGTTCCAATTATACGTGCCAACAGCAACTCTAGCTACCAAGTTTGCGGGAAAGTCAAGACAAAGGCGAGGGGGGGAGGAGGAGGAGCAGTTTGTCGCCAAAAAATGGACTCTCTGGCTTTCGCTGGCGGAGGTGGTGGCGTGCGGCTAGACGTGACGAGGCTTTTGTGGTGGGTGGTGGTATTTGGACACAAAAAGCGCATACCCGTGACGTGGGAATGTGGGCTGTCGGGTTGGAGGCCCGTTTGAGAATCCATTTACCGCAAATCGACGCTGGCATTACCCTGCAGCTGGACCTTTACAGTCTGCAAAGAATTCTATTTTAGGCAAATCGCTTCAGCCCTGCGAACCTTGTTGGGGTCACGTGGTGCGGCCAGAAGCTGGAATGAAAGGGGTAAATCGCCTCATCTTAGCCGCTTTCAGGCTGTATAATCGAAGGAGCACTGCCCCAAGAGCCACAGCCTTTCATTTGCGCAATCGAAAGGTCCAGCAAGGGCCTTCACTTTCTCTTTTGCTTGTCCTCTAAAACATCTCATTGCTATGTGCGCCACTGGACATGCATGTTTCGCGTCCTCCAGCTATCTCCGAACGCCATTTGGCCTTGGCCCCCACAAGACTGTGAAAGTGTGCCAGTTGCTGTTTTGTCTTTTCAGAGCAGATGGGCATCGGAGCGTGCATTCCGCGGAGGTCAATTGTGCGGTATTATCGCCAGCCTCTGTCACGAGTCTGCACTTAAATCCGACGGATTGGCTATTGGCGATATTTGGCTCAAACTTGGAATGTAATTAATGACCGCAAAATCCCAAGTTGCCAAACAACCGCTGGTCACGGTCTCGTCTCAGCACCCCTAGAAACCCACAAAGAGCTCTCGTTTCACACTGCGTCGCTGACGTTTGCTACTTGCTGGCCCTGTGCGCACACGCGCCTTTAGGACGCGCCAATATTTTCTGGCCCAAAAACCCCAGTGACTGAAGCAGATGGTTAAGGCCACATATAGAGCTAGCTACAGAGGCTGTTCTAAATCGGCGGCCGGGTCTCGAGGGTCTCATCTCGCATAGACGTTAACCGCGTCTTGTTTCTGTGTCTCACCACCGCGCAACCCGGATTTCCGAGACGTTTTTCGGGGACATGGTGTTGCATCCACCCCACCCCCCCTGGCAACTTGTTCATCACCGACAGCTGACTAGGGAGTCACGTACCGGTAACAGACAACGTTTGACGTTATTATGATTAGTTGCCCCACCAGCTGTTGCAAAAGAAATTCCAAACTTTTCGCACCCAATTGGGATGGGGGGCTAGCTCTGGACTAAGAGACGAATGACCAGCCAAAGTGAATCTGAGATAGCCGCTCTTGACGCATACCTCGGAAGAGAAGGTTGGGCCAGATGGAATCATAGAGGCATTTTCCAAACAGTATCACCTGATGAATTCAGAGCTTGTGTGTATTGTACGTGCACTTTCTGTAAAGGACCTCGTCCAATTCCAGGTGAAAACTGTCGACATTCTGCGCTGATCATGTATCACCGAATGGCCGGGAAAAGGAGCATCGCATCGCAGTTTAGTCTTGTTTTTTTTGTTTTAGAAGTTGTCTTCTGCCAAGCCACTATGGACCTGCTTGTCAGCCCCATAACGGCAACAACACAAACCCCTGTGCCTGTACTATGGGGGAAGTATGCTCTTCGTCTAGGTAGCGGTGGCGGCTTCCATGCATGTCTATATATGCTTACCACGGTCTTTAAGCACCAACCATGCCAGGGGCTACACTGGATATGCACCGAAAAACGGCTTCGAGGGAATTGCAGCTATTTATAGAAGTCATTCCGGGGTTGAGCTGGGCAACTAGACGTTGGGCGGGTTAGATTCTTGGCGCGTTGACATGGTTATTGACATTGGTTGGCGTTGAATTCGTGTTTTGTTGATTGAGCACTGTGACATCTCCAATGGCTTTCGTTTGGTCTTTCTTCAAAAGAAATACACGATAACTTCCGAGAACAGCAAAGGCCACTGATGGTGATTGCAATGTGACATTGAATGCAATTCCCAGGGAAATAACTGACACTGGTCTAGCCAACACAGGCATCACTTTCCAGTGTCTTACAATGGAATGCTTCTTTGGTATGCAGGGAAAAATCATCACGTCCCTGGGATGAGCGTTTACGGCTAGTTTCTATTTTGGGACGTGATGTGTACATTCTGAACGTGCTCGCTACTGCACGGCAAGGACATGCTATTCCCGGCTAACATACATTTCATCGCTCTACTATCCATTGACACTCTATTATCCTGCTAAGAAGCACACCTAGTTAAGTCCCTCGTCAAGTCGAACAGCAGGGTTGTTCTCAACAAAGTCGAGAGAGACCTTGTGGCCAAGCAGCTCTCGAATGTTGGAAACGCCATACTTGATCATGGTGGGCCGCTCCAGCGAGAGACCCCAGCCGTGAACTCGCAGATCCTTGGGGAGACCCATGGCCTCCAGCATCTCGGGTCGGAACATGCCGGAGTTACCAATCTCGACCCACTTGCCAAGACCCTCGTGCCACGAGAAAATCTCCAGCGAGGGCTCGGTGTAGGGGTTGTAGGCGGGCTTGAATCGCAGCTGCTTGACTCCCATCTGGGAGAAGAACATCTGCATGAAACCAATGAGGTCACCGAGAGTCAGGTTGTAGTCAGCAACAACACCCTCAACCTGGTGGAACTCGGCCAAATGCGTAGCATCAACAGCCTCGTTTCGGAAGACTCGGTCGATGGAGAAGAGCTTGGAGGGCTTGGGGTCCTTGGCCAGCTCGTGCAGCATCTTGGCAGACACGGCAGTGGTGTGAGTTCGCAGAACCAGCTTCTGGGCCTCCTCGGGCTTCCACTCGTATCGGTAGCCAATGGAGCCGTAGGCGCCCTCCTGGTGAACCTTCTTGACGTTCTCCCAGTACTCCATGTCCTCGGGGAGACCGGCCACCTTGGGGTCCTTGACGTAGAAGGTGTCCTGGAGGTCTCGTGCGGGATGCTTCTGGGGCACGAACAGCGTGTCAAAGTTCCAGAAACCAGAGTCCACGTACTGGTTGGTGGGCATCTCGGAGAAGCCGAGCGAGAAGAAAATCTGCCGGAACTCCTCCCGCACCTTGTTGAGAGGGTGGAAGGCTCCGGACTGGGGCTGCACCCCCTCAGCGGCAAAGTTGTAGGGCTTGAAGGCGGCCTTTTTCCAGGCGCCGGACTGGATCATGTCTGTGGTCACATCAGTGGCAAACTCCTTGACTGTGAGCGCAAACTCGGGGCCCTTCTCCACGGTGAACCACACCTGCTTGGCCTTGAGAATCAGCTTTCGCTTCTTGAGGTCCTGCAGCTCCTTGGCGTCTGCGAGCGTGCCCTCGGCCTGGATCTGCTTGAGGTCCACGGCGGTGGCGTCTGTGGGGGTGGTTTCGGCGCCCTTGATGAGCTTGGAGCCGTCCTTCTTGACCCAGCCGTTCTTGAACGCCCGCTGCTGTCCAATCTTGCCAGAAGCACCAAGCTTGCTGGCAACCTCGCTGAGCTCGAGACCCTCGATGCCCTTGCACACCTCCTCGTACAGCCGGAACTCGTGGGAGCCGTTGTTGACAATGTCCTTTCCTTCGTCGGTAAGCACCCAGTTGTCCTCCTCCACGGTCTTGTAGGCGACCATTTCTCGGCCAGCCAGACTCTGGAGAGTGCCCTGAAGCTGGGCGGTGGTGGCCTCGGGGAAGGCGGCCCGGGTGTCGGTAATGGGGCCCTCCGAGAGCGTCTTCAGAACTTTTGTGGTTAGATCAGACATGTTTGGTAGACTGTGGTGAGTGAGCGTGCATGATTTTTCATGACTCAGTGTTACCCGGCAGTGCAGCTAGGGGGTGGAGCTGGTTTTTTTGGGACAAGCACGGCCTCAGAAGCCAATAAAGTGGGGCAGTGGTGCTATTTGAGGCTGTATGAGTGGAATGGAGCCTGAAAATCTCATTTATTTATCCATTCGATGGTTCTACTGTTAACGTCATGGTGATGAATTGAGTTCAACGACTCTCTAAAAGTAATATTACAACTGAGTGTGTGATGCACGACTCGTTGGGATATTTCCGAAATGTATCTGGAGTCTCCGAAGCGATGTAGATGGGCTAGAATGTCCGTCTGAGTCTAATAAATAAGCCTTCTTAAGATATCAAGAACATTTGGCAGATTATTGTGCTGTTTTTCTGTTGAAATATCTTCGACAGAAAGAGTGGTTCTGCTTAGTAAGCGAATATTGAATGTACCGTTTTGAGGGCTTTTTGAAGACTTGTTTCGGACTCTGAAGAGTTATCTCATCTGATAGAAGTCTGAGTGAGCGTTAATCTCAAAACGTTTTATTTTCTCACTTTAATCCTTTGATTAAGACTATTTATGTCTCCATTTCATTCCGAGTCACATGACTTATTTGGCCTTACTTAGGCCTACTGTCATCCCTTGAATATCACAGTCAGCCATCATAGTATAGTGGTTAGTACACCTCGTTGTGGCCGTGGAAACCTCAGTTCGATTCTGGGTGATGGCATATCTTTTTTCTTTTGTCCTGCTAGTCTTCTGCTTCAGAACAGTCGACATACCGCATTTCAGTGCAGTTTTTTTTTTCTCTCTCATCATGCAGTCTGGAGGTGTCGGTTTTTAGACTCTCAGATTTTTTGCCATATCGGGATAAAGTAAGGTAAGGGTTGGTGATCAAGCTCACTCTCCAGTACACTCATCATGACTGAACTTCCAGCCAATACAAATCAGCCAGCATGTTCAGAACACTCGTCAGAATGAATCGCCACGTGCGACCAAGAGGGTCAGGCAAGACTTCTCAAGGCATTACCGACTCTCTCGGAGCCAGTCAACCCCACAAGATCCCTCTTTCCGAAACCACTCTCCCCGGAGGCAAGCTTCCCAAGAGTCTACAGGGCAAGACTCCAGAGCAGCGACAGACAGCCAATCGATACATGGGAATCACATTGATTCTTCTTGCTGGAGTTCTCATGTTTGCAGGCTACAAATCACAAAAGAGAATCGGTACAAGTGAGTATCACAAGCTGTGTGTCAGTCTTACTACAGAAACTAACCATAGAGGAGCCCCACGAGTCGATAGATGCTGCTGTATTGCAGAGAGTACTCGAAACCACCCGAGAAGAGCAAGAGCGGCAGAAAAAGGAGAAGGAGAGCCAGGACGCATGTTAGTAGGACCTATGAATAACGCAATAGAAACATTTGAAATAGTTGAGAGTAGAATGAGTAGTCAGCAGCTGAACAAAAACGAAAATATGTTTTCTTTTGAACAAAAAAGAAAGCCCGACGTGGGGCTTGAACCCACAGCCTTGAGATGACCTTTGAATAAGAGTCTCACGCTCTACCGATTGAGCTAGCCAGGCTTTTTTTTTGTTTTCAATTTTACATGCAGTCATACAACGAATTCTGATGAAAAACTTTAATTCGAATGCAATTCCTAGAAAGAAAAAAAAAATCGAATGCAATTCCTAGGGGAAAAAATGTTTTTTTTGCGACTTTGCCTATCTACATACTGGGCACATCAAAAGAAATGAAAGATCGAAATCACTGTATTTTCAGGCTTATGGGGGTAAAATATCCACCAAAGCTCTTTGTTTCAAGAATTATTGCATGGTTTCCGTAAAAAAAGACAAAAAAGATGGCGACATCCGCAGGATTCGAACCTACGCGGGGAAACCCCAAGAGATTTCTAATCTCTCGCCTTAACCGCTCGGCCAGGATGCCAGTGGTGTTTTACATTTTTTGAACTGACATTGGCTGATATCTATGTCACGTGATTTATCGAAACCTTAGTCTGATTTTGTGAGAGAAAACACAATTGGTTGTCGACAGGCTGGAATTATCCTAAAAAAAGTGCAAGAGAGTTGGCCCCGGTTTGATTCAATTGGTTTTTGAATTGGTCAGGCACGAGTATCATTAGGCCGTCATTTTATACAAGGTTGAAGTCTCGGAATAATTCCATCTACAGTCTACAAGCTTCTATATCTTAGACGTTGTCTTATTAAAATAAATATATTCATAAATAACCCTCCAAGCTAGCGCTAAAGGCGTTGCTTTTCAACCTCTTCATGCATCTGACGTTCAATATCATCAACTAAAGTCCATGTCTCCTCCTCACGATCAGAAGTGGGGGTGTAGCCTCGCTTCTTCTGCACCAGAGATCGAGCATAATCAAGATCTCGGTAAATTGCCTGAATAGCACTGATGACACCGTTCTCACTTCGGATCTGACGGCCAACAGCCGCGGCCTTGGCGATGATGCGCTCGTTGTGAGTAGCCTCCCAAAGAGCCTTGGAGAACTGTGACACGTTGAGCTTTCGCAGATGAATACCAGCACCAAGATCTTCCACTCGGTTAGCGTAGAAGAACTGATCGCCAAAGAAAGGCTTGATGATGGTGGGTAGTCCTGCACGGAGACCAGCACCAGTGGTTCCTGAGCCACCGTGATGGACACAAGCGTCGATCTGGGGGAAGAGCCAGTCGTGAGGGCAGTTTGTGATCTGCAACACCTCGTCAGGAAGAGGAATTTCTGGCTCCTTGGCGTCTTTCTTGCCTAGTCGGTCAGACCATCCCTTGTTCAAGATACATCTGACGTCAGCCTTCACTACCGATTCAACCACAGACTTTGTGAGAGCAGCAGGATCAGAGACGACAATACTGCCAAAGCCAATGTAGACAAGCTTCTTGCCGTCGGCTCTGGCCTTCTCCATGAACTTGCACAGCTCGTCATCAGGAGTGTAGTCCTTGCTTCCCTCGTCGAGGAACCAGTATCCAGTGATCTTGATCCAGTCGGGGAAATCAACGGGAGGTGGAAGCACAGCAGGAGACACATTGTAGAGGAAAGGTACCTTGTTCTGTTCCATGTGATCAAGGTTGGTTCTGGGCAAATGGAGAGTCTTCTTTCTCCATCGGTTGACTTGGCCAGAGATACCCTTCCAGAAGACATTGTCAAACATGACGTAGGTCAGATAGTTGTAAGATCCTCCCATCTTCTGGTCAGGGACAATAAAGGCATGGGGGTAGGCTCGAGTTCTGGACCAAGGCATGGTGAAGGCTCGGAAGTAAGGGATCTGGAGAGCCTCGGCAATGTGGATGCCGGCCATGGCAGAGGGGGACTCGATTAGAACGTCAGAGCCCTGACAAGCCTCCCAGGAAGAGGCGAGGAGGTCGTTAATCCACCCTCTAAACTTGGAAGCTGCGTCTCGAAGGAATGAGACTGAAAACACACCGTGATCAACCATAATCTTCATCAGCTCTGAGGGGTCACCGGCAACCTCCTTAAACTCGATGCCATAGCCCTCGATCCATTCCTTGAACTCGGAGTGGGTGGCGATTCGGACACGGTGGCCTTCCTGCATAAGAGCCTTTCCAAGAGAGATGTAAGGCTGCACATCTCCTCGAGAGCCAATGGTGAGGAGGGTGAAAAGCATCTTGGATTGAGGTGTGACGAGACCAGGCAGAACGGAGGCTAGGTTGCCATCAATGATGACAGGAGGCATCTCGACGTTAGCCTCGGCCTTGAGGGCGTCCTCGTAAGTGCAAAGACGGGCACTCTGGAGCATGTACTGGTCGTCAGACTTGATGTCTTCATCGATATGGGGTCGAATGATGTCAAGCTGGCGAAGAAGCATGACCTCGGCGTCATCTCGGTGAGAGGCAGAAGCAAACTCGAAGAAGATCTCCTCGTAGCCCTGGATTGTAAGGACAAGTCCGGAGTAGCCAAACTTGAAGCCACTGTCCTTGGTGGCATTCTCAACCACCTTGAGAGGCACGATCATAAGCGTCTTGGTTCGGAGGAATGATCTGAACGTCACATAGTTGGTGCTGACGTACATCTTGCCGTATGTGGGGATACCACCTCGGTGTAAGTGACAATGGTAAGAAGCAACTAGCTGTTCCTCACTGCCAAGAGCAAAGCGCTTCTGGAACCGCTCATTGCTTTCTGAGATCTCCTCGGCAGAGGCAAGGTGCTTGTCATCGTCATCACCAAGCCTCTCGGTATGGTGCTTACCATAGTGTCGTGTGGACCCAGACCACAGATCAGAGACCTTCGAAAGGGTGGAGAATCGCTTGCCCTTCTTCTTGAGGCTGTCCTGCTCTGGATCTCCGTCAACCTCGGCTGTTCCAATGTGGCCCCAGTGGTCGTCATCAGATGAATCAGAGTCATCGTGAATTTCAGGAATGGAGGCTGCACGCGAAGAGGCGCCTGATACACCCTCCTGTCGCTTGTTCTTCTCAGCAGCGATTCCAGCAGGCATGGGATTGCCATTCACACCCTCGACGTCATGTGTAATGGGCTGAGGTGATCCAGAAATGGAAATGGAGTCAGCAGAGCCGGGAGTGCCGGGGGTTGCAGGCTGGGAGTGGAGGGTGCCACTTGTGGTGGAAGCAGCTGACGGAATTCCGGGAGTTGTTGGCTGGCTACCGGGTGTGCTATGTCCACTGCCCGGGAACATGCCATTGGAGTTCCGCTGAGAAGGAGGAGCCGGTCTCTCCTTCTCCCTGTCGTCGAAAGAGCCTCGCCTAGAGGAAGAAGAGCCCTTCTTAAGGAACGGGAGAAGGGTGGACTTCGAATTGGATTCGTCGTTGTCCTTGAATCGTCGCAGAAACTTGGGAAGTCTTGGAAGTTTGCTGCTCTTCTCCTTGTCGGTGTCCTTCTCCTTGTCCTGTTCTCCAGTGACCTGAGGTGTAAGATTTCGAGGGGTGTGGCTTCTGGAAGATGCATGGGACTTTGTGCTGGTATCCTGATGGCTGAAGAAATGATGGTGGTGACCAGAGGCATGCAACAAAGTTGAGTCCCTAACACTCTCAGTTACATGTTTGTGGCCAACAGCAAGCTGAGATTGTCGGGGGGAAAAGGTGCCACCGGAAATCTCGACACCATTTTCAGTCAGAGTTCGCAGGACATCATCTCCAAACTTGAAGAAGGTGAAAATGTACTCATCGATGGCGTAAGTTTCGTTGGACTCGACCACAGACGTTTTGATGGTGGTTGCAAACTCGAAGATCTTGGTCTTCTCGAGATCAACAATGTTCTGCAGGGGAATGACAATTCGAACAGTGTCACCCTGGTTGTGAGCTCGGAAGATCTCCTTCTGCAGAGCCTTGACCCACTCGTGAGCAGCTGAGTGAGAGTCGGCCTTGAAGAGAATAGCCTTCTTGGGCATGATGATTCTGAAAGACTCAGGCTCGGTGACGTCACCCTCGTCGTCGCACAGCTCAGCAGCAAGTGCCTCGGACAGGTCGATAGTGCCAGCAGGGAAGTAGACGTCAGTGGAGTCGGGGTAGTAGGAGAAAGAATCATTCTTCAACACACACCAGTATCGGTTACCCTCTCGGAGAGATCGCTTTCGTGCCTTGACGAGAGTACCGGATCTGATGTTGGCGTTCTGACGTCGAGGAAGGTAAGACAGGAAGCACATGTGTTTGGCGGTGATGTAGAGGTGGCCCTGGATGAGCACGTTTTTGAGAAGCCAGACAGGGTAGTCGGCAATTAACTGCTCATCAACGTCGAGTGAAGCAAAGCCCTTTAGCTTCTGCTGGAAGTACTCGGTCTTGTTAGACTGCTGTTCCTCAGCGTTGGCACCACCATGGCACTTGTCGTATGCTGCCTCCAAAGAGTCGTGGAAAGAGGTGAGAATGTTCTCAGTCTTGATTCGTCGTGCTAGGTCGCTTTGAGTTCGTGAAGGCTGTGTTAGTAGTTGTAAGTGATACGAAGATGCTTCATAAAGTCGGCGATCTTCAAGATTAACTTGCTTGGCAGAGGCTAAGGATGCTGCATACCTGGAGCTCAGAGTCATCGGAGCTGCCAGAGTCGTGGAGAGGAGCAAGGGAAGCAAGGGGAGCCAGAGGAGCTAGAGCCACAGGAAGTATGGCGCCAATGATGGGAGGGTGCAACGGCGACTTGGGCGTATGGACACCCGAGTGGTGGCCGTGACTGGCCGGTGTATGGGTACCTGAGCCCTTTGGTGTGTCTCTCTCATCATCATCATCAGAGTCGTCAAACTCATCGAATAGACTGCCAATGGGATCGGTAGCTCCATGCACCAGAACAGAAAATATGTTTGCGTCCTGGCCCTCCTTTTGACAGGCGTCATCTTGTTCCGTATCAGATGGCAAGTCCTTGTCCTTCTTACACAACAGAGGCACACTTGAGACTCGGTGTTTGAGAAACTGCGAGGCGGATAACATGGTAGCAGAGGCGGGTGTGAGGCTTGGTGGTTACAGTGACTGAGGAGGCGACAACGGCGGTGATAGTGGCGGGGTGATTGCGACGAGGCGATGAGGAGATTTATGGGGAAGATAGAAATATCGCAGAACTGTATCGGCGTAACTTTGTCGGTTCCGGTTCCGGTCTCAAGGTTGGGCAGGTTGTGCAGGGCTTTATGCAGAGGTGCAGGTTGCGTGTGCGATGAGTGGGACTGGTGATGTCAGCCAGGCACATTCAGGGCGGCCCGAATTGCGATAGTGGCAAATTGGCTCAAGTTGAACTCTAACGGCGGCGCACTGATAACAATGGCATAATATCAGGCCACGCTGTCAGAGTGATAACAAACTCGTGCGCACACACCAAGTCTCGCAAGTGATGAAATGCCTCGAACCTAACGCCCTGTGCCAATTGACTTATGCGGAGGGGCAGCAATCTAGCTGGACAAGCCGAGGCTATTTGCCACCTTGCGTCTGCATCTCGTTGGGAGAAATGGGCCACTGGACTGGAAGATAAGGTTCCTCACGTGACCACGGCCGCCTAATCCATGTGAGAAAAGTAATAAATTGCCATGTGCCTGTAGCAACTGAGCGAGAAACTCCCAGTTGCCATGTGAGGTTCCTTTGCCAAAAAAAGTCAAGTCCCGATACAGAGTCTCGTGCATGTCACCGGTGTCGTATTTGCATTGCCAAATCTTGTCCTGCGCAGTTGAGTTCGCTGGTCACACTCCTCTTTCGTTGCTTTTTGTGCCGCATAGCACCATAATCAGTGTCGGAGATCACGTGTCGCTGTCAGTGTCGATGTCAGTGTCGATGCCAATGTCAAGTATCGTCTGCTTGTTGTCGTTGTGTCCTCTCTGGTCGGTCTCTCTTGTAGCTGCATGTCCATAACTCGTCTTGTACCTGAGCTCCATCCATCCTAACCAAATAATCCTAACCAAATTATCCTTCAATACTCACTTTAGCTAACACATCCTGGATGGCTAGTATATGATCGGGGCTTGAGCCCATGGGAGTCATGGCTCCGGGGGTACCTGGTGTACTTGGTGACATGAGGGGTGACCCAACCATGCTGCCGGGCATGGAACCCGACTTTGACCGCGGTTTGGAACCCGTAAAAGACAAAGATCTCAGAATTCCACATGCAATATGGCCGCTAGAGTTGCTTTGCACGTTTCCAAACTTGGCCACTGCCTCTAGCACGTGCTGATTGGGATCTGTCGGCAGAGACTCGCGTGGAGGGCCCATGATAGCAGCGTCGTCGGGCGACACCAGTCCAGTAGAGCCCGAAGGACGTCTCACAAACGAGTTGCGCTTGGAAGCAGATGCAGAAGAGTTGCCTGAATGCGAATTTGGGGTGGCAAGTCCCGGGGTGGCACTGAACGACGGCGTCCTCGAGTTGTTTCTGGACTGGGCAGGCGAGGGCACCTGTGACTGAGGTTGAGACGGAGGCCGAGAGGGGGTCCCTGAAGGAATCTGAGAGCCCACAGGTAGAGGCGCGTCCGGAGCAGCCATGCTATAGCCCTCGAAAGAGGGCGTTCCGGGGATGGGCGTGCCTCCCATGGATGAGTTTCCGCTGACAGGGGCTGTGTTGGCGGCCTTGGACAGTCGCTGGTCGTGGTAGGCCCGTGCTTGCTGGTGGTACTGTCTCTGCTTGGACTTTTTCGACGTGTCCATAGAGGCCGATGTTGGGATGCCTGTGGCCGAGCCCTCGGGCAGGAACTGGTCCTCCTTGTCCTCCTTGTCCTTCTTCAGCCATGGCAGAAAGCTGTGGCGTTTCTTGAGCGTCGAGGTTCGTCGGCTGATGATGCTGGAGGGTCGTTCTCGCGACGTGGTTGGCTGCACTCGGTTGTTTTGTGTCGAGTCCAGCAGCGTCGAGTCGATGGTGGCTGTCGGAGATATCGCCGCCACGTCCAGAGCCGACGGCGCGCTTTTCGCCGGAACCAGGTTGAGATTGAAATATGCCTGTTGCTGAACTGGCTCGAGAACCGCGGCTGCTGGAATCTGCGAGGGGGGCTGCATGTGTGGGGAGAGCGGCTGCGGGGTCGGGGTGGCTGCGGAGGCGTCTGTGTTGTCGGCGGCGGCCTCGTCCGGGGGCCTGGGTATGCTCATCTTGGTGTTAGTATTTTTGTACAAGTCTGAGATTGATGTTCACTTCGGTTTTGAAAGTCTCTCAGATCCGAACCTTGTGAAACAAAGGTCGGTGCTGCAGGAATCACATCGGATAAACGCAGCGAGCTAAACAAGAAGGTGGTAGAGGGCTGTCTGATGCAAGGAGTCTGGCCGTGGTCGGGACTAGTTTGTCTGGAGCGCACGGGAAGGCCGTGGGATAGCCCCCCCCCCTGAGGTGGCTGGAGATTTTGTGTCTCGCTACCTGCTGCACATGCACAGATGCGCATAAGTCGGTTTTGCGGCCAACTAGCCCTGGTCTCAGCCGCATATGGGGTCCAACCAGACACTGCCATCGCATCTGTTCTTTTTTTCCTTCCTCAGGGTCCCAGATTGCAACTTGCAAATGTCTTCGGATCCGCCGGCAAAGCCAAAGCCAAAGCGCCCTAGACTCGCTCCTTTCGCAAGGCTCTCTCGCTCAAAACAGGCACGCTTCCACATGAGAGAAGCACTCCCAGCTGTGGGCGCTCGTAAACGCTACCAAGACGAGACAGGTGGCCGAGGCAGTGTCGGAAACGACCCACAACGGCTGGAAAAACTAAAGGGCGGCCGCTTGAGGCCAGCGGGACTTGCTCACACGTTTCAGCGGCCCAGAACGCTCGACCAGTGACGTGCAACTCCGTACCTTGTTGGCTCAAATTAGGTCCCATTTCCACATCTTTAAATGTGGATACTTTTTTTTTTTTTTTTTTTTGTTCCCAGCCGAGGTCGATCTTTGAGATAGCGCATGACTGTGAATTGTGCATCGGAGAAGCCACACGAGTTGGAGACCGTTCAAGGAGAAAATCCACGGCAGAACCACGGCAGAATACGGCAGAATATCCACGGCAGAATATCCACGGCAGAAACGGAATTGCGAGTCTGACTGCAAATCTGACGGCCAACCTGTCAGTCTCCAACTCCTTCCCTACTGCTTTCGCTTCCTTGACACTATCCGTCCAAAGCTACATCCGGAAATAACCGGATCCTGCGCGTCGGAATATCGGGAAAAAACTCCGCTGCAATACTCACGATTGTGTCAATGGTCGAAAAGTCGGTCTGCGGTCGTGTGTTGCAAAAATCGGCCATGAGTCGTGCTGTCTACAGTTACTACCGAATGCGATGGCTCTCCTATGTATACCCGAAGTGAGCATCTATGCAGCGCACATGTGAATTGTTTTTCCACACTTACAGGCGGACCAAAGCACAAGAACAAAAGGGGGGCGAGCCCAAGCACTCCGTACACATTGGCACATCCAAACGCACACGTTTGCTTCTTGGGTGCGAGCTCAATGTGTTCCAACCTAACGGAATAATGAAAAGGGAATTGAAGCTAAAGCGCTGACAGAAGCTAATGTTGTCGATACTGCTTCTCTCTCAGCAAAAGAAAAGGCTATACGCGTCGCGGAGTCCTTCAGTTGCAACATGTCACCGTAGCCATTCCGCTGGCTGCCGCTGGCTGGCTACTTGTCGCACAGATGGCTCTAGTCTGTGGCCACCGCCCAGGAGCATCGCCACCTCCAAAAACTTCTCTGCCAAAGTTCCAGAGCCACTCGGTAGACTGTGGTCGGCCATATCTCCCGCTTTCAGCTCACTTGCTGCTACCAGTTGTCACGTTCACGCCCTGCTCTGTCTTTTTGTCGCCACCCAAAACCGCATTCCGACATGCTGTAAGGTACAGGCCGTAGCACAACTCTCGCTCTTTTTCTTTTCGTCTTTTTTCACGATGGCCACCCAGAGCCTTCTAGGTTTGTTTTTAGCGCCGCCGGAAAAACTGATACTCGTGCCATTGCAATCTGCATCAGCTGAGTTGGAGATCGTCTGTGGCGTGTCCCTGCTAAGGTGCACCGTACTGGACACATGTATGGCTCGCTGATCTGTTACACAACGGGATTCTGGGCGAAAAAAAGCAGTTGGATGGGACGGACCATTTCCCTGCCAAGACAGCCTACTGGGACGCTAACAGAATATCTCCAGAGTCGCCACTGCTCCAAACAAGTTATTTTAAAACATATTATCAGACTTTGCTTTACGCGCTAAACGTGTCTCAAGATTCTTCTGGTCGCCTTTTTCCACCCTTATGACACTCTTCTTTCCCCTTGCTACAATGTCAGCTTTTTTTCACATGCTCCCGCTGTCGTATCTGCCAGGCAAACTTTGATCCAAAACAGTTGGATGTGCATAGCACATGTATTCACCTAACAGCACCAAAGGTAAATACAACAGTTGGCACTTTGTTGAGATGTCAACGACTGATTTCTGGCTGCCTTTTTTATAATAATCAAGGTGACATTCAGTTATACGAGATTGCAACTGTGGTTATACCCTTCAAATGACTGTCAAAGAGACCGCGTACCTCTTGCTTTGTACCACCAAAACAGACACAGTCTAAGATATCGATAATTTGCAGCTTTAGCCGAAAGTGACAGACTATGGAGGTACATTCACCAGAGTGTCGTGGAAACAGTACAAACCTGATAATTGACTAACAGCTGGGAAGACGAATGATTCGACTAATGGCAATATAGCTGCATGTGAAAGCGAGCAAAGCTAGGAATAACTCTGGTGGTTGGGTTCGCAGACGTACCCACCAAAGACCCAACAAGAGCTTCCCCTCTCCTCGGTAGCAAGCCTGCGACCGTGATTTACATTCTCGGAGATTAAGTCATGTTGATGATACACCCTGATTGATTGCACTTGTGTTGAGCCCTGTCTCAACCTCAACTGCCTTCCCCACACAAATACGTTCCCCTCTTCTGCACTTCACCCGTTGTCGTCATGCAGCCACCTGCAAGTAACCCCAACAAATGATGCTTGTAGCCCACAACGCTGCCACCCAGCGTTACAGACCGTACCTCTCCTCGTGATTCGGATGTGTCAGTCTTATGGACCGGCAGTTCGGATCTAAAGATTCTTCCGGCATGGCCGTCCAATCCTTTAACACTCTCCACCACAGGCCCTCCAGTCCTATTGCTTGGGTAGGACTCGACGGGCCAGTTCCAGCTCACTTTCCAGCTCCAGCAGTGCTCTCATCTCAGTATTGCCAAACAGATAGCCAATGAGTCCATCCACAACTCCTGTCACGGCAATTACAACAGCTGCTAGAATGTAAATGAATCCAACGTAGGCTCTGTTGTCAGCTGCCGCCCACCATACCGACACCAGAAGACCAATTACCACCAAAATGGATCCCACAAAGTGCCAGTTTCGGACCCGAGCTTGCGTTATCGATGTAACCTTGTAGGTCTGCACCAGAGCCAGGAATTCGCCGTACATGGTGTCTAGAGTAGCGCTAGGCACCTTTCGGTGTCGCGACGTGTCTCGTCCAGTCAGCTCAAATACAGCAGCAACGCCGAAATGATCAGAGACACTGACTCCACCCGCATGTTCGCAGAGCTCTGTGAAACAGACTCTAGCCTCGAGAACTGTGGCACGTGATGAGTCGAAGAAGATGTAGTCCAGACGGCACGCGTCTGATAGAGGTCGAGTGGCACGCCACGAGTTGAGTCTCGAGTTGCACGTCACGCCAGCCTCTTCAATTTGCTGTTCGGGAGTCATTTCGCTCAAGTCACCTGAGAACTCGCCATGGCGACTTTCCCAGGCGTCCTGAAGTAGTGCAATGTTCTCAAAGAGCTGGTGAGTCAGCGACGAAGGTCGCGAGTTGAGGTCGCCTGTTACGATGGTCAGGTTGCCTGCATCCATTGATCGCTTCGCGATTCGCGCCATCTCCCAGGCCTGGGATGTCCGGTGACAGGTGTAATTGGCGTCTCCTGGGCCATAGGGGGCGTGCATGTGGGCATTGAGTATCTCGATTCGCTGGCCGGAAGGATGGACGATGGTGGCGGAGGCGACACTTTTGCCTACGTACCAGTCTCCTCTGAAGAATGCACTGGGCCGGCCGTTGAGACCAAATCGGTGGACATAGGCGGCCTCAAGGGGCCATCTGGAAAGAACGGCGAGTCCCGGACCAGCAATAATTCCAGAGTAGTAGTACTTTGAGTAGGAAAAGTGTTCTGCGGCGGCCTTCTTGATGAGTTCAAAGTCGGACTCTACCCACACCTCCTGCAGACACACAATGTCGTAGGAGTCTCCATCGCGGGCCAGTTGGTTGGCAATGGCTTCGAGACGCGGTTTTCTGACTTTGCTGACAACTTTGAGGCCCCTGAGTTAGTTTTGTGAGTGTTTAGCTGACGCGATACGTGTTTCACAAAAGAAAAGCTGGTGAGCGAGAAGCAGTGGGGTTTTTTCGGCTGTACTTACCAGCAGTTGAGCGTGAGCACTCTCACTTGTCGATCCAGGCTGTCGGGGATCCAGGTGGCGTCGGACATGGCGGTTACGAGTCGGGTTGAGTGAATGGACTCAGTTGTTGACATGGTTGTGGATATGGAACTGCTATTTAGAGTGCACAATTATTAATATTAGCGTAATGAAAAGGTGCGGCTGCAGAGTGAATAGGAGGTTGGTCAAGAAGGGGATACTGCAGGGTAAAAGGGGGCCGAATCGCAAAAGAATCCACACAAGTGTGCCTCCGACCCCGATAATATCGAGAACCCCCTGATTATCGCCACCGAATGCGTCAATAAATGGGGCTGTGTTTCCCGTAACCACGGTTACCACCGCGCACGTTTTCGTTCGGGTGCATAAGGTTGAGTTTCATTGGGACGGACGTGAGGTGCTGGGCAAGCGTTTCGGTTAGTTCGAAACGACGCTCTTGGCTGTTATTTTGGCGATGGAAACGAAAGCACACAGTCGCGTTTTTGTGGAGCAGTAAGGGGCAGCTCTAAGGGCACGTGGCAAGTGGCAAACCAATAGCGACACAGACAATTCTGACAGGTTAGTTGTCGGAGGTGTCAAAGGTTCGCAGGTATAATAACCCCGTCCCTTGTTACGTCCCTGTTTGGATGAATGAGCTTCAATGAGGTTTCAGGCGTGTAGGTGTGTAGGTGTGCAAGTACAGGAGCAGGTAGAACACCCATGTCGAGAAAACAACAAAAATCTGACACAGGTCTTGTAACATACCACCGAGTTTGTGTCATCAACCAACAACTGCCACCAGCAAACTGAACGGCCAATCTCACTTCTCTAACTGTAGCTCCCTTTCTCGGTCCCTCCACTTCAAATCCATCTCCGTAAATAACTAACCCTGGTCCAACTCCCAACTGCTGATTTCTTCCTGTGCTCCCCCACATCACGTGACCAAACTCCTTGCCCAACGACAAGCACAATGGAGCCCTCGTCGTTTTCACACCTCTCACCGGCGTCTCCGACACAGTCACGCACCCGCCGCGAGTCGTCATCCACTTATTTTTCCGATTACTCGGACGGAACCGCCGTTTCGGACTTTGACGACTGGGACCGCAAATGTCTCATTGAGAGTCTCCCCAATGAGCTGTGGACAGCAGTTTTCGAGGAGCTGGACGTCTGCGACTTTGCTCGCATCGTCTGCGTATGTCGTTTCTTCCGCGATGTCGTGACCACAGCCGATACTCTCACAGTGGTGGCAAAACGCAATCTCGCGCTGGACTCGTTTGTGCCCTTCCACAGCTACAAGAGATTCCACCAACACTACCGCAATGTCGTGTGGCTGGGGTGTGGCATTTGGTGGGGAGACAGACAGGTCTTTGGCTCCATGCTGCGTACATTTTACGACCCAGCTTTCAACGCTTTCGGTATGCAGCACATCCTGGTGACCAACAACAGTGAACCACGCCACAGAGACCCCCAGGACCCCTCTCCTCACATCTTGCCGTTTGAGCCCAGCGTGCTGCTTGCTCCGGTCTGTGTCTACGCAACCTCAGACCTGTACTACGACCAGATCGGAGAGATACACCCCAGTGCTGTCCCCGAACAGATTAGCTACGCAGTTCAGCGTGCCGTGAACATGCCCAGGGATCGACGCCACCCTAGCATGTCTTTGTGGCCACCAGATGGCCACACGGTGGAAAGAACACGCAACCAGTCGCCTACAGACTTTGGGGGAGCAATCAACATTTTGGCTGCTTCCGACAAGCTGTTTCGCTTGAGACGACGCCTGTGTCCGTTCCGAAGCAATACCCGCGAGTCGAGCGTTCTCACAGAGACATTCGGAAAGGTTGAAATGTGGCATGGGCAGCTTGGAGGTCTGTTCTGCTGCGCTGGGCGAGGAGACGACGGACCAGTGTTTCTCAATCTTCAACACACCAAACACTCTCTTACGGCCGTCCACATTACTGGCGGGACCCATATACCCCGCGGTGAGTGTGCTTTTATGTCGGACTTGGCTCCTACTTCGCACCCTGTTACTCAGCTGGCTCAGTATCCAGGATATACGGCTTGGGCCCAGGTGGCCGAACACAATTACACTATGGCAGAGTACTATCCTGTGACCATGATTATTGTTGATTCGAACACAATTGGTCTTTATTGGAGTGACTTCAACGACGTCTATTTCCTTTTCCGAATCGACGAAGAGTCGCTGCGACGAGGAAACCCCGTTGTTCTCGGTAAAGCGCCAAAATGTGTGGGTTAGTCGGTGCTCAACACTAGACGCGACAGGCTCTGGCTGACCCACAATATGTATTATTTATTGTTATTTATTGTGATTTTCATTGTGTAATGGGTGATAGTGTAACTTTTTCAACTGCCCAGAGTTGCGTGAGAGTGATTTCAAGCTAGTGTATACGGTGCAGTTACAGAGGCACTCAATGAAACAAAATCAACAAATAAAATCATTTTTCTACCAAGCAATGTCTATAACTTGTGATCTGAAAACAGCTCTGAACTATTTCCACATCCTGATTGTCTCCTGACGTGGTTTATGTAATCGTTGTTTCATCATCACCATAGCGGATAAAGTTGCCTATCGAAATTAAAAGTATGCGTTTAAAGACCCCGAAAATTTATTGAGACTAACTACGGATATTCGACTAACGCAGTGTGGTGAACGAAGATAGAGCGGCCACAAAAGGACTTTGATACTAGCCCGCGACAGAAAACAGAAAAAAAGACGACCAAATACCAAAAGTGAGTGCCACACCGACCGTTCCACACAGTGCAGCCCCATTCTTTCTTTGGAGATCTGCAAACACAGTTGTCATCATGTCACGACTGGAAAGACCCGAATCAACTAACTCAGTGAGCACACAGACAGCGACATCTACCGAGGTCCAATGCCAGCCGCACACCCACGTACTTACTGTTTCCGCTGTTGTCGAAACTGTTACTGAAACTGTTGCTGTTGCTGTTGCTCCCAGTCCATTGGCTCAGGCCTGTGTTGAGGCTCGCGAAAAGTACATTGCAGCCGTCCAGGCCATGGTATTCGCCAACTCAGCGTATATCAGGGCGGTGGAAGAGCTCAGAGAGAGTGAGCAATAATCAGCATCTTGTGGACCCCAACAGTGTGCTAGTCTAGCTTGAGATGGCGCACGTCCAGTTTCTCTTTGGGAGAGACATTTCAAGATGCTTGAAATTGAGCGTGGAGGAAGGCCAGGGCCCAGAACAGCGGTACGAGCCCTGGTTAGCCCCCCAAAACTCTCTGCTCTCTGCCTGGAAGCTCTCTACAGTGCGTGGTTGCCTGTATCCCGTGTCTTTCCGGATTACATAATCCGCCTCATCCGGGCGAAGTCAAATGTATGGCAACCCAAATAACCCTAATACACGATCTGATAACTTTCGTCCTCAGCCAACTGATCATACGATGCTGCAGGTGGTAGCCTTTTAACCGTAACTACACGACTTCGGTTTCTCTTTATCCGCAACTCATTTCCCACAAATCTCAGCATGGTAAGTATCTCCGGATGACGCAAAAACAGCTCTGAAATACCCCCGCAAACTTCTAACACAGAACTCGTTATCGCCTCTCTCTCCCATCTCTCCACAGGTCTCTCCCGAGCGACAGCCCCGCAAGGTGTTCCGAGGAACAGCCGTCACAACTAAAGTTGACCAAACGTCAACTGATTCTGGCGAGAAAGACGAAAAGGAGTGTTGCAACTGCGGAGGCGAGAACTGCGACAAGAAGAAGAAGGGTCTTGAAGACTGGTAGAGTGCGGATATCCAGTTGAGGACGTCTTCTCCTCGCGTTATCTGCATCTCCAATCTGCATCATCTCCTGGAGCCACGTTGTTTTGCTGTTTATTTACTCCTTTTTTACTACCACCCCCACTTACGACTATTTATCAATACACTCTATTATGACCGCTATCCGCTATCACGCCAGTAATAACACCCATCCATTGCCCAGGGGGGTTTTATAAACACCACCCCCAAAAAAAGCTAGAGTATCATTCCTTAGTTCCAACAAAAACAAGGCACCAAACATGCAACTAGGCACACTCCAGCCAACTCTAATTATAGAACACATTATCGGACTCTGGATTAAAAAAGCGTTTGAAGCAACATACTTATAACAGAAGCCGATCCAAGTGGACGACCAAAAAGACGCCATAAACGACAAAAAACAGCAATTGAAAACTCGCCAAGAAAACCAAGTCGCCAGTAACCACAAACCCACAGAAATGCGAGTCGTGACGGAAAAAGAGCAGGAGAAATTCAGAGACTATGTCGACGAAAAGCTGAAGGACGTGCAGCGCAAAAATGTCAGAAGACTGGCAGGAGAAGAGGGAGGATACCACGATCTGGAACAGCTGTCGAAAGATCTCATTGCACTACTGGCAATTGTCAAGTACTCAGTTACACAAACTCAGGCAGAGAAAACAGTGCCTCCAAGTGGTCAATCGCACCACCTCGACAGACTGGCGGCTCTCAAGCGATACAAGGAAAGCACATCGGAAATGTCGTCTGATGGAGAGACACCTGAGCCCGGAACCCCTGGAGACACAGAAATGACGCCGGCAAGTGCTGCAGATATGGATATCGACACACCTCAGACAGACACTCCCACACTGTCTGATCTAGCTGGCCAGCAACTATGTCCTATCGATAACGTCGATCAGCAGCAGTTTATCAATTTCCGAGGACGTGTGGAACCTGCACATGTGGACACGTCAGCGTTATATGGCCAGACCTTTTATCTGCTTCGCATGGCTGACGACTACAACACCTATCTCTCTCAATACGAAGGAAGTCCTAAAATGTTCGAGCTGCTGGACCAACTGAACGGTATCTTCAAGACCATGCTGACGGGAGATTTGGAGGGTGTCGGTATGACACAGACCGAAGCAACCAGACTTCAGAGTATTGCTGAGAGAACCCGTGTTATGGTTGCGAGCAAATTCGACGAAACCAGTGAAGAAGTGGCACATGTCTACGAGGACGTGATTGAGATCATTGCGTAGTGATCCACTGATGTGTCCAGGACAAAAATGAATGGCTCGGACGCTACTCGAGTGAAGAAGACTGTGACGATGGATATTATTTATGTTGGCGAAATGTATATGGACAGCGTGTATGCTGTTTCCCCATATATTAGGGGTACGATCCATTAATTTCTTTTTGTAGTTCTTCTTTTTGTAGTTTTGAAAAGTTATAGATTATGCTATGTACATTAATTTCACAGGGTCCGTCCCCCCTTAGTACCATCCGAGAATCTGTCGAATGTGGTAGATCCAAAGAGGAGCGTCCTTGCCAAGAGGGGGCTCAACGTTGAGCTTCAGAGCGCCCAAATTCTGGTTGAAAAGGCCCTCGTACTCCAAAAGAGCGGGGAATTTGGACTTTAGCAGACCTGCAACAGCACAGTCGGGGAGATCTGGGAGCATCTGGAGCTGTAGGTGGGCGCACAGAAAGACGTCTGCGGTGCTGACGTGGCTAAACAGACGGCCCTGGGCCAGGTCTGAGGCTTCAGCAACAATGTCTGTGTAGTTTTCCTGGGCCGCAGATAGGAGTCTGAAGACGGTCTTGGAGGTGGCCTTGGTGTGTTCGGCTGCCTTTTCTCGCTCCACACTTTGGTCATGCAGTTTGCCCAGCGAGGGCTTTGGGTTTGTGAGCGAGTCGGCGGTTTTGGCCGCAGAAACGGCCCACGAGGGGGCTGCTGTCTCAATTCCAGCGGCACAGCACCGGTCTTTTGCCGTTTCTCGGAGTCGCACAGAAACGTTGTATTGCATGAGGAACGGCATAAAGTCGTTGAACATGGGCCGAGACACCGTTTCGTAGGCCTTGTCATCGACAAACAGGGAGTAGTCCGTCAGCACTTGCAGTTTGGTGGTCATGTATGCCACGAGTGCCGTGTTTTTGATTTGCTCCTGGGTGGACAGCTGTTCATCGAGATCTGCACCTGTCGACTTGAGATACCGGATGATGGCCTGGGCGCCGCCAATGGTCTTTCCTTCTGTTTCCAGCGCTGGCAGTTCGTGAGCGATGCCTTCGTTTGATGACTGGACCAGCAAAAAGTCCTGTCCTGTGAGCTGGAGATACCAGGTGGCGGCCAGACAGTCGGCCGAGAACGACAGGGACGTGCCGACGGGGCCCCACACGTGCAGTTTCATCGGAGTAGCCATCGAAAAGAAGCTGTGGTCGCAATCTAGTGTATGGTCTAGATCGATGAGATCTCGGTTACCCTGTTTTTTTTAGGGTTGGCCTCTTTACTGAAAGTAGTTGAGGTGCGTCTCTTCAGTTGGGAAGTTTGAACAGAGTGCGCTTGACTGCGTTGTGATATTTTGAATTTTCCACACAACACTACCTTGCCACAGCACATTGCCAGTCAATCGCCGATATGTCTGAAGAGTACGATCCAGCCAGCGCCGGATACGACGTGGCGACCCCCGTGGATGTTTCCGGCTCCGATGCTGCCGCCGCTGAGGTGGTGGACGAGGGAGCCCAGGCCGTCGAGGCTGAGGTGAACGACCAAACCGACATGGATACAGGTGTGCCTCTGGCTTTGGAAGCGGAGGACAAGGAACCCACCACAGAGACTCTGAAATCTGCCGATGCGCTGTCCTCTGGCGGCGGTCTTCTCGGCGAACTCGATGCTCCCAAATCGACCGACCAGCCAGATGTCCCCGAGACGACAAACGGAGCCGAAACCTCAGAGACGACCACAGAAGCCACCACAGAAGCCACGACAGAGGGTACCACAGAAGCCACTTCTGAGGCTGCCGGAGACGTTGAGATTACGACAGACGCCGAGCCAGCTGCTGCTACGGAAGCCGAGGACGAGTATGTTCCTGAGGCAGTAGCACCAGCAGCAAAGGAAGAGGAGGAGGAGGAG